>VWZP01004301.1:101574-152381 GCA_013396995.1 Dicaeum eximium
TGACACCAGCCCTGAGGGGACATGAGCCCCGAGGGGACGGGCTGTCCCTATGCTGGGGAGGGACAAGAGCCCTGACACCAGCCTGAGGGGACATGAGTCCTGAGGCGACACGGGCTGTCCCCGTGCTGGGGAGAGGACAGCAGCTGCCCCTGCACTGAGAGGGGACGTGAGGCCTGTCTTTGCACCTGAGAGGGAACACGAGCCCTGACAGAGCCTGAGGGGACAGGATGTCCCCAGGCTGGAGAGGGGACGGGCCCTGAGGGGTGGCAGTGTTCTGCACTGAGCTGGCACTGCTCCTCAGCCTCTGGTGCTGGAGGGAAGTGTCCCCTGCCCAAAGTGTTTCCCCAGAGCCCCTCAGTGCCTCCGCAAACCCTCCTGCCACGGCCACTCAGCCTGCCTCAACAGGAGAGGGAATTTCCAGCCATGTTTTTCAGGAGAGGGTCATAAAATCAACATCAGTTCCATAATGTTTGCCAGGTTCTGCTCAGAGCCTGCTCAGCCTCTTGTGAGCATGCAGGAGGAACTCTAGAGCAGATACCCCAGAGCAGCTGTGGCTGCCCCATGATCCCTGGAAGTGTCCAAGGCCAGGCTGGACCAGGCTTGGAGCAGCATGGGATAGTGGAAAGTGTCCTTGCCCATGGATGAGCTTTAAGATCCCTTAGAACCCAAACTGTTCCATGATTCTGTGACTGTCTGGCAGTGCGAACATGACATGACATTTGCCCACAGGATCTGGCAGTCTCATCCCAGCTCATCTCCAGCTGATGGTGACTCATCTCCAGGGAGGGAGTGCTGGCAGGAAGCTCACTTGGTGGCCACTGCTCGAATCTTGGGAGTCTGTGCTGTCAGCAACTCCTCTGTGCTGCTCCTTGCTCCTGTCCTCTCCAGCTCTCCCAGCCCAAGCCTGCTCTGGGCAGTGGCACTCACCTGCTTTATGCTCCACCTTGTGCCTTTGTTGAGCATCCATCTTCCAGGCTGCTCCCAAGCACACACAGATCCCTTGTCTGGATCTGAGCTGTAAATGGCTGGCACAGGCTGCCCTGGGCAGTTGTGGAGTCACCATCCCTGGAAGCATTAAAAAAATGTGTGGATGTGGCTCTTGAGGACATTTTTAGTGGTGAACACAGTAGTGCTGCTGAGTCATGGTTGGACTAGGTGATCTTCAGTCTTTCCCAATCTTAACGATTCTGTGATTTTATGGTGGAGTCTAGGGAAGGACTGTCATCCCATGCACCCAGAGCAGCTTGGGAAGGCCAGAGCTGCCTCATTGCTGAGACAAGGCACCCAAGGCTACGGGAGATTTAACCAACCACTACCAGAGCCACTTCTCAGTTAGTCTGGACTGTCTGTCCTGCTCTGTGAGGACAAGCCTCGAGCTGGAGCAGCACAGCGAAAACACAGGCAGCAGACCTGGGGAGGGAAGGCTGCTTCCAGGCAGATGCCTCGTCTCCAAGAGTCCAAGGCCAGGTTGGATGGAGCTTGTGGCCCAGTGGAAGGTGTCCCTACTTGTGGCAGGGAATGAGATGGGCTTTATGGCCCTTTCCAACCCAAATCCATCTGTAATCTGTGGAAGTCCTGAGGGGCGTTGGAGCCTGAAGGGCAGGAGAATGCAGCCAGGGGGGTCAGGCTCTGCTCCCAGGGAACAAGGGACAAGATGAGAGGAAACAGCCCCAGGTTGTGCCAGGGAAGGTTTAGGTTGGATATTAGGAAAAACTGCTTCACAAAGAGGGTTGTCAGGTACTGCAGCAGGGTGCCCGGGCAGAAGAGTGAAGTCACCATCCCTGGAAGTGTTTGAACAATGGATGGGTTGCTTGGGGCGTGGGTTAGTGGTGGACTGACTGTTGGACTTGATGATCTTAAAGGTCTTTTTCAACCTTAACAACTCTGATTTGATTAATTTCTCCCATCACCAGTCTGTGCTGGGCTCCCGGATGGGCTGGGTGCATTTAACTGGGTTTCCCACTTGTGGGTGCTCCCCAGGGGCAGAGGCAAGGAAACAACAGTGGTGCAGGGGGCAGGATCCACACCCAGAGCAAGTGTCTGAAAACCTGTCGGTGTTTGCTTGCGCTTTTTGTTTTTTAGTACAAGGCAAAGTCTTTATTCCAACTTTTCATTCCTACGGATACAACATCTGAAGGACACACATGGGGATAAAAAAAGTAATATTGTTATAAAATGTCACATTTATTGCTACATTACTGTTATATACAGGACAGTTCTCAAAATCTACTTTAAAAAAGTTAGGATTATTTAAAAATTCCAAATAATCCAGCCAGCTGTTTTGACACTTGTATAAAATTATTTAAAAAAATGAAAACAATTCATATCTTGAGGCACTCAGAAACACAATTTCATCCCCCAATTGTGATTCATTTCAAAGAACAACGCATTTCCCACCCCCAAATACTTTATTTTTTTTTTTTTTGCTGGGTTAGGCATATATATATATATATTTACTATATATATAGTTCAAAACTATAATGTGTATCTGATTTAAGAACAAGGATTTCAGCCACTTAAGTACATCTGGATTTACAGGTAGGCAGCATAAACATCAAAAACAAGGACCATTTTTTATTTTAAAGGCCAAAAACCAAAAACAACCCATAACTTTCTACAGGGTTAAAAATAAACAACTTCCGCAGGCATCTCCCATCTGCTCTCCCACCCCCCATTCCTACAAAAATATAGAGAAAGAACACCCCAGGAATGCTTTGTTTCCTCAGAGAGCTGGAGCCCTCGGTCATTCCCAGCGCTGGGACCCTCCCTGTCCTGCCTCACCAGGTGCCTTTCCCCTCTCCTGGCACAGAACAGTGCCTGCTGCATGGCTTCCCATGGCTCCTCCCCTCCCCAGTGGCTCCGTGTTAGGAGGTTTGCTCAAAGCTGTGGGTTCAGGTGATTTGGGAAGACGTGGCCCTGGGAAGGGGGGCCCGTGGTGTCTCCAGCTCAGCACCTTCAGGGCTCAGCCCAGGGGTGCAGGGCACGGGCCTTGGTACCAGGACCCCCTTTGGAGGCAGAAACCCCTTTGCTCTCCCGAGCTGGTGCTGGTGCTGCAGCCAGGCTGAGCTGAGATGTCCCGGGCTGAGTGTCACAGCCTCGCCCTAAACCACGGTGCAGGCTTGGCTGGGCCAGGGAGGGAATGGAGAGCCCTGGGGAGCAGGAGGGGTACAGAACCAGGGGAACAGAAATACCAATGTTGAGACCCACGACAGGACTGCGCCCAGAGCTGGGCTGCACATGGACACACAAGGTTTGGCAGAAGGTCACGTGGATCCTGCACCACCCTCCCAACCAGAGCCCACGGCCCCATGGGAGTCCTGCAGGCCAAGGAACAGCAGTGCTGGCTCCCCAAAAGGGCTGAATTGTCCTGGAAATCCAAGGGGCACTGAGCACCAGGGGACAGAGCACCAGGTCCCCCAACCCCTGCCCCAAGTGCAGGGAGAGGCAGCTGTGCTGTGGGGCACTGGCAGCACCCAAATCCTCCTGCCTGCACCCCAGCTGATGGGTAGCTGCTGGTGTGGGCTGCCCCCCTGCAAAGGGAAACAGGTCAGAGGTGCTGGCTGGAGAGACTGGGGAGCATGGGAGGAAGGGAAACACCCTTCAGGCTGGGGGTGGCTGAAGGAAGAGCAGCCCCAGCCAAGCCTGAGGCTCAGGTGTTAGAACAGGGCAGTCTGGGCAGCAACAAGATGGAACAGAGCTTCTCCTTTCAGGGGGCTGGGGGGATGAAGGATGCTGGCAGAGCCTCACCAGCATCGAGCAGAAGGCACAGGAGGATGAAGGGTGCATGGAGGAGCCCCAGGACCAGGCGCTGCCCCCTCCAGTTCATTGCTCAGTATGAGTTGGTGTTCCTACAGTCTCATCTGCCCCCTCCCAGCTCCAGAGCACAGGTCTCAAAATGCTTTTGGAGCTGCCAGGAATGAAGCTGGACCCTGAGGGCAGCAAGGAGCAGGAACTCAGGAGCAATCCCAGACAAGAGAAGAGAGAATGGGCTGGGCTGGGATCTGCAGAGCCCTGGGAGATGGGAGAAGATAAGATTTGCATAGGATTTTTAACAGGGCAAAGACCTTGTGCAAGCTCAGGGCACAGAAAACAGGCCTTGCTATTGCCTTGCTAGGCAGGAATGGGGGAGTCCAGTGGCCACAGCTTGCTCTGGGTTAGCCAGCACTGCAGGCAGGGGCTGAAGGCTTGTTCTGGCCCAGGGATGGAACTGGAGCTGGCCCAGGCTCCCCACTATTGCACAGCAGGGCCTGCAAGAGGAACTCGGGTTCCACTGGCCTCAAAGTTGGCAGCAAAGCTCAAGGGGTGCAGGGGATTGGGGGTTTCAAAGCCTCCTGTTTCTCGAGCCCCCACAACTGGAACCACCCAGCAAGGGCCCAAAGGCTCTGCTGGCTTCAGTGGGGACACTGGTGAGACACAAAGGACCTTGGAGAGCAGTTTCTGCACTGGCTCTGGAATTACAGCCTCCTGAGGAAACCACAGCTTGATTCCATCCTTCCTCTCTACACACCTCTGGATAGCTGTGAAAGCAGGGGAGCAGAGAGCCCCGAGATGCTGGCTGGGGCTGTGAGCAGATCTGATGGGGTCATGGGCAGGGGTGACTGCCAAAAAGCTGGAATTCTGCTCCCTGGGGCTGTGAGTAGGAGCACCCAGGCTGCCACCACTGCCTGAGCACCAACCCATGTGAGGCTGCAGCTGCTTTGCTCTGGGGAAAAAGCAGGTGAAAAGGGAGAAAACAAAAATCTGCAATTTTACTGTTCAAAGACTGGATTCCAGACAGTCCCCAGTACTGTGGCATGCACAGCTTGTGTGCAGGGAGGCAGGGGCTGGCTGAGCAGGGCAAGAGGAGGCCCCTGGGCTGGGGACAGAAGAAATGTCCCATGGCAGTGTCCCAGTTCTGCTTGCTGCAGTGGGATGCAGCCTGGGGAAAAAGGAACTAGCAGCTGCACAGAAGGAAAGGCAGCCCCCCTGTCTGATGAAGGAAGCTTTGTGGGGGCTCAGTGCCCCCAGAGAGGGTATGTGTCCCCAGGAGCAGCCATGCAAGCAAAGGCTGAGAGAGGAAGGAGAGAATGGAATAAATGGCACCGTACCGCATGTCACCCACCCCTGACACCTCTCACTGGTTTGGGGGACAGACAGACAGGCAGAAGAGCAGGTCTGGGGATCTGTAAGATCCCAAGTGTAATGGAGCAAAGCTGTGGGCTGGGGAGGGTGCAGACCTGGCCCTTGCTGACCACAACACCCAAAGAAAATATTTTCATTGCTACAGGGTGACATTTCAAGGCTGGGCTGGTGGTATTTTGGGGACAGCACCTGGCAGTGGTTGGTTTTAGAAAAGCCACTTTCCCTGGCAGGTCACAGGCACCGTGTTCACACTGAGCCAAGCACACTGGCAACACAAAGGAATTTTTCCTTGCCGCTCTTCCCAATTGTTCCCTGAGCACTTGGAAAGCAGAGATGCCACTGAAGCCACACTGGGCTGGCACACAAAGCTGTCACTCTGTGCCACTGAGGCAGCTCCAGGGACAGCACTGCCACCCCCTACATTGTGCTTTTGAGATGATCTCTCCAAACCCTGGCTCTGAGGGCTTATGCTCCAGGATCTTCACCTAAGCCTTGCCATGGAAGGAAGTTGGCTGGATTTGTCAAAGTAACATCTTAAACCACCTAAATGCAGCTGAAAAGCCTCATTTCTGTTGCAATGCCTTGGGATTCAGGGATGGTGAGAAAGGCTCTGGCTCATCAGGATTCCTCCCTGGCCTGCAGGACTCAGAGGGGATAAAGAAGTTCAGCAAATTTGAGAACAATTCCTAAATCTTCTCAGATTTTCAGTTTCATTGAATTTATGGATTTTTCTTGACTAGTCCCTTTAAGTCCAGTTGTCCATTACTGCCACCTACATTTCTTGGGGCAGAATCAAAGGTTTGTGAACCACTTTTAAATATTTCTGTAGGGTTTCAAGCTTTCCAGGGCTGGGACACTGCTCCATCCCTCCTGGCCCTGGGACAGGGGCACTGAGCCAGCCAAAACCCCTGAGCAGTGGGTACTTTGCAGCCCCAGCACTCTCACCAATGGAGCAGGAACTCCCATGGATGAAGCAAAAAGCAGCTGCTGAGCCCTCCAATCTGCACTCCAGAGCATGAATGGGAGTCAAGGCTGTCACACATGGAGGAAAACCTCATCCATCTCCCTGCCCACTGCTTCAGCACCCAGAAGAGTCCGAGGGAGGGAAGTGTCACAAGCTGATGAGCTGATTAGGCCAAAATGTGCCTGTTGACACAGGCAAGAAGAACCTGGGTTACTGGAACCACTGCATTTCCTGGCCTTCCCAGGGACACAGCTGGGGCTGCTGAGGTCTCACCATGCAGAAGGAATGGGGGGAGCAGCAAGGTGGGGAAAACCAGGAGCCCCCAAAAGCTTCAGAGTATGGTTGGATGTTGGGGAGCCCCAGGGCAGGGCCAGGGCCAGCAGGGCCAGTCCCATCCTGCCCTGGCACTTGGAGTGGCTCAGCTTGGAGCTGCCACATGGGCTGAGGCCACAGTGCCCAGATGTGGGAGGGAGATAAGCACTGCCCTGAGCACTTCCAGCAGGGTTTGCCAGAGCACAAAGCACAGCCGTGAGCACCAGGAGGAGCACCAGGTTATGCCAAAAGCCTGGGGTTGCTGGGAAGTGCCACAGAACCTAATCCTGTTTGCCAGTCTCTCCCTTTCCCCGTGCCAAAGCAGCACAGCTTCCCCAGGAGCCCAGGCTGGAGCAGCACAGGGGAGAGATGGAGCCTGTGGGGGAGAGGGAAGTTCCCCACATACCCCAGACCAGTACCCATGTCTCATGCACCATGCTGCCTGACTGGGCTCTGCAGAGCTGGAAAGAACCAGGCACAAAATATTTCAGAAGGGGAAGGAGAGGGAAGAAACAAGAGTAAATTCCTGGTGCCTGTTTTTTCATGGCCATCTCCAGACTGGCTGCTGCAGCTCAGCACTGTTCAGCATCTCTTTGTTTGCTCCACACCTCTGGGGCATCCAGAGGGGCTGCCAGGGATCCTCCTCCTGCTGAGCACACCAGAGTGGTCTGGAGTGACTGGGAGTCCCTTGGAGTGAAGGGATAGCTGGCCCAGCTTGGCTGCTGGAGCACATGGACAGGCGCTCTTGCTGCTGTCCTTCCCAGTGCCAAGAAAGGAGCCCACGCGCAGGTGACAGTGGCCACTCACATCCCATGGCACAGTGCTGGGCTCAGTTTGCCTCCAAGGATGCTCAGGAGATATGTCAGCAGGTGACAGTGGGGTGTGAAGCCACCCCTCTTCCCGAGCCACCATTCTGAATTTCCGATGGTGGCGGCTCCACTGCAAGAAGGGATCCTGCTGCTGGTCATGGCTTTGCCGGGGCTGGAGTCAGCCAGGTCACTGCTCCCTTCCTGCCTCCAGCATCCTCAGTCTGCTGCTGCCCGGCTTCCCGGCCCTGCATCCCACTGCTGCTCCGTGCTCCAGCTTTGTTCAGTTGGTCTTTGTTCAGTGTTGCTCCTGGAAGTGCCTCTGGCAGCTCTGGCACGTGGCAAGAGGCGCTCCCCTCGTGCATCCCTAGCTGCTCTGCTCACCTGGAAGCGCCCGAGTCCCTTGTTCTCCTCCAGCCAGGGCTGCTCTCTCCCAGCAGCTCGTGCTGCTCACAGCGATGGTCCCGAGCAGCCGTGGGCCACGTCCTCTCCCACACGGAGCCTTGGGATGTCCGGGAACAAAGCCAACCTTGCCGAGCACCTCAGCCACCGCCCGGGGGAGCGGGAGCACTGCTGCCACTCACTCTGCTGCCACTCACTCTGCTGTTCAACTTCCTTTCCCAAATCAGAAGTGGCCGAAGAAAAGAGATGGTGAATTCAGCACGAGTTTGTTTTTTGTCATGGAAGGTACAAGCCAGGCAAGGAAGAACATTCCCTCACTGTGGCTACATTCGCTTTTAGTGGCTTTCCGAGCCGAATCTGAGAATTCCTCTCTTTATATCCAGTCTCTCTTAATACAATTTTAATATTCTGGTTGATCCTAAAGATGCAACGTTAACTATAGAAACAGCAGCAGAAAAGCGGAGGGTACAAGACATGTTTTTATACAAAAAAAAATTTTTTCGTTGCTTACAAAACATATGCAAAAGAAGCTAAAAAAACCAAAAGGCATTGCTATTTGTTCTACATAAAAAATCTCATAACTAATGTTCTTTTTTTTTAAAAAAGAAATATCAAGCTTAGGCACAATTTTGCTGCTGGCTGCTTGTGAACAAGCCAAGAGAACACGCCACCCCCTCCTAACTGAGTGATATGTATTGACTGTTCTGCACTTTATACTTAAGGCAATTTTTTGTTTCTGTTTTGTTTCTGACAAAAGTGTTTTTTCCACCCCTCACGTCACGCCAGGATCCGTCTGCGTGTGTCAGTATGAGCAGTACTACAGTTTATGGTTCAACAGGGTTGCAGGTCACACCGAGAGTTTTCTTCCTACAGATCTCCATATCCAGAGGAACAAAAAGATCTACAAATAAAATTAAAAAAAGAAAAGTCTGAAGTGATAGAAGCTCAAATGAGAATAAAACTGTGCTCCTTGCATAGGGGGCCTCAAGGCTCCTGCTGCAGCTTGTCCCTGCAGGGCTGGGCATGGCTGCAGCTGAGCTTTGCCTTTGCTTTGGTCAGGCTATCCCCAGGGACCCACTGGGGCAGGGGACACCAAGGGACTGTGTCCTCTGCATGCACTCCATGGGATCAGCTCCTGATTTACCACTCCTGGATCTGCTCAATCCCCCCACCATCTCTGCACTGCTCAGATGCTCCAAGGTTCCCTTAAAAATGGAAACAGCCCGTCGGAGACTGTGCCTGCCACAGCCTCACCAGGGGATTTTCACCTTCTCTGACTCTCTTGGCATTTCTGGGACCTGCCCATTCCCTCTCATAGAGCCACAAGGAGAAGGAATTGCTGGTTTCCAGTAGCAAACTGGGGCAGGACTGGCAGGTGCAGAGCAGAGCTGTGTTCACTCAGAGAGCTCCAAACCCTCCCATCCCAGCTATGAGGCTGCACTCTCCTGTGGGCCAGAGGCTTTGGGTGTCCATGGGGCACGTGGCACACAGGAAGAATCATGGAACAGGTTGGGCTGGAAGAGACCTTAAGTGGAAGAGACACCTTCCGCTATCTCAGGTTGCTCTAAGCCCCTCCAGTCTGGCCTTGGAGACTTCAGGGATGGGGCAGCCACAGCTGATCTGGGCACCTTGTGCCAGGCCTTGCTCACATGCAAGTCATTGATTTCAGGGAAATGAAGCAGGGCTGTGGCTGCTGCTGAGGGAGTGAGGCTGAGCAGCCAGAGCAGAGCAGGGCAGGGGCACAGGGCTGGACCCACACTGGGCTGTGGGATCAAAGGTGGGGAACAGTACCTTTACATGTGTCCAACAGGGTTGTGACCGTCTCCTAGACCAGGATGTGAAGCTGACAGTGTCATCTGGGGGTCTCCTACCACTCCAGACACTTTCTCCTCTTCCCGACGCTTCAAACAGGCCGCTTTTGGGTTCAGATTGCGCTCTGTGCCCAAAACAGCAAGGGAGAGGAGCAACCTCAGTCTGGGCAACAGCATCACCCCTGGCAGAGCATCCCAGAGGGACAGTGGGGACAATCCCAGGCAGGCCTGTGTGAGGAGATGAGCTCCGTGCAGCGCTCGCTGCTGCCCGCAGTCCCTGCAGGAATCTGCCAGGCCCTTGTTCCAGCAGAATCCAGGCCCAGCTGCACCCCCACTTAAACATGGAATCATGGAATGGTTTGGGTTGGAAGGAGTATTAAAGCCCATCTTGTTCCAACCCCCTGCCATGGCAGGGACACCTTCCACTATCCCAGAGTGCTCCAAGCCCCGGCCAGCCTGGCCTTGGACACCTCCAGGGATCCAGGGGCAGCCACAGCTGCTCTGGGCAGTTTGTGCCAGGGTATCTCCATGTGCTTGTTACAGGAACCCCCAAGTGCCTCAACCAGCACTCAGAGTTGAGGACTGAATTTTCCAAAGCTGCTTAATGGGATCCAGATGCCAAATGACATTAAGCGTGAGCAGAGAGAGAGAGGAGCCTCAAATCCACCCCAGGCTGGGGCTGGGGAGAGCTCAGCACCCAGAGGTGCTGCTGGCGCTGCAAACACACACCTCACACTGAAAGCAGGAGTCAGGACAGAGAAGCACGAGCATGCAGAGACAGGGAGAGACAGGCCCCGAAATGCACCTGCCAGTGGTACCATACCTCGTACTTGCTGCTCCAGGCCCAGAATGACCTGCACCGCTTGCTGTAGGATGATCAGTTTGGTCTGTGCTTTGTCCGTTTTTAAGTGCATCTGGCACATGCGTCCCAGTTCTTTAAAGGCCTCGTTAATGTCCCGCACACGCACCCTTTCCCTGGCGTTATTGGCCATTCTCCTCTCCCGGTCCCTCAGATCTTTGTCCTCCAGTGACAAGGCCTCGTCTGTACTGCTGGGTTCATAGCACCACAGGGGTTAGTCAGGGGGTGCCACCGGGGGGGCTCTATGTTGCCGTGCTGGAAGTGCTCCGGGTGTCCACTGGAAATGGCCCAAACGGCCTCACTTTGCAAAGCCAATTCCTCCGGGTGCTTCCCAGAGCAGCCCAGGCTGTGTCACCTCTGTGAGCCCAGGGAAGGTGCTGCCAGCACAGGGCCAGGTGCCCAGGGGGCTGGAGGGGCCACTGGGGGCAAGGGTGGGCATTGATGCAGCATCACTCACCAACACCTCCTACCCTCCCCAAAGTTTTGCCTTCCTGTTTGTTTTCAACTGAAAATTCAAAGACTGGGGGAGGCTTTCTGCCAAAAACATCATGTTTGTCCCCCAAGGAAAGCTTCTGGCATGAAGGCAATCCTTCTTTGTAAGATTTCCTTCCCAAATTCCATCTGCAGCTTCCAGTGCTGGTGTTTGGAGCAGTGGTGCTGCAGCAGCAGGAGCAGCCTGGCCTGGCACCCTCTTAGGGGCCAGGGCAGCATTGGGAGCAGGAGCCAGGGCTGCTCTGAGGATCAGACTCGGATGCAGAAATCCAATCTTTCCACACAGCCAAAAGCCCATCAGAAGGGGTGATTTTTTTTCCAGGCACAGTCAGAAGCTCTGGGAGAGCCCCCACTGCTGACAGCACCCCAGGAATGCCCGACACAGGCAGGGATGGGGGAAGCAAAATTGTGCTGGCAGCATCTTGAACCCTGGCCTTGTCCATCCCCTCAAAAGCCCCAATTTAAGCCCAGACGACCTTCTCCCCCAGAGCAAAACTTGCAAGAAGACACCTATCTGAGGAGGGTCCTTGGGTGAGACGTGACACTTGGGACAGCCTTGGCCTCCTGGGGAGCCACGTGGGGATAAGCCTTTAGCAAAGAGCCTTTAGCAAAGGCCACAGAGTCAGAGCCTTCCTGGAGAGCCTCTGGACAGTGCACAGCCTTGTGAAGGGGGAGCAGGGGCTCCCCAGGCCTGTGTGGGGCAGAGGGCTGCCCACTGTCCCTGCTGCACCCTCTCCTTGCTGCCTTGTCCCTGCCTGTGCCCCCTCCTCACTGCCCCAGCTGGCACTGCCACCTCCTCTCCACACACCCAGGACAGGCAGAGGGACAGGGCCATCCTGGCACCTGTGCCCCCACGCAGGATCCCAGATCCTTCCTCCAGCACAGGCTGGTGGCTGCAGGTCCTTGCTGGTGGCCAGTCCTGGCTGGTGGCTCCCCCAGCAGGGACAAGGCTTGGATGTCACACCTGGGCAGGACAGAGCTGTGTCCCCACCACCAGCACGTACCACTGGCAGCTTGCACTGTGTGAGGATAGGATGCTTTGGCTGCCTGGTGCCCCTGGGGGTCACCAACCAGTCTAAAACTCCTCAGTCTCCTCCTTTCCCCTCCTGTGCTGCTGTGGCAGTGGGAGGATCCTGGCAGCCCCCCAGGGCACACAGGCACCTGATGGCCTGGCGCCTTTGGCACTGCTGCCAGAGGGGGTGTGAGGGTGGGATTCTCTCCTGGAAAGCAGCACAAACCCAAGGAGAGGACACTGCCTGCCTGCACTATCTGCTGAGGGAGCCTGCAGGGCTCAGCCATCTCTCTGGCTGCCTCCAGGAAGGGTTTAAAAAGGGACAAGCGTGGGAGACCAAAGTGAACATGGTGCCAACTCTGCCTAAGCTCTGCCCCACCCTCGGTCCTGCCTGGGATCCGTGAGCAGCAAGTACAAGGTAGAGTGGGACCACCGAGAGGTCACGGCTGGGGCATGTCTGTAGGAGATTGGAAAGAACAGAACCAAAAAGTAAAAACTTGAAATAAAAAAAAATCAAAAGGAAGGGGAAATTAAAAAAGAAGACAGGAAAAAATATACATGTTATGAAAGGCAAAAAATTACAAACTGAAGAGAGGCACAAAGGACTCCAACATCAAGGCACAGCAAGGCCAGCAGAGAGGAGCACAGCCAGGCACAGCCCCCGACGCGTGTTACGACAGCTCTGCAGAGAGAAAGGTTATCCTGCCCCGGCACCGCGCTGCAGGCGGAGCAGGAGGCAGCAGGAGCATGCACTGCGGGATGGATGCGGGACAAAGCAGCCACGGCCTCGGGGTGGGACAGCCAGACAACCACCCCTCCCTTTCCTCTGGGATGGGTGACACACACCACGGTTCCAGCGACCGTGCCCTGAGGGTGTCCCAGTGAGGGGCAGAGCCTACAGGCGCCTGCTGCCAACTCCAGGCTCGGAATGCACAGTGCTCCCAGCCTGTGTTGGCACCAGTGAGTGCAGGCAGCGAGGGCTGCTCAGCCCAGGGCATCCAGCTGCCCTCGCACAGCTCCCGTGGTCCCAGGGCTTTGCCAGGTGCCACACTGCGGGGACAGGAGCACAGAGCCCCATCAGCACACAGAGGGGAAAGGAATGGGCTCTGTGCTCAGACCAGCCCTTGTAGACAGCAGAGCTGGACCCCTCTGGACGGTTTTCTACTGGAGTTTCTGTCACTTTGCTGGCCAAGCACTGAGCACTCCTGGCTGCAAGGAAGCAGGACGGCACAGGCGTCCCCGCAGGGACCGGCATGCAGCACACGCGGTAGCAGCGGGGGTCAAAGGAGAGAACAGCAGGGATGGATGCAAAAAAGGCAAAAAAGAAAAATAAAAAGGACATCGACAGCCTTGGGTTGGTCCCCAAGGCCATAGGGGAGAGAGACAGTGTGAGGCACCACAGCACGTCACAGGAGACAGACAGACAGACAGCCCCGTGCCGATCAGATACGTAAAATATCACCACTCCGGGACCCTCACTGACCTCTAACTTGTTGCTCCAGGTTCAGTATGACTGATACGGCCTGGTGTAGGATTAGCAGTTTGGTCTGCGGTTTTTCGCTGTTTAGGTGCAGTTGGCACATGCGTCCGAGCTCTTTAAAGGCCTCGTTGATGTCACGAACCCGCAGGCGCTCACGGGCATTATTGGCGACCCTCCTTTCTCTCTCTCTCTCGGCTTTTTGCTCTGGGGGAAGAAGATCGTCCTCCTCATCCTCATCTTGACTAATGGTTTAAAATAAGAACGAGACAGGGACATTCCTCGTGTGCACTCTCAGCACTGGTCAACTCACAGACAAGAAATACACGGTGACGCACCATGATGACGAGCCCCCCATGTGCCCTGCCAGGACCTGCTGGCCTCTGCCACATGCAGGGACACGCAGGGGCTTCGGAGAGAAGCAGTTAAGGCTCTTCTTCTGCCTCTTTTTTGTTTTCTTTTTTTTTTTAAACAGCAAAGAAAGAAACCACAATGTGATTAAGGCCTGAGCTTGTTGCCAGGAGAATGCAGGGTGGCTCAGACAAGGTGAAGGCCAACACTGGAATCCCCAGCTGGAATTTGGGAAGATGCAGCCCTCTGCCCCCAGGGCAGGAGTGGGGCTGGTGCTGCCTCTCTGGGCACCATCACCCTCACCTGGTGAGGTCTCCAAGCTGGTGGCCAGGCTGCAGAGCAGCCAACATGCTGAAGGACTCTACCTGAGCCACTGCCACTCCTCTGGCTGGATGTGACAGAGGATACAGGAGACCAAAGCAGAGAGCAGAGACGCCCCAAGGCAGGGAAGGGGTCAAACTGTGTGTGACTGGGGCTGAGCACTTGCCCTTCCCTGCACGGCCCCAAGTGCCCACACAGGCAGGTGGAGGATAAGGTATGTCCCTGTGCTTTAGGAGCATGAGGACGCCCTGAGGCCACCAGGACAGGAGCCTGCAGGAGGGTGGCAGGGACCCTTCCCCCTGGGGCAGTAGCAGGAGCCCAGGCTCTGTTAGACCACACCAGGCTCCAGGGTGTGTAGGGACTGTGGGGTCTGTGCCACAGGATGACCCCAGGCCAAATGGGGCTAAGCCCAGTGCCTGGCAGGTCCTGGCAGCTGGACCCTAGCCCAAACACCCCTGGCCTGGGAACAGAGAAAGTGAAGGGAGAGACCTGTTCAAAGAGCACCTTGTTCTGTTCCGGGAGGGTTTCAGCTCCTTCTTCTCCTCTTCTGAGTTATCTGCCACCGATGTGTTCTCTTCATCCTCCTTCTCTTCCCTCTTTATTTCGCTCGTTCCTGAGGAGACACTGCTCCGGCCCAGCCCTCCGGACAAGCCTGCAGAGAGAGCAGAGCCACATGCAGACCTTCAGGGGCCTGACCCACAGAGGAGGCTGGGGGGGAGGCCCAGGCCCTGCTCCTGCAGTGGCATCCCAAACTCATCCTGTGTTGCTGCTCTACACTCAGGGAAGATGTGAGGGTGTTGGCTCTGCCCTGCTGACGCTCCCTGTTCTCCCTCTTACTTCCCAGACCCTCCAGTTTGGGAACCCAACCTACACAGCAGAGCACTGTGAACTGTGCACCCACACCTGGCAGGGGGGACGGGAAAATACAGATCAAACATGTAGGGTTAGATGGAATATTGGGAAGCAATTGTTCCTGTGAGGGTGGGCAGGCCCTGGCACAGGGTGCTCAGAGCAGCTGTGGCTGCCCTGGATCCCTGGAAGTGTCCCAGGCCAGGTTGGGCGAGGCTTGGAGCACCCTGGGATAGTTGAAAGTGTCCCTACCCATGGGAGGGGGTGGAAGGGGATGAGCTTTAAGGTCCCTTCCAAGTCAGACCATTCTGTGACTCTGTGAAACCTCTGAAAAGGCTCCAAGTAGAAACTGCCCTGTGAATGCTGCAAGGAAGCACCAGCATTGCAGAGACAACCATCTCCTCCCAGGCTGCTGCTGCACAGGCCTGGACCCAAGCCCTCCCAGGTGACTCCCCACACCCCCCAGCAGGCAACCCTTAGCACAGGTGAACTCCCAGCACAGGTGAACCCCGTGAACAGGTGAGCCCCATGTGCACCCATGCAGAGCTGCCTTACCACTGTACGTGTCCTGCTGCCTGCTGAGGTCTGGCAGCGAGCTGGGCTGTGATGGAAGTGTGACATGGTTGTGGAGCAAGCTGGGGTTGCTGGACAACCCATCTTCGGGGTGGCCTCCTCCCACCTGCAGCACAATGAGCAGAGTGAGCCTTAGGGAGGGATGTCCCACGGCCAGGCAGTGGGGACATTCACCCGAGCAGCCACCCAAGGACACCCCTGGGGCTCCACGGACCGGGCTGAGGCCCAGCTCTGTGCTCCCCCCACACTCCCACACCTGGAGCTCCGGAACGCGGGAGAGAAGAGCCAGCCTGCTCCTGCACCAGCTCTGGGGGACTGTGGTGGGGACACTGCAGCTCTCTGCTCTGAACAGGAGCTGGACCCAGCCCAGAGGCTCTGTCACTGCTGTCCCCTGCCCCAAGGAAAAGCCCCTCTGTGCCTGGTGCAAGGCCAGCACACCAGAGAGGACACATGTCCTGTGTCCATTGGGCACTACTGTTTCTGCCACCTCCCCAGTGTCACCGGAGCAAGGGACATCCCAGCAACATGAACTTGGATGCAAAGGGGCTGGAGGCAAAGACTGAGGGCCCCTTCTGAGCCCACAGCCCCGAGGCAGTGCCACACAGTCTGGGGACTGACAGGACAGAGCCAGCCCCATGGGCTCCCCAGCTGGCAGCAGCCTACAGAGGACACGTCTCATTCCCTGCTCAGGAGCAGAATGCAGGCAGCCTGCAAGGGGATCACAACTGGTTCTCTGGAGACTGGAGACGTGTCACTGTTTGCTGCAGCAGGCAAGCAGCTCTGCCAAAAATGTGCTGCTATGGTCACCAACCTCTAGACAAGGGGGGACCCAGGTGACCCTGCATGGGACCCCAGCATCCCTGTGCCCAGGGTGCCCTGGGTCCATCACATTCCCTGGAGCTGGAATGAGCCCTCACACACCAACACTCCCCACGTGCACAGAGGGATGGGGTGTCTGCCCAAACCATTCAGAGTTGCTGGTGACACCTGGCACTCCTGTACCCACTGATCCCTCTTCTCCTCCCTGCATATCCCAGGGATGCCTTAAAGTTGTTTTGAGGAATCATGTTGCAGGGCAAGAAAAGCAGCTCTCTCATCACCTCTGCCTGCCCAGAGAAGGGGCACAAGGGAGCACACAGAGCTTGTGCCAAGGGTGGACTCAATGTCCCCAGAGCAGCTGTGGCTGCCCCTGATCTCTGGAAGTGTCCAAGGCCAGGTTGGACAGGGCTTGGAGCACCTTGGGATAGTGGAAGGTGTCCCTGCCCATGGTAGGAGGTGGAACAAGATGAGCTTTGAGGTCCCTCCAACCCAAACCACTCTGGGATTCTATGACTCAACTCTGCCTTGCAAGAACATGGGAAGTGACATCTGTACATGTCACCCATGCAACGCTGCCAGCACCTCACCCAAGCTGGAGCACTGAGCTATTCTTGCACCAAAGGCAACGTCCCCCTGTACGCCAGGGCACGCCACACGTGACACGTGTCCCCAGCGTGTCCCTGCCAGCTGCCACAATGCTCCCAACACTCACCAGACTTGGATGCCTGTTCCCCAGGGCCATGACTGAGGCAGGGAAGGCTTGGCCCAGGCTGGCCACGGCAGCACTGTGTGCTGGTGCTGAGCCCAGCAGCCCGTGCATGTCCCCGTGGTTGCTGGGCATGGCAGAGGTCTGGCCCACGGCGTGGTTCCTCAGCACGTGGATGGCTTCATCCAACCTGTCTTCCATTTTGTTTTGCTGGAAGGGCAGGACAGAGACAAGTCTGTGTTAAGTGCCCCATCCCTAGAAGTGTCCAAAATTGCACGGAGCTTGGAGCACCCTGGTCTAGTAGAAGGTGTCTCTGCCCATGGCAGGGGGTGGAACTGTATGAGCTTTAAGATCCCTTCCAACCCAAACCTTTCCATGATTCCCACCCAATTCCATGACTGCAATCCCATAAAGCCAGCAGCCCCCTGCTGCTCTGTACTACAGAATGGCTGGTGGCAATCCTGGACTCAGGTGTTGCAGGGCAGGGATGGGAAGAAATAACCCCCCCAGCCAGTGCCATTCCCCAAAGGCACAAGGGGCCACATGAGTGGAATTGCTCAGGGCAGGGAGGCAGAAACCTGCCAGGAATCCCTTGGGCTGGGCCAGACCCCCGGGATGGGTCTGGGCTGGGGGCAGGGGGAGGGTGCCAGGCTGCCAGGGGACTCCAGGTCAGGGATGCAGCACTCGGCTCTGCTCAACTGCTGCTACCCAAATATCCATCCCTGACCAACCAGCTGATTCCAGGCGTTCAAGGGAGAGGCCGTCACCCAAAAACCCTTCACCACCAAGCCCCGAGGGATGAGAGAGAAAAGGAGAACGCGGAATTTTTGGTGTCACTCACCAAAGTGTGGAGGCTCCCCTCGTAACTGGGAGATAAGGCACCCGCTCCACCCGCCCGCGGCCACTGCGACGAGCCTGGGGACAAACGCAGAGCTGGGGACCGGCCATGGCCACGGCTGCCACTAGATGGGGC
Organism: Dicaeum eximium; assembly: GCA_013396995.1. Taxonomy (NCBI): domain Eukaryota; kingdom Metazoa; phylum Chordata; class Aves; order Passeriformes; family Dicaeidae; genus Dicaeum; species Dicaeum eximium. The sequence goes on from VWZP01004301.1 coordinate 119,423, forward strand.
TGGAAGCTGGGGCACCGCGGCACCGCACCGGCCTCCGCGCCACGCACGGCACTGCATGGGCCACCACGGCACTGCATGGGCTACCGTGGCACTGCATGGGCTACCATGGCACTACACAGGCCACTGTGGCACCATACAGCANCGGCACTGCCTGGGCTACCATGGCACTGCATGGGCCACCACGGCACTGCATGGGCCACCACAGCACTGCATGGGCTACCACGGCACTGCATGGGCCACCACGGCACTGCATGGGCTACCGTGGCACTGCATGGGCTACCATGGCACTACACAGGCCACTGTGGCACCATACAGCACTGCATGGATCAGCACAGCACAGCTCAGGCCACCACGGCACCGCACGGGCCACTGCAGCACCTCACGGGCCACCACAGCACTGCATGGGCTACCATGGCACTACACAGGCCACTGTGGCACCATACAGCACTGCATGGATCAGCACAGCACAGCTCAGGCCACCACGGCACCGCACGGGCCACTGCAGCACCTCACGGGCCACCACGGCGCTGCATGGGCTACCACAGCACTGCATGGCACCACCTGGATCACCATGACACTGCATGGGCCACTGCAGCACCTCACGGGCCACCACAGCACTGCGTGGGTCACCACAGAGCTGTGTGGCACTGCGTGGACACTGTGTGGCACTACGAGCTCTGCTCTGGCTCAGCCCTGCACACCTCGAGGTGGCCCAATGTCCCTGGTCTGAGTGACTCACTGTGACCTCGGGGCCCGGTTATGCTGCACCCCAGGCACAGAGAGCCTGGGCACCAGCTCTGCTGGGCACAGTGGGACCTGTCCTGCCTGAGGGCACCAGGAATGGGCTTTCAGCAGGTGCTGCACACGGGTTTTAACCACTTGGCTGCTTCCTGGTTCCCACTGCACTTCTCCCATGGGAGGCAAATCCAGCCACAGCCTCTCCGAGATGGGACATGCAGGGACAGGGTCAGGAAGGGCAGGAGAAGGTCCCAGGGTTGCTGCCAGCCTTGGGCTGAGCATTTGGGGCTGGCCTGGGAAATTCTCTGCCTGGGAGCTCCCCAAAGCAAACCCGACCCCCCTCACCCTTTACAGTGTCACTCACCTGCAAGGCCCTGCGGGGACCCGACTGGGGTGGAGGGGTTGGAGGAGAAGTTATTGCTAGAGTGGTCGGGGGAATAAATCTGCAGAGACAGAAGGGGGATGGTCAGCAGTGCCACCCTGAACTGGCTGTCCCCTTCCAGTGGCACCCACCACCTGCTGGGACCTCCCTTCCCAAACCCACAGCCAGCACAAAGACCGAGCCCAGTTCCCCCCAGTTCCCCCATTAACCCCAGGGTCTCTCTTTGTCCCCACTGTCACCACCCTCGAGTGTAGCCTCTGCTCTTTGGGTCCCCTCTCAGGAGGAAGCAGGAGCTCTCAGGAATTGTTGCAGGGTGCACTGTCAGAACCCCTCTGCCACCATGCAGAGATTACTGAACGGGACAGAGGCAGCTCTCTGGTAACCCAGTCAGACCAGTGCCCTCCAGTCTGAACCAGCACACACAGGGCAAGGACTACTGGGACCTGCAAGTCCTGCCACAAGGTCTGTGTAGGGTGGTCTTGGCAGAGCAGCACCAGGCTGGGAGGGCACAGAGCAGGAAATGGGGCTGCAGGGCCACCACAACCTGCAGGGCCTCAGTTTTCCCATCAGTACCTCAGTTTCCCCATCCACCAAAAGGTGCTGGGACTGAGATAACAGCACATGGAGAGGGGAAAACCCTCCCTCAGAGGCTGCTGTGGATTTGGGGTGCATTCACCAAATGTGTCCATGTTCCCTGCTGGTTAGAGGGTCCCTGCAGCAGCAGGACCAGGAGCAGGTCAGGACTATCCCAAGCTCTTACCGAGGCCAGAGCCTTCCCAAGTGCATCTCCAGAGCTCCCAGCTGTGGTTCCTCTGTTACCTGCCAGGAGAGACACAGATGCCACTGCCAAGGCTCCAGACCCCAGCAATACACAGTACCCTACAAGACCTCCTTTGGAGTCACCTGCTCTGGGGTGGAAATGTTCTGCTTTTAGTGCTTCGCTTACAAATTAAATGTTTGTCCACTGGGAGCAGCTCAGATATTGGGCAGCTTCCCCTGGAAGCTGTCAAGGGGCTGCAGGGACATCTCTCCAAGCTCTGGGCTGCAGATGTAGTGCCACCAACAGCAATCAGACACCTCTGCTGCAGCACAGCTATTGCCATGAGGCATCTCAAACCCCAACAACCACCAATGCACTGGATCATCCCGGAGGTCTCTTCCAACCTTAATGATACTTCCATTCTATGAATCCCAAACTTGTTTCTCCATTGAAAAACAAGGCTTTTTTCTACAAATCTGTGTCAGGATCCTCATTTCCTGGGGAGCATGAGCTCATTTCAGTAACAGGTTTGGTAACAGGTTCAGCAGGGTCAGAGATGAAAGCACTCAGGGTTTAACGTGGTATCCAAACCCAGCACAAACATTCCTGTTCTGGATCTAGGGGAGCAGCTTCACACAGCTGTTAATCCATCCCACAACTCATCTAAGCCACAGCACCCCCAGGAGATAATACCTGAGCTCCTGGGCTCCTCCCAGACCCACCCCACGAGGTGTAAACCCCCAGACCAGCACCCAGGTGCTCCAGCAGCAAGAACCTCCCTGTGCCTCTTCCCCCAGCAGGCACAGGTGACACACGAAGGACCAAAGGTGTCTGGGTGTGTTGGATGCCTCAGGCACCGGGTTTGCACAAGCCTTGGTTTTCCAGGTGAGGCTGTGCCCGGCCGTGGAGCGAGGGGGTCACTGTGGGACTGGCCATACCCATGATGTTGTCCGTGCCGCTGATGGGAGGTGTGTGACTGGACACTCCGTACGCCGTGGAGGCTGAGGAGAAGCCGGACACGGAGGGGAGTCCACCGTTCACCTCTCCTGAATGCAGCTGGTAGTTCTGGCAGGGAGGGGGAGAGAGGTGAGAGGGGAAAAGCTGTGGGGTTCAGCAGCTGGGGCAGGAGCCAGGTGGCCTGGGCCCACAGGCAGGGGAGAAGGTAACAGAGAGGTGACACAGCCATGGGGACACGTTACCATGCGTTCGTGCTGATGTAAACTGTTGAAGCCACTGGACTGTGGGAGCGGGGAGGAGGAGCTGCCCAGCATGGCACCGTAACTTGACTGGCTCATGGCACCCGGGGAACTCCACAGGTCTGGCGAGTTATGGAGTCCATCTGCAAGGCCCCAGAGCTGAGTGGGGCAGGGACAGCAGCACACAGCCCCCAGCCCCTAGCGGGGAAGAGTCACCCCTGGCTGAGGGGTTGGGACTGTCCCCACCATGTCCTGCCTGTGCTGAGCATCACCCACTTAGCAAATCAGGACAAACTCTCTGGGACAGGGACAGGAGCCCAGCAAGGGCTGGAGCTGTGTCAGGCCTTGGCATGGAGCTCAGGGAAAGGTTCTTCCCCCCGAGGGTGCTGGCACTGCCCAGGCTCCCCAGGGAATGGTCCCGGCCCCAAGGCTGCCAGAGCTCCAGGAGCCTTTGGCCAGCGCTCTCAGGGATGCTCAGGGTGGGGTTGTTGGGGTGTCTGTGCAGGGACAGGGCTGAGCTGATGATCCTTGTGGGTCCCTTCCCACTCAGGACATTAGATGATTTTGGGCTGCATTGTGTCTCATGCACACCTGCCCTGAGCTCCCTCCAGATGTGCAATCCCTCCCATGGTCCATAACGGGCAAGGCTGCCCCTGCCCTGCCTGGCCTGTGGGATCACAGGGCTAGGAATAACTCACCTGTCATATAAAAGGCTCCAGGATACACAGTGCTGGGAGGTTTCGAGGGAGTATATCCAGCTGGATCCCTGCTGTAGTCATCACCTGAGTTGGATGGATACACCTGTGGGGCAGGAAAGGGGTTGAAGGGAAGGGCTTGGTCAGCCCCACATCCTCACTGTGGCTGCCCCCAACCTTGCAAAGCTTAAACTTCAAACCTCAAACTTCAGCAGTGTTTGACCACCTCTCCTATGGCAACAGAGCAGCAAGTGCTTCACTCAACTGACCTTTCAATGGTGTGGAAGGACAGGACAAGGGGAAATGGCTTCCCACTGCCAAAGACAAGGGTTAGATGGGATAATGGGAAGGAATTGCTCCCTGTGAGGGTGGGCAGGCCCTGGCACAGGGTGCCCAGAGCAGCTGTGGCTGCCCCTGGATCCTTGGCAGTGCCCAAGGCCAGGCTGGAGGGGCTTGGAGCAGCCTGGGACAGTGGCAGGTGTCCCTGCCATAGCAGGGGTGGCACTGATGGGCTTTAAGGTCCCTTTGAACCCAAATCATCTGATGAGTCCAAGAGCTTTGCTTTGATTCATCCCACAGCAGATCTGGGGGGAGAAGTGGAGCAGCTCAGCCAAACTCCTCAAAGGGCACAGCCCCTCGTGGAGCAGAGCAGGGGACAGGGCACAGAGGACAGGGCAGAGGGCACAGATGTCACAGCAGAGGGCACAGGGGGCAGAGGTGAGGGCATAGAGGACAGGGCACAGGGCTCCTCTCTGTTTGCTCCTGCCACCCCCCCTGATCCCCAGAACCTGCCCAGCTCCAGCACAAGTTTCGGCTTTGCTCCAGTTCCGTTTTCCATGGTTATAACTTTTTCTGGGTAACCACAAAAGCCACCACAGCTGTAGTGACCCCACACTGGGGGGACAGGCTGGGTGGTGGCAGCGGGCACTCACATGGCCTCGGGACCCCCCTGTGCCAACCCTGCCCTGTGCCAGGCTCCTGAGCACAGCCCCTGCTCAAAGCCCACAGGGAAACAGGGCTGAGGGGAAACTGAGGCACATGGGGCTGAGCAGCTCTTGTCACAGGGGAGGGACATCTCTCAGACAGCCCTCACACAGCTCTTGGGTCAGATTTCTGCAGCACTGCTCAGCTCTGTGATTTCACAGCACATTAAGCAGAAGAAAAAGCTTCTTCCCTTCTAAATTAACCAAACCCATCCTAGAAAGACCTGACCGAAAATCAGCTTCTGCCAAGACAAAAACAGACTTTTCTTTTTTTAAAGCAGAAATTCAACATGTAAAGAAACCGAAATGGCATTCAAAGAAACTGAAATAGCACTCAGATGATGTGAGAACTTTTGTCACAGCTTATTTTCATCTCCTTTGATTCATTCTGAAACCGATAATCATTTTTTTAAATCCAGCTGAAAGCAGAGGTGGGGCAGGGGCCAGGCTTTGCCTGGCACACACAGCTCTCTCTGGGAAGGAAACTTGCCTAAGTTTCTTTTTCCCCACAGCCAGCTGCTCCCTTCCAGCCCTTGTCCTCACCAGCAAAAAGGGACAAAATTGATGGTGGGGAATAAAAGACACAATCAGAGAATCCTTAAAGTTGAAAGAGACCTTTAAGATCAAGTCCAACCATAAAAGCAGCAGCACCACCATGTTCACTACTAACCCATGTCCTCAAGTGCCACATATACACATTTTTTTAACAATTCCAAGGTTGTGACTCCACCACGGCCCTGGACCGCCTGTGCCAGGCTTCTTTTTGTTTAAAATAACAACCCCAAAGCCCCCCAGAAATCCAACAAGGGTCAGTGGAGCTGGGGAAGGGTCTGGAGCCCCAGGAGAGGCTGAGGGAGCTGGGAAGGGGCTCAGCCTGGAGAAAAGGAGGCTCAGGGGGGACCTTGTGGCTCTGCCCAACTCCTGACAGGAGGGGACAGCCGGGGGGGTCGGGCTCTGCTCCCAGGGAACAGGGACAGGAGGAGAGGGAACGGCCTCAGGCTGGGCCAGGGGAGGTTTAGATGGATATTGGGAAAATTTCTTCACAGAAAGGGTTGTGAAGCATTGGAACAGACTGCCCAGGGTAGGAGTGCAGTCACCATCCCTGGAAGCGTTCAAAAACGTGTGAATGTGGCACTTGGGGACATGGGTCAGCAGAGGCCTTGGCAGTGCTGGGGAACAGTTGGACTCTGTGACCCTTAGAGGGCTTTTCCAACCTTAATGACTCTGTGACTCTAGAGAGAACTCGTAAAATAAAGACAAAAAAAAGAGAGAGGGGGAAGGGCAAACCCTGACAGACACTGGCAGCTGCCCTTTGTCCCTTGTTCAAAAAAGAGAATTTCAGGCCCCGGTCCCCAGGATGCTGCTGGGTGCTGTGGGCAGAGGGAGCCGCGCGTGGGCTGGGGGGGATGGGGGAGGCAGTGGAGAACAGGAATCCAGCAAATTGACTTCTCCTATAATTTGATTAAATAGCGGGAGCCGGGACAGGGAATGGAGCGCAGCACGTCTGAGAGCCCCGCGCCATCTGGCAGGGGCTGGCTCGGGGCCAGGCGCCCGGCAGCTGCACCAACAGCCAAGCCAGGAACCCACCGAGAAAACAACGGCGCTAAAATGGCAGGGATGGAGGGAGCAGGGCTGCAAAGCAGGGTGGAGGCAGAGCAAGGGGAAGTTCACCTTGCTGTGTATTCACCCTGCTCTACCACCCCCGGCACATCTGCTGGATCCTGGGGGGCCAAGTTTCACCACAATCCTGGCCCTGACCCCTGCTCATTTTTCCTTTTGCTGTCCAGCACAGGGGAGGCTGTGAAATGCCAATTCCATCCTGCTCTGCACGGGCCGAGCGCGGAGCACGGAGCCAGAGCCGTGTGGGGCAGGGCGGCGGGGCCGGGCCGGGCCAGGCGCTGCAGGCAGCTGGAAATCAGGGCCAGCCCCGTTCCCCAGCCTGTGGCCCCGTTCCCCAGCCCGTGGCCCCGTTCCCCAGCCTGTGGCCCCGTTCCCCAGCCTGTGGCCCCGTTCCCCAGCCTGTGGCCCCGTTCCCCAGCCCTCACGCCGGCGGCCTCGGGGACCTCCAGGTGAGGTCATTTCCTCCGGTTAAAATTTGCCAGCGCGGCGAGAGCTGCTCGAAAAGCCCCAGTGCTGGGATTCGCAGCGCTTTGTGGTCTTGGGTTGTTTTTCCCTCCCTGTTTTTCTTGCTTAAATGCAGGAGCTGGGGTGGGACTTTGGGCAGACTGAGGCTAAACACAGCAGTGACCAGACTGGGAATTCACAGCCTGAAACAGCTCCCCGGCACTGAACTCACTGTGGAAACAAAATCCTGCAGGAACCAACTTGCACAAAATCCCTGCCCGGGTTCCTCTGGCACTGCAGCCTTTGTGGGGCCACATCCAGCCCTGGATCCTGTGCCCAGACACAGCAGCCTGTGGCCAGGAGCTCGAGAGCTGCAGGGAGGCTCCAAGGGGCTCCATGCCCTGAGGGCAGCCCCAAAGCAACACCTACTGCATAGAATCATTGCATGGTTTCTGTTCAGAGGGACCTCAAAGCCCATCTCATTCCACCCCTGCCGTGCCCAGGGACACCTTCCACTATCCCAGGGTGCTCCAAGCCCTGTCCAGCCTGGCCTTGGACATTTTCAGGGATCCAGGGGCAGCCACAGCTGCTCTGAGCACCCTGTGCCAGGGCCTGCCCACCCTCACAGGGAAGAACAATTCCCTCCCAATATCCCATCTAACCCCGCTCTTTGGCTCCTGGAGCCCCTTTAGGCCCTGCAAGGGGCTCTGAGCTCTCCCTGGAGCCTTCTCCTCTCCAGGTGAGCACCCCCAGCTCTCCCAGCCTGGCTCCAGAGCAGAGGGGCTCCAGCCCCTGGAGCAGCTCCATGGCCTCCTTGGGACAAAAGCACAGAGCCCAAAGGCCCAGGGCTCCCAGCATAGGTACTTCTGTGCCTATCCCTGCCTGGCATTGCTGCCCACACCCCCTGAACCCCCTCATACTGCCAGGGCCTCTCGGTGCCTTTGGCATCACCCCCTGTTCACCCACCCACCCTCAACTCCCGCAGCCGTTGACCTCGGCGAGTTTTCAAAGCAGCTCAGGAATTACAGATTAAAGCACTTCATTTTAATAAGATGCTGATTAACCTATTTATTTTGCACGGGGTCCAGCGATAACACGGGGCGGGCTCCTGCATGGGCGAGTCAGACAAGAAAGAGCCTTTGATCCACTGCCTTTGAGGCCACTCCTGCCTCACACTTCTCCTGCCGCCTAGGCACAGATCTGTCTCCCCAGGTGTGGAAGTTCAAAAACAAACCAGGAAGCCAGAGCTCCCAGCACAGGGAGGGTGAGAGAAAGAGGCAGAACCAGCTCTGAAAATCAGAGCTTTGGCATCAAGGGGCAGCTAAGGCAACAGCCAGGGCAGAGAGGGAGATTTAGGTTGGATGTTGGGGAAAAATTCCTCCCTGGGAGGGTGGGCAGGCCCTGGCACAAGTTTCCCAGAGCAGCTGTGGCTGCCCCTGGATCCCTGGAAGTGTCCAAAGCCAGGCTGGGTGGGGCTTGGAGCAGACTGGGATAGTGGAGGGTGCCCCTGGCCATGGCAGAGGTGGCACTGGATGGGCTTTAATGTCCCGTTCAACCCAAACCATTCCATGATCCTATGAAAGGATGGAGTGCAGATGTCACTCAGACACAGGGAAGGGGGCTGAGCTGTGGCAAATGCCAAGCAGCTCTTCCTGTGGAAATCAGAGCCCTCCACAGCTCTGCCAGCAGGACAGGCCAAACCCCAGCACTTTGAAATTTGAGGCCAATAAAGGCCATTTGTTGGGGGCAATGTTTTCTCCACATGTCGACCGGGGTTTAAAGCTCCAAATTTCACACAGAAACTCAAGGCAGCAACATGGATTGTGACTCAAGCAGGTTTTCCCCTGTCAAAACACATACTCTTGGAGCTGGTTTCTGCCTCATGTGGATCCACATGGACTCTCCAACACCCCCAGGTCTGTGAGCCCAGCCCAGCTAGGCCTCGGTGCCCTCCTCTCCCTCTATCCTCCAAAACCAGCATCTCAGAGTCCAATCCTAAAGGCAGAGCCTGTGGTGGAGGTTACAGCTCTGCATCAGGGGTCAGGGAATGCCACAGCACGGATTTCCATGGATGGGGTGCTCCTGGGGAATGGGGGAGCATCACACCAGCTTTGGCAGAGAGCGAGGGCACGTCTCCAGCACAGCCCCGGTCTGGGAACAGAGCCGTCCCCCTCCAAGCACGCAAACATTCCAGCCAGGAATGCGCCCCGGCCTCCAGACAGCTCCCGTGTTCCTGCAGGAACCCTCCAGCCCGCTCCAATTAGCTTTCCTGGAGATCCCATTACTTCCAGCCACAAAGACATTGTTCAGTTTATTCCCCTGGAACAGCCGCGGGAGCAGGGATAGCGTATTCCTGCAGGCTGCTCAGCTTTCCTATAAAGCAGCGCACACCTGGAGCGGGCTCAGCTGCCCGCCCCCAGCGCAACTGCGCTGCTGCCGCTCCTGCAGCGAAGCCCGAGCCCCGGGCTCGCCTTTCCCTCGGACACAGCGGGAGCAGGGGCAGGCACAGCCCGGGCAGGGGCACGGCACAGCCCGGCCGGGAGCACGGCACAGCCTGGCCGGGGACACGGCACAGCCCGGGCGGGGGCACGGCTCCGGGCACGGCACAGCCCGGGCGGGGAACACGGCACAGCCCGGGCAGGGGCACGGCACAGCCTGGCCGGGGACACGGCACAGCCCGGGCGGGGGCACGGCTCCGGGCACGGCACAGCCCGGGCGGGGAACACGGCACAGCCCGGGCAGGGGCACGGCACAGCCCGGCCGGGGACACGGCACAGCTCACCCGGGGAACACGGCACAGCCCGGGCAGGGGCACGGCTCTGGGCACGGCACAGCCCGGGCAGGGGCACGGCTCCGAGCACGGCACAGCCCGGGCAGGGGCACGGCACAGCCCGGCCGGGGAACACGGCACAGCCCGGGCAGGGGCACGGCTCTGGGCACGGCCCCGAGCACGGCACAGCCCGGGCAGGGGCACGGCTCCGGGCACGGCTCCTGCCCACGGAGCTCTCCCGCCCTTCCCCATTCTACCACACGGACAATGCCCTCCTCATGCCGCTGAAATCCAGCCCGCAGTGTCTGGGGCTGCAGGGCCCCGCGGCTCTGGGGCACAGGGAGCAGGGATGGTTCCCAGGGAAGGGGGGAACACGCTGCTGCCACTTACCGAGGAGGGGAGTCCAGGAGGCACCTTCCGAACCTTTTTGGGCTGTCCATCTGGGTCACAGAAGAGAGCATTGAGTTTTCAAGGGGGTTAGAGGGAGGGGAAATGAGCTGCAGCAAAAGTCTCCAGGGTTTGAAACCGCAGGTACAGACAGGGCTGAGATCCCAAAATATCCCGTGGCCAAGGAAGCACCAACAGTGAAAATGTCCAAGGATGAGCCTCTCCAAATCTTGTCTGCACCCTTTGGGGGCAGGTTTCACACCCACACAGAGATCCCAGGACAGCAAGGACTTGTTGGGAGGGACTGAGCCCATAAATATAATAATATTTAATGTTATAACCCCTAATTATAGGCTTTTTTTTTTTTTTGGAAACTCTTTTAACTTGAAGCAGGTTTGTGGACAGAGGATGCAGAAGGGGAATACATGCAGGGCTGGGCTGTGTTTTCATTTGCTTCCAACACAGGGATAGACTTGGGAAAGCTTTACTGCTGCAGGAGGCAGGGATGTGCTTCCCAGGGACAGACCCCAGCCCATCCCTCCATTTCCAGCTCTGGAGGGGGACACAGTGTCCCGGGGGAAGGGGACAGTTCAGGGAGTTGGTGGGGAAACATCCAGAAGTGCCTCAAGGAGAAGCACTGGCTAAATTAAAAAAATAAGTCTATTTTTCAAAATTATTATTTTAAAAACTATTTTTCCATAGTTATTTTTATTAATTTTCATAATTATTTTTTACTATTTTCATAATTAAGGAAATCCCTGGCTGGGGGCTGCAGGGTGCAAACACAGCAACCTGCCAAGCCAGGGACTCTGCTGGAATGTACCTCCAGAGCAGAAATTCACTCCACAGAATGCTAGAGAATCATTTTCCAGGCTGAAGTGGCAGCACCAGAGTAGGTGCCTTTTTCTGAAAAGCACTGAAAAACGCACCCATCACTGGTTCACTTCTGGTTTCATTTGTTGGGGAAAGCCTGAAATAGCAGCAGGAAAGTGGCTCTGGAGGGTGCAGGGGGAACTGTGATGAGAAACACAAGTTCTGGGGAACTGGAGCTTGTTTTCCCTCCAAAGTTAAACTCACACCTGGCCCCAGCCTTTGGTAAAAGCTTGTTCCCAGGCTGATCCCTGCTTGGGAACGGCGGAGAGGGCAGGGAGAGCTCCTGGAGCAAACATTCCCTGTGTCCCAGGCACAGCACCCTGACCTCCTGCTGCCTCCTACGCCCTGCTCCTGCCAGTCCTGCTGCTGCAGCTCCAGCAGGGCCAGCAGCCACAGAAACTGCCTCCACGGCAGCCCAGGGTTTGCCAGGAAGGACGAGTGATGTGCAGTGGCTGGAGGTGCTTTCACAAGAACCTCAGGCCATTTGCTGCTTTCAGCTGATCTGGCATTTTCCAGACAGAGGGAAATTATACCTGACTCTGAGCACCCCTTTTCTGAGGTTAGATATTTCTATATATATAAAAAAGAGATATTTATATGCACTCCCTCCCTAAAAAAGAGCAAATGCCAAATTCATGCCAGGGGCACACATGGCAACATCAGTCCCTCATTCCCAACATCAATGTCCTGATTCCCAAAGGCAGATCTGATGAGGGCACCTGCCCAGGTGGTGTGGTGGCACCTGGGGGACACGCAGTCACTCACCTATGCTGCTCTCAGCACCTCTCCTGCGAGGATTGTTGGGGTAAGAAAAATACTGAGACCCCCCTTTGCCCCCGGTGGGGGACAGCGTGCTCGGGCTGGCGATTCCCATCTCGCTGGGCAGGAAACCAGGCTGCAAACAAGGAGAGAGAAAAGCCCTTCCATGGAATTACACTGGAAAACGAGTCGCTGGGAGAGAACAGAGCTGCTTTGAGCCACCTTCACACCAATTCAGCTGAGGGGAAAAATAAACATGAGCCAAGGGGCCAGGAGGGAAAGCAAATCCGTAAATATGGGGGTGGAGGTGGGGGAATAGGTGTGGAGGAACAAAAGAGGCTTTCAGCTTGTGCTTTCCTGCTGGACCCCAGCAAGGAACCTCTGCAAACCAGGGATGCAAACCAGCAGGTGCCATGGTGGGGGACATCGTGGTCCCAGGGTCACCTTGCAGGTGCCATGCTAGGACCAGCTCACCATGGTCCCATGCTCACCTTGATACCCAGGAGGATGGGATGAGCCCCATGTCACCAGCCCATGTCGTGGCCAGTGCCCTGGAACGGCGCTGCCACTGCTCAGGGTGGTTTTCTCCTGCGTTTTGTCAGGGAAAAGCCAAATCCCTCTTTCCAAAGGCAGGAAACTCCTCCCTCTGTCTATCCCGGCTGACCTTGGGCATGCTGGGAAGCAGCACGGAGCTGGGGGAGCTGGAGCCCAGGGTGCTCCCTCCTGGGATGGAGCCTCTCCTCCAGCACTGCCCCTCTCACCTCGGGAGGAAGTTCAGTGTATTTACATGGAATTGCACAGGGCTGGCAAAGGGCCCTCAAGTCCCCCTAAAGCTCAGCTTTGACCCATCTTCCGAGGGCAACGCATGGAAATAAAGAAGGATTTCAGGCTTTTGAGAAACTGGAAAGAAAAACCTTTGCTTTCAAACTCTGTCTCCTCCAGAAAGGGGTCAGGGAGGGAAAGAGGAGCTCGTGTGTTCACAGCTGGTGACATTCCTGCAATCTGTTCCACTGCTCAGGTTTCCTCTGCTCCGGACCCGCTCTGTGCGCGGCCAAGGAAAGCACCCGGAGGGATCCCGGGAGCTGCTGCCCTGCCCCTCCTGCAGGCAGGAGACACACTGGGATTTTGAGGCAATTTCCCAGAGAAGGGGGTTTTCTTCCCGTTTTCTCTCCCTGGGGATGCCCCAGGAGATGGTTCAGGGTTAAACAAAGGGGAAATGCCCTGCCAGCTCTACCCTACCAGAGCAGGGCATTTTTGGGGAAGAACCTGATCCCCATCCAGGATATCTCCACCAGATAATTTTTCATCTTTTCAAAAACAAAACAAAAAGTCAACCCCCCTCACTCCTCCAAACTAGAGCTAAAGCAACAACTGTTCTGGGGGCCACAGAGGCTCCATTGGCCTCCCCCCACCCCCCACAAGGGGGTTTTGTCTCGTCTCCACATCAAGTGGGATTTGTCACCCGATCCTGAGCCCTGTGCCTGTCTCTCCTGGGGCCTCTCCCGGCCATTTGCCCCCCCATTTCTGTTACCTTATATTCCCCCTCCTCCACAAAAGCCCAGCAAAACCATCACATCCAAAAGCAACACTTGGCAATGGGCCCGGTTTTCTTTGAGCAGCTTCAGTGGTAAATGAAATCCACTCTGGCACAGCCAGCACAGCTGCTCCAGCAAAGGAAACATCCTCACTTCAGAGAGGAGGAAATTATGACAAATTTGTGTAAAATTAAAACATGTAATATGTGTGTGTGTACATGAATAAAATAAAAGCTGTCCGGCCAAAAGCTCCTCCCTTGGCTCCAGTGCTGGGATGTTTGGCTGGGGCCAATGCCGGGTACTGAGGGGGCACTTGGAGCCACACATCAAAGGGAGGTGCTCACTCCTTCCCAATAAACTATTTCTGGATGCTGAGGGCAGCAGGGGAGGTTATCTCAGGGCTGCTCCACTGCATTCCCGGCTCCGAGTGACGCCTGTGGTATTCCCCACAGGAAGCAAAGTTGTTTCCCCCAGGAACAGAACCCCAGGGGTTCACATGGGGTGACCCAGTGGGGCTGGGCTATGTCTGCAAGAGGAGGCTCTGGTGTGCCAGGTCCCTTCCAGGACTGTGGAGATCATGGAGTCCCAGAAGGATTTGGGCTGGGAGAGACCTTAAAGCTCATCCAGTTCCATCCACCCCCTGCCATGGCAGGGACACCTCCCACTGTCCCAGGTCACTCCAAGCCCTGTCCAGCCTGGCCTTGGGCACTGCCAGGGATCCAGGGGCAGCCACAGCTGCTCTGGGCACCCTGTGCCAGGGCCTGCCCACCCTCACAGGAACAATTCCTGCCCAATATCCCATCCAGCCCTGCCCTCTGGCACTGGGAGCCATTCCCTGTGTCCTGTCCCTCCATGCCTTGTCCCCAGTCCCTCTGCAGCTCTCCTGGAGGCCCTTTAGGCCCTGCAAGGTGCTCTGAGCTCTCCCTGGAGCCTTCTCCTCTCCAGGTGAGCACCCCCAGCTCTCCCAGCCTGGCTGCAGAGCAGAGGGGCTCCAGCCCTTGGAGCTGGGGGCGCTCCATGGGCTCGTCTGGACTGGCTCCAGCAGCTCCATGTCCTGATGCAGGGCCCCAGGACTGGACAGAGAGCTCCTGCTGCAGATCCTGCATCAACAGCCCCACCATAAAACCAAAGCTCCACCTGACAGTCACTCAAATGATGTTGCAACAGCACAGAAACCACCTCAGAGACCCTCCCCAGAACTGGGACTCAGGACACTGGCCAAGGAACTGGGAGGTGCTGCTGGAGAGGGAAAGCCCAGAGCAGGCAGTGGAGGGGGAAGGAGCCTCCTGGAATGCTCCCCTGCCCACAGCCAGCATGGCACAGGGAAAGGTGTTGCTTGGATCTGACTCCCTGGAACTGCCCAGCAAGGCAGCGTGGCTGGGTCACGGCTGATCAAATACAAACCAGGAGCAACAATAACAAAATGAGTGAGCCTGAAGAAGATTGGGAAAGAAGTGAGAGGCTGCTACAACCAACATTTTCTAACCTCTGACAACTCTTCTGAGCTAGAGCAGCACACACCATATGAACACCCAACACTCCACAGAGCTTTTGGAGCAGAGCAGAGGCTTCCCAGGACCCCGTGCATGGAGATGAGATGTAAATCCAGACTGGTTTTCATTACCAGACTCTCACTCTTGGGAGCCAGTAAATGAAGCAGAAAATATCATTGCATTTTATCATTACCTGGTTTAGTCCTGGCATCCCTGTGTCTCTTCCAAATGTGGAGTATGAGGCTCTTTCACTGCTCTTCCCTGCAGAAGGAGAAGAGAAAAGACAAGGTTTGGGGTAAGAGGGAAGTGGAGGGGGCTTTTTTTGCACTTGGATCCTGCCAAGGGACAGATCCTGTTCCTGTTAGGCAGCTCACCCTACCCTCCCACGGAGGGACAGCCTGAAAAGCTTGTGCTAAAGCAGGAGCTGCTTTAAGTTCACAGAGAGCAGGTCCATAAACACCAAAAGCCCAGAGCTGCAGCGGCACAGGGAAGTGCTTGTGGCCATGGAAACTGGCAGTGTCAGCCCCGAGCCAAAACCTCCCTGCAGCCAGCAGAGACCCGGCCAGCTGGACTGAGCACAGGCAGGGCTGGAACACACCAAGGGCCAGCACAAGGGACCAGACTCTGGCTGTGCTTTCCAGACAACAGGAAATGCAATCCCAGCGCACAAGAGCTGAGCTCCTGCTCGACACAGGGCACTGGGCACCTTCTTCCCCTCTCCTGGGGGAGGTTCAACTTCCCAAAACCTGTGTTTCCTCACAGCTATTGTTGGAGCATTGCTGCCAGCTGGGATCTGTGTGGGAACAGCCCCGTGCCAGCAGTGCCCATGTACTCCTGTGAACTTTATAGATTCCCAGAAGGATTTGGGTTGGAAAGCACCATTAAGCCCATCCAATGCACCCCCTGCCATGGGCAGGGACACCTCCCACTATCCCAGGCTGCTCCAAGCCCTGTCCAACCTGAGCTTGGGCACTGCCAGGGATCCAGGGGCAGCCACAGCTGCTCTGGGCACCCTGTGCCAGGGCCTGCCCACCCTCACAGGAACAATTCCTGCCCAATATCCCATCCAGCCCTGCCCTCTGGCAGTGGGAGCCATTCCCTGTGTCCTGGCACTCAGGATCAATGAGGGCTTCTCTCACAACCATCTCACCCTGCAAACATGCAGCTGAAAAGAAAGTTTTGAATGGCCAAAACAAAAGGAGCCCAGATCTCTGGTGGGGTGTTCCCTCTCTGAAACATCCTGGAACTCTCCTGCCTCATGATCACTGCCCTGGGCACAGTGTGGCCCCAGCCAGCAGCACTCAGGCGTGCCAAGACAGCAAAGGACACAAGGATAGGAGAAAGGGAATGGTTCTGTGCTGTGCCTGGAGCAGCTGGAGGCACAGCAGTGTCCTTTGGGATTCTCTCCATCCCTCTAAAGCAAAACCAGACAATCTTCTAGTGGGGAACAGGCTCCCCACCAGCCCCCACTCCCAAACCCTTCCCGCAAAGGGGATCACAGATCACATCCTGCCTCTGGTCTGGCTTAGTGCACAAAATTGGGAGGGGCAGGATTTTGCCAATCTGCTTAGCCTAAAGCCAGCCCCGAGGCCACTAACATGCAGGTTAATGCGCTGGGGCTGGCAGGACCCTCCCCACACTACTAAGACATTTTGGGGAGCAGATGAAGAGGGGAGGGGAAGCAAAATGCCTCAAACCATGCCCCCTGAAGCACAGGGCCCAGAGACCAGAGAACGCCAAAGTGGTTTGGGTTGAATGGGATCTTAAAGCCCATCTCATTCCAGCCCCTGCCATGGGCAGGGACATCTTCCACTATCCCAGGTTCTTCTCAGCCCCATGCAGCCTGGCCTTGGACACCTCCAGGGATCCAGGGGCAGCCACAGCTGCTCTGGGCACCCTGTGCCACATGGGAAGAGAGAGGATGCTGCTCATTTTGCAACCTTACCATGGAGGTCTTGAACTCAACCCAAAAATTTTAGAGTGGATCCTCCCACTACAACCCCCAAGCCCCTATTCCTGATGGGAAGGCCCTGACATGGCGCAGCCTCCCCCTCCCTCTGTCCAGTGCCAGCCGGAGGCTCCGGGTGCTGCTGCCATTTCCTTTCAGAGGCTTAAACGTTAAGTAAACAAAGGTCAAAATGTCAGAGGATGAATCTCCTAAATGACCTAATTTCTAAAAGAGCTTAAGAGCTCGATCCGCTGCAGCACCAGCCACGGGTGCAAAGGACTCAGCAGGTTCTAGCATCAGGCAGGTCCTGATTACTCCTAAAGCACAGGAAAAGCAGGGTAATGCCGGGGGGGTTGGCTGGACAGCACAGCCAGGCCTCCCATTTGATAACACACTGCTGCTTCCATGTGTGACTGCAGTGGGGAATCATGGAATCACAGAATGGTTTGGGTTGGAAGGGACTCTAAAGCTCATCCAGTGCCACCCCTGCCATGGACAGGGGACACCTTCCACTATCCCAGGCTGCTCCAAACTCCATCCAGCAGCATCTGCCAACACCAGAGAACTTGGGCTGAACCAGGGGGCACCTGGATGTGTGTGGGAAGGTGAAGGGACACTGGGCAATCTCCAGCCATGTGAAATTTAAACAAGTGTCAGATCCTGCCCTGGGACAGGACAGCCCTGGATGCAGGGACAGACTGGGAATGAGAGGCTGGAGAGCAGCACCATGGGAAGGGACCTGGGAGTCCTGGTTGGGGGCAAGTTGGGTCTGAGTCACTGCTGTGTCCTGGCAGCCCAAAGGGCCACCCTGTCCTGGGGGCACCAGGCCCAGGGAGGGATTGTCCTGCTCTGCTCTGCACTGGGGCAGCCTCAGCTCCAGTGCTGGGGACACTTTGGGCACCACAAGATCAGAAGGATCCAAAGCTGTTGGAGAGTGTCCAAAGGAGGGACACGGAGCTGGGGAAGGGTCTGAGGAGTGGCTGAGGGCACTTGGCTCGTTCAGCTGGAGCAGAGGAGACTGAGGGGAGGCTCCTCGGGGCTGCAGCTCCTCCCGAGGGGAGGCAGAGGGGCAGGGGCTGAGCTCTGCTCTGGGACAGGGACAGGAGCCCAGCAAGGGCTGGAGCTGTGTCAGGCCTTGGCATGGAGCTCAGGGAAAGGTTCTTCCCCCCGAGGGTGCTGGCACTGCCCAGGCTCCCCAGGGAATGGTCCCGGCCCCAAGGCTGCCAGAGCTCCAGGAGCCTTTGGCCAGCGCTCTCAGGGATGCTCAGGGTGGGGTTCTTGGGGTGTCTGTGCAGGGACAGGGGCTGCACTGATGATCCCTGTGGGTCCCTTTCCACTCAGGATATTCCAGGATTCTATGAACTCAGTGTCAGCTCTGCACTGCTCCAAACCCACAACCTTTTCTGGATGTCTCTCATTCCTCACTCAGCATCTGCTGCAGCCTTGTATCTGCAGGTGCCCCATGGGGTGGGGGACACTGGGAAAGAGAGGGCAGCCCTGGCCAGCCCCAGCTCCTGCACCCTCCATCATCACATAATGGGGGGGAAAAAAGCAATGAAAAACTCAGCAGAAGAGATTTGTCTATGAAAACAAGGCAGAAGAAAGAATGGCAAACTTTTCTAGATTGAAATGTACCTAAGCCTGCTGAAATTCAAAAGGTGCACAAGCTGGGCAAGGAAAGGCTGAACTAGCCAGCAGAAGGAGCTGTTTCTGTGGGCAGGGAGATGGCACAGTTGGCAAGCCCAGACCCACCCTGTCACCCCTTGGCAGCCAAGGCCAGGGCACCAACCAGGAAATGTGGCAAAGCTCCAGGAAGGAGGCAAGGACCAGGATGGAGACAAGTCCTAGAAATCTGGGAAAAACCCACCAGGAATCTCCCCAGACCTCATCTTGCTCCCAACAGAATTACTGAAATCCTGCAGATGGACGTGAAGAGATCTTGTGGGAGGAAGAGGAGAAGATAATGGGAATAAATCCCTCAACGAGGAAAGGGGTTTCCTTTGGAAAGGAGGTGAAGCACAGTGCAGGCACCTCGAGTCAGTGCACCCAGACACTGGGTGAAAGCATTCAGCATTTCCAGATCTTTCTGGCATCCCCCTCCTGCCTTTCCTCTTGCCAGCTCCTCCTTCTGCACCTCATCTGCCTGTGCTGCCCCCAGGAGCCAAATGGCTCCTGCCTAAGGAGCCATTTCCCATCCTCTCTCCTCTCCCAGCATGTTCCCTCTTGCAGGATCTGCCTGTGTGGGGCTCTGGGAAGCCTCCCCCAGCCCTGCCTTCACCCAGGGCTTTTCCAGAGGAACCCCCCCACCATTTGTGCAACTCCTCCCAAAGGCACATCTGCTCCTGAGCTCGGAGAAGAGGTGGAAAAATAAAAACTGTTCTTCCCACAGGTTCCCACCCTCTCTGGCAGTGTCAGGGATTGACTCTGGCACCCTGGATCATGGCAGCGTCTCACCTCCACCAGAGCAAACTGCTTTTAAATAAACTCATGGGTTTGCCATTTCTCTCACAGACCACAGAATCACGGAGTAGCCCCAGTTGGAAGAGATCCACAGGGATCATCGAAGTCCAACTTCTGGCCCTGCACTTGACAGCCCAAGAAAAAATATTTAAATGCTGCCTACAAGTTTTTCCAGCACTGGCAGAACCAGTGCCCCCACATCACCCCAGTCCCAGCACAGCCACCACCCACCATGCACCTCCCCCAGCCCCACACTGCTAATTCCATTAGAATTCCATTGAATTCTGGCCTGGGGGAAAAGGGGAGGCAAAACACAGCCAGGGATTAAACACGGGGAGGAAAAAAAGAAGTTAAAAAACCAGGAGCAGCAACAACTCCCTGATTAAACCCATTGTCCAGGAAGACCCCAATCTACAAGAGCTGACAATACCCACCCGATTAGGAACACTGCTCTGAAAGGCAGCTAATTACTAGAAATAATTACTAGAAAGAAATCTGTTATGGCTTATCAGTTTCCTTGCTGTTTAACCACCCCACTCCCCGCCTGTCCCTGCTGCAGATGAACGGTAAATTGTGAAATTGGTGAGTTAGACAGAAAAGCCCTCCTCACCCTCCTCATCCTCTGGGACGAGCCAAGCTGGTTGGTCACTGTGCTGTGTCCTGGCACTGAGCCAGGACAGGCAGGGATGCTCCCATCACCTCTCCCCATCCCAGGCTGGGAAGCTCAGCACTCTCCAGGAGGTTCCCTGTCTTCCAGGAGCAGCACCAAAGGCTCAAAGCTGGAAAACTTGGATGAGGGAGCAATGGAGGGCTCAGACATTCCTTCTGCACCTGCTCACCTGCTTCAAAGTCCCCACCCAGCAGCCTGGGACACTTCTCATTCAGAGCACTGATGGTGTTTCCATTCAGGGATTTAGAATCACAGAATCCTGGAATATCCTGAGCTGGAAGAGACCCTCAGGGGCCATGAGTCCAGCCCTGTCCCTGCACAGACACCCCAACAACCCCACCCTGAGCATCCCTGAGAGCGCTGGCCAAAGGCTCCTGGAGCTCTGGCAGCCTTGGGGCCGGGACCATTCCCTGGGGAGCCTGGGCAGTGCCAGCACCCTCGGGGGGAAGAACCTTTCCCTGAGCTCCATGCCAAGGCCTGACACAGCTCCAGCCCTTGCTGGGGTCCTGTCCCTGTCCCAGAGCAGAGCTCAGCCCCTGCCCCTCTGCCTCCCCTCGGGAGGAGCTGCAGCCCTGAGGAGCCTCCCCTCAGTCTCCTCTGCTCCAGCTGAACGAGCCAAGTGCCCTCAGCCACTCCTCAGACCCTTCCCCAGCTCCGTGTCCCTCCTTTGAACACTTCATAATTTATTTTCTTTTTCTTTTGACAAATTTAGGTTATTCCATCAAGTGCAACACAGCCAGAGGTCCCTGCCCAGTCCATCCTGGAGAGAGCTCTGATTTTCTCCATCACCTGTGGAGCTGAAGCTGTGGCTGAAGGAAGTAACTGAAGATTCCCCTCACACCATGCCTTCAATGAGAGCAGGAGGGGCACCACCCACAGCCCTGTGGGAGCCCTGGGTGAGGGGAGCATCTCCCACAGGTGCTGTGTCAGTGCAGCCCCTCTCGGCTCTGTGCTGAAGGTGCCTCCTAAAGCCAAGCTCCCATTGTGCCCCATGTTCATCCAAAGAACATCCATGAGCTCAAACCCAACAGCTGAACAGAAATCAGCACTCTTCCTTTCAAGCTGCTTTTGGATCAGGTGTGCACGCTGTGATCCACAAGGTCACCACCCTGAGACTGGACTGGGGTGAGGAGCAGCGACCGTCCCTGGAGCTGCCAGTGGCTGCTGCTCCTGCCCCAGGCCACTGCAGGGAACAACAGGGATGAAATCAGAGCTCTGGACTCCCCCAGCTCCACCCCAGGGGCTGACAGCCCTTTCCTCACTGCCCCTGGGACGGGCCTCGGGCAGGGGAGGGGAACCCGGGCAGGGGAGGAGGGCTTGGGCTGGGGTGACACCAAAAGGTCCAACAGGAACAAAGGGCAGCGATGCAGCCTGCGGGGATTTCAGGGATGTGCTGGCAGCATCCTGCTCCCCTCAAACTCAGACCTGCTTTCCTTCTCTCCTGGGCCAGGCAGATCCCTCCAGCCCTGCATTTCCCATGGAGTTTGTGAGACCAGCTCCCAGCACAGAGACACACTGGGCAGAAATCTGGATGGACACATTCCACTGCTCCCTTACCCAAAGGGCCACTCCACCCTGCAGCTTCCCAATTTCTGTCCTTGCTCCCTGCTCCTGTCAGATCAGTCTGAGTGGTGACAGGGCTTGTGCAGGAGGGGGAGCACCTGCTGCACCTGGGATCCCCCTTGGGAGATCCAGGGCCCCAAAATGCCACCAGCAGGCAGGGACAGGGGAAGGCTCCACCCTGGAAGGGATGTGATCATTGCTTCAGAGCTCAGGCTGGCAGCAAGTCCTCAGCCCACCTGGTCAGAGCACAGCCTCCTTTTCCATGTGGAAAATTGAGGCAATAAATCACCATTTGCTTGATTTCTCCAACAAGTGCTGCCTGCTGTAGTGTCCCTTTGCTGTGGAAAGCTGCTTCCTGTCTGTAAAGCCCATCCTCGGAGGACAGGGGGCTGTAGCCTGGCCCTGGCACATGCATGGACTCCAGGAACTCAAAATCCAAAGGATGGGGGTCCCAGGAGGATCCATCACCACCCTGACTGCTCAGAGCCCCAGTGCTGACTTTGGGGGCCCTTTCAGCTCAGCCTCCCTCTCTACTGGCCCAACCCACCACTGCCAACAGAGAGCACCCATGCTGCTCCCAAATTGGTTCTTCCTGCAGTTCCTGATCCTCCTTTACAAAATAGAGGTTGAGTGGGAAAGAGATAAAAATTCTCATCTTGGAGAAGAGCTTAGATGAATCACACACCTTTCATGCATCAACAACCACAACATGTTCATCCTCATCTGCTCCCTCCACCTCCTCAGATTTTAAAATTCCCTGGTTCCACTCAACCACCCCATTAACATGAACTTCCCGCCCTGAGGGGCACCTTGCAGGCAACCAGGGCCTGGCAGACAAGGGAACACATTTCCAAAACTTCCCTTTCCCTCCCATTTTTCCTCTCCTTTTACAGAAGCATTATTTTATTTTCCTGCCTTTTCTCTCCCTTCTCCCTTTCCATTTTGCCACCCTAAAAGTTTTCAGAAGCAGCTTGGAAAAGAGGAACAGAAAATCCCAGCCCTGCTCTTCCCCATGTCATTCCTTCCCAGCACATGAGCAAAGAGCTAGGTTTAGGTTGGATATTGGGCAGGAATTGTTCCTGTGAGGGTGGACAGGCCCTGGTACAGGGTGCCCAGAGCAGCTGTGGCTGCCCCTGGATCCCTGGCAGTGCTCAAGGCCAGGCTGAATGGGGATTGGAGCAGCCTGGGACAGTGGAAGGTGTCCCTGCCATGGCAGGGGTGGCACTGGATGGGTTTGAGGTCCCTTCCCACCCAAAGCACTCCATGATTCTTTAATTCTACACTGAAAACTGATTTATGTATTTTGGAACCTGCTCTCAGAATCAATGGGATTAACACATTTTAACCACATTCAATTTTAGAAACAAAAGGGACTTGGAAATATGAGGAACCCTTCCCTCCCTGCCTGTTCCCTATTTCAGGGGTGGAGCTCCTGGTGCTGCCCCTGACCCCCCAGGGGAGATGCAGCCCCTTGAGCCTGGGGCCCAAGTGTGGTCACAGTCCTGCTGGCCACAGGGCCAGCGCTCACCCTCAGCCCCAGAGCCACTGGAAATCCCCCAGGAGGCTCCAGCCCCACGTGCTGGGGACCGGTCGGGCCTGCAGGGAGAGCTGCGGTGGCTGCCAAGGAGCCGGAGCCCCGGCTTTGAGAGGGAGCCAAAGGCGTCTTCCCTGCACACATCAAAGGGGAAACCTCTGTGTTCCTCCCCGGGCAGCTCCTTCTCAGCTGCAAACTCTCAAGGCTGTCTTGGCCCCAGGTGTGGGATGGGCTGGGATGGGTCCCCCCACGCACATCCCCCACGAGCCCCACTGAGCTGCAGCACCCCCTGTCCAAATCAAAAACTTCTCTGTGCTCCACTTACATCCTCCCGGGGCAGAGAGGGACAAGGAAGATCCTCCCTTGCAGAGGGACAGGGGGAGTTGCTTGGAAAGGCTCCTCCCCCTGCACAGGATCCCCAGGGGACACCCAAACGCTGTCCCCAACAGCACAAGGGGTGAAAGGGGGAAGCAGAGCTCACAGCGAGCCCCAAGCCCTGAGCCAGGCCAGGAGGGGCCAACGTGTGACTGCTCCAGTCCCAGCACGACCCTGCTCTGCTCTTCCCTTTTGCCACCACATCCACAGGGGGGATTTTGTGTTGGGGGGATTTTCTGTTTCAAACACAATTCCCTTTTCTTACCCCTCCCTTCCAACCACGAGCGAGCCCTGCCTGGCCCCGCTCCTTCCACATGTGCTGGAGCGTTTTAACCACCCCTGCGTGGGCAAAGATGTGGAGGACTAACCCCAATTCCTGACCTAATGCCATTAGAGCTCTCTAAGCCCTCCAGGAGGGATATTTTCTGCTCTTAATCTCTCCTCCCACTCCTGAGCTGGGAGAGGTGACTGGGTGAATGGTCACACGCATCTGGCCATGCAGGATCACCATCCCCAGCACTCACCAGTCCCTGTGAGCTCCTCACACTGCCTGTGTGGAGCTGGGGATGGAGGGGCCAGACAGGGCTGCTGGAGCCTGGCAGGGCATGGGAAGAGGCCCCTCCAAACCCCAGTGCAGCAAAGGGAGCACCCCCAGCTCTCTGGGAAGTGACACAGCCACCAGCCCCTTGCACTTGGCAGTCACCCAGTGAGTCTGGTTGGAAGTGACCATGGTGGGATCATCTTGTGCCACCTCCCCGCTCAAGCAGGGTCATCCCAAGTCCTTAATAAATCCTTAACAATAAGCATCTCTCCCACTCCTAATTCCCAGCTCCCAGGAGCACACTCAGCCCATCCTGGGGGCACTGACCCTTGCTACTGCCTCGGGGTGATATCATAAAGCAGGGAAAAATAACCAGACACATAAAACAGCTGGCACAGGTGGCACTGATGGAACCCTCTGGGTACCACCTCCCTGGAACCAGCCTGGAGAACACCTAGAGCAGGTCCAGCACAGGGAACACCAACGCTGTCCCAACACTCCCCACCACGGGCCAGCCAGTAGGGCATGTCCCCTGCCCTGGGGAGCTGGCAGGCAGCTGCAGGCACTCACCCACGAGTCCAGCTCCCAGGAACGGTGACGAGGAGATGCTGTTGTGGGATGGCAGGTCCCGGTGCTCACCGTAGTGGGGGCCTTCGCCATAGCTCTGCTGGGACAACAGGGGACAGTCACACCTGAGCGTGGGGACGCTGAGCCCAATCCCAAAACGTGAGGCTGCCAGGGCCCAGCCTCCCCCAGGAAGGGGCAAAGCCAAAGGCTCTTTGTGAAAAGGGCATGGAAAGGATTTCATCCTCATGCCAAGGGAGAGCTGGGCAGTGCAGAGGTGTGGTGCTGAGAGGGAACATGACAGCTGGGGACATGGCAAGAGGGGACATGGAACCAAGCTTTGCCCTGTGCTGGCAGCCCTTGGGCAGTTTGGCACCCACCAGGTAAGAGCCAGGCAGCCCCTCCCTGAACCAGGGGGGGTGAAGGGGCAAGGAAAAGGCTGGACAAATAGAAATGTATATTTTAAAAAATGTATATATTTATATAAATATATAAATTCTAAATATACAAATGAGAGTTGACATCACAGTCCCAGCTCTGCCACTGATGGGAGGGGAGGGCAAGGTGCCATTGTAAAAATGAATCACACAAACACATGAAAACAAAAATTACACAATTTCCATCAAGTTTGTGGCATTTCTCTCTTCCCATACTCAGGCCCCAGTCATGAGTGTTGCAGCCTCTTCCCTGCAAAATCCTTCCCAAGTTCTCCATCCCCACCAAGGGTGCCATGGCCAGACAATGTGGTGGGTTGCAGGGATTCCCTCCTCAGGTTCCCAAAGTCTTGTGGGGTAGATGCTCAGGAAGCTCTGTCATCAGATGAGATTCCTCAACCCACTCAGATCCCTCGACTCACCCATCTGTGTCCCCTTTGGGAACCTGTCCCACCCTCTGGGTCCTCTCTCCCCACACCAACATCAGGTGCAGGGAGGGTGATGCCTGAGCAGCCACAGGAGCCCATCCTAGTGCAGGTCTGGGAGAGGTTTTTGGAGGAGAAACCTCAAGGGGACCTCAAGGCAGGAAAGCCTGTGGAGATGGGGATGGGGGAAAGCCTAGAGAGTTCACAGAACCCATGTCCAAAATGGGGCAAGAAAAGCTGTTCCAGGGTTAGACCCAATGCTGTGAAAGGCCTGGGAAAGACCCCGTTTGTTTTGGTCAGAGCTTGGTGTTTGTGCTTTGTCCTTACCCTTCCTTGGTCAAACGTGGAGCTGTTTTGATCTGCCGTTCCCCAGGAACCTGATCCCGGTCTTTCATCCAAGCCTACCGAAAAACAGGAAGAACAAAGGTTACTCTTTGCTTTATCAGCAAAGCCTCAAAGGTGTTCTCGTAAAATTAACTCTTCCTTCTACAAACAAAACAATATTTTCATTAATAAACCACTTCCACTTGGCGTGACCGAGCCTCCCCTCTGCCTCCTCACCTTCCCACTCCCACTGGGAGTTATTCCACAAACTTCAAAGCAAATCCCACCACAGCCTGGAAATGGTTCAAAACATGGGACAGTGGGAAGAGGAGAAACAAGTATTTTAACTCCTTTATTCCAGAGAGCACCCACGAACCTCCTTCCCCTGGAGAGCGACGGTGAAAGGGACTGAACTATAAATCAAAACCACACTGCATCCATTTGGATGCTCCAGTAGGACTTGAATTTTGCCCATGGTGCTGCAAGATCATAGGCCAAATTCTGTTCAACCTGAGCAGAGTGAAAGAGTACCCAGAGGCAAAATCCTCAGGTGGGAATTGCTGGGGGTCCATTGTTACAGAGTCACCTGTCCAGGGGTGTTCTTTCAGCCCCCCAAGGTTCCCCTGAAGAAGTGGGGCCATCAGAGCACACCCCCAGCCTTCTCAGCTTTAGCCCTCCCAAGAATATCCTCAGCAAAAAGGGATCCACCCCAAACCAGCAGAGGAGGAGGCAGGAGGCTTTGCAATGTTTCTGCACAGGCTGCACTGGGAAATCGGCTCCTTTCATCCCCTGCCAAGTCCCTGCCATGCAGGCGGCACCTCCTGTGCTGCACAAGGCACCAGGGGAGTCAGAGAATCATGGAATGGTTTGGGTGGAAGGGACCTTACTCAGCTCATTCCACCCCCTGCCATGGCAGGGACACCTTCCACTGTCCCAGGCTGCTACAAGCCCTGTCCAGCCTGGCCTTGGGCACTGCCAGGGATCCAGGGGCAGCCACAGCTGCTCTGGGCACCCTGTGCCAGGGCCTGCCCACCCTCACAGGAACAATTCCTGCCCAAGATCCCATCCAGCCCTGCCCTCTGGCAGTGGGAGCCATTCCCTGTGTCCTGTCCCTCCATCCCTTGTCCCCAGTCCCTCTCCAGCTCTCCTGGAGCCCCTTCAGTGAGCTGGGAATGTCCACCATGATATAAAAACCTTGGGATGTTGCATCAGCGTAGCTCCCACAGTTCCAGCTGATACCACAACATCCCTTCCACAGGGAAGGAACCTTCCCTGGAAAACAGCCTCGACCTGACTCAGCTGCAGGATCTCTGACTGTGCTGCTCCATCTCCTGCTTCCCTGGGTGGCCAGGGGCTGCTGAGCAGCAGTTGGTGTTCAAAGGGGGCAAATCCAGGGATTTGAGAGGGGCTGGGCAGGGTGGGGGCATCCATCACCTTTCGAGGTGCTGCACAAACACTGTGAACTCTGCTGGGTTGATCAGGGAGAAATCCCAGATCTGCAGAAGGCTGAGAGTGAGGGTGGTACCAGCCGTGGACACTTCTCAACCCATGGACACCCCCTGCCCCCCACCAGGGGTCACGGCCACACCAGCCATGGAGTGACACCAGACTCTCCCACCAGCATCGCCCTGTGACAGCACCAGGGCCCCGTGGCTCTTGGGGAACCCATCCTGTGCTGCTTCTTCCAATGGAGATGGCACCTCCAGGATGCCCTTTTGGGAGCAGGGAGCTGAGTGGCAGCAAGGACATAGGGACAGGGGGTCAGGGCTTACTCCCATTTCGCTTGGCAAAGCTGATTATTATGGCAAACATGCCTCAGATTTGTCTCCTCCACTCCCCTCACTGTTCATTTAACCAGAAACTTCTTTCAAATTACATCCTTCTATTTCTGTGCCTTTGTGTTAATCATTTCCCCAGAGAATTGGTGTTTAATTGCTGTCTAATTTGCATAATTATGCATATTAATCTCCACACCTAATGAATATTCATAATTCTCATTTAGATTTTGTTTTCTAATCAAAAATTTCCAATGTGATTACTGTGCAGAGCAGGGATAAGCCTCTAATAATACCTTGGATACTAGGGAGAATTACTGCCAATTCTCCCACCTCCTACTTCCTAGAATAAACTTTTGCTTTGCTAATGTGTTTTTCCAAAGCAATTCATCTGCAATCCCTGCAAACCCTGGTGAGGCAGGAGGCAGAAACGCTCCTTTGAGTCATTTTGCTGTCACGGGTGGTTTTAAAGCTCCCCAAGGGCTGGGGGGAAGACATGAGCAGGATCAGCAGCCTTGGACATCTTTGGAAAAGTGGTCCCTCTGGGCTGGAAGGACAAGGACTGCAGCACCACAGTCCCCATGAGAAACCCCAGGAACCTCAGAGGCAGAGGGGAAGCCAAGGTGTGGGGGTCCAGACCCTCACACCCAGCCCTGCCCCATGCAGGACAGGCTTTGGGGGTCCTGGGTCACCCTGGGTCACCCTGAGCTCTCACAGAGCCCTCAGTCCTGCCACCACCCCAGCGACAGCAGAGCAGCATTCCCAGGCCAGAGTATGCCTGGAGAGGGTGCTCAGTGGGCTCTGGAGGGAAATAGGGTGCCTGGAAGACCAGGGAAATTTTCCTCAGGCTGTTGAGTCTTCCTTCCTTGAATGTCCCTTCAGATATTCAAGAACCTTCAGATATTCTTTTGAGTTATGCCAAAACAGTCTGGACACAATCCTGTGCCCTGTGATGCCCCTGCTTGAGAAGGGAGATGGGCCCAGATGAGCCACCATGGTCCTTCCAACCTCACCCATTCTGGAATTCTGTACCAAAGTTCCTGAAAAGTAAAAGTAAATCCTTGCCCAGTCTCCCCAAGGAAGGAAGAGAGGAAACAGAGAGTGGCACAGGAGGCAAAGGCTGAGGGTGAGGGTCACATATCCCCTAGACATGGACAAACCCCTGGCTCAAGCTTTTGCACCCTGTGGTGCCACCACCATGGCAGAGACCCTGGAGAGGGGCCAAACCCCTGAGTGCTTCAACAGCAACTGCAGAGGATGAGCTGCTCATCTGGAGCATGGCCAGGTCCCTGACTCCTCCTTGGCCCCTTGGTGACCCCAAATGGGGTCACAGCAAATCAACCCCTTTTTTCAAGAAGAAATTCCTCCCTGTGAGGGTGGGCAGGCCCTGGCACAGGGTGCCCAGAGCAGCTGTGGCTGCCCCTGGATCCCTGGCAGTGCCCAAGGCCAGGCTGGACAGGGCTTGGAGCAGCCTGGGACAGTGGGAGGTGTCCCTGCCATGGCAGGGGTGGCACTGGGTGGGCTTTAAGGTCCTTCCTAACCCAAACCGGTCTGGGTTTAGGGTCTGGGATTCTGGGATTCTGTAACCCCCATGGAAACTCAAAAGGTTTCTTGTACCCTCCAGTTAGTTCCTGTGGCTGCCAAGGTGAAGTGAGTTTCCACTCTCCCACCAAAGCAGCAAAGAGCATCCCAAGGTTCTGGAAGCACCTCTGAAGGTGCCCATGCCAGCTCTGTCTGATGTCTCCTGGAAAATACAGTCTTGCACCTTCCCAAGCTGCAGTCACTGGCTTGAAAGGTGCCAGCAAAAAATCCCCCTATTTTCAGCACCTGCAGGTGTTTTAGGAACTCAGGGATTTCTGGGATGAAGCCAGGAAAAAGCAGACTGCCCTCTTTCAACGTCTGGCATCTGTCCTACATTCCCTGCCAGTCCACTCTTCCCTCCCTTTGTATTCCTAAGGATCCACAATTTGGCAGCAAATGCCCTCGGCCAGCCCTGCAAAATCCCAATGTTTGGCCATGGGCAGGTGTGTCTGGAAAAGCTCCCATCAGCAGGATTTGCTCTGCTCACAGCACAAAGCCCCTGGGCACGGTGTCACCCCAAAGACAGTCACACATCCTGGCTCTGCGAGCACAGAGCAGCCAGGCTGGACACGAGTGCAGGGAGAGGAAGGGGAAGGGGAAGAAGAGAGAGAAGCTGGAGTGGGAAGGACACAGCTCAGCAGCCCCAGGGCTCATCCAAGGGCATCCCAGCAGCTGTAGAGGTGACCCAGGTGCTCAGAAAGGGTCAGAGGCACCTTGGGGCAACTGGGAATGTCTTTTCTGCCTCTGGGCATCATGGAGGTGCCCCAGGTGAGATGGAGATCCCCTGAGACTCTTCTGGATCTCAACTGCTCCATACATGTGGACAGATCTGCTGCCTTAAAACACCCACAGTGCTGGCAAAAAAATAATAAATCCAAGTCACCAAAGAGAGATCAGGTCCAAAGGGCCCTGGAGCTGCTCTGAGGGCTGGAGCCCCTCTGCTCTGGAGCCAGGCTGGGAGAGCTGGGGGTGCTCACCTGGAGAGGAGAAGGCTCCAGGGAGAGCTCAGAGCCCCTTGCAGGGCCTAAAGGGGCTCCAGGAGAGCTGCAGAGGGACTGGGGACAAGGCATGGAGGGACAGGACACAGGGAATGGCTCCCAGTGCCAGAGGGCAGGGCTGGATGGGATATTGGGCAGGAATTGTTCCTGTGAGGGTGGGCAGGCCCTGGCACAGGGTGCCCAGAGCAGCTGTGGCTGCCCCTGGATCCCTGGCAGTGCCCAAGGCCAGGCTGGACCGGGCCTGTAGCAGCCTGGGAGGGTGGAAGGGGTCCCTGCCATGGCAGGGGTGGCACTGGATGGGTTTATGGTCCCTTCCAACCCAAACTTTTCTGGGATTTTGATTCTGTGGCTGAAAACTCCCACAGCATTGAGCTGAATTCTATCTGCACGAGGGAGCTCCATCCTGGCAGGGCTTGGCTTTGCCACCCTTCCAGTGCTCTCCCACCCTGAGGTGTGTGTGTTTTAGACACCCACGTGCCCATGCTGCTGGCAGGAGCCAACCTGATTTTAAAATAACCCCATTTCCCAACTACCCAAGTTAAGGCACACTTTCCAATTGAGAAACGACAAAAATAGGAGCTACCTCCTCTTGCCATTAATACAGTTATTAAACTGAGTACAGATTAATTGTGCATTTTAATAACCCTGAGCATGAATAGTCATAACACATTTCTTGCTCATGTTCTAATTAAAACATACTAATAGAATAAGATGTAGCTGTCAGACAGTCTTTTTTTTTTCTCACGGTTTTCCTGCCACAGCCAAGAAGAGCTGATAGACAAGAGCTGTCCTAAGCTTCAGCAGGGATAAAAATAATTTAACCACATTTAGGCTCAGAAAAACCATCCTTAGTGCAGCAATGAACCCTAGTAAAGGCTATGGACAAGTGCCCAGTGACACAGAGCAGTGACAGCTGTTCCCATCCAGGAGGAACAGAACCCCTTTGGACACACAACTCCAACAAGAAAACACAGGAGAGTGATAGGAAAGGGGAACTGTTTTACCTAAAGGAGGACAGATTTACTTCAGGTATTGGGAGAAAATTCTCCCCTGTGAGGGTGGGCAGGCCCTGGCACAGGGTGCCCAGAGCAGCTGTGGCTGCCCCTGGATCCCTGGCAGTGCCCAAGGCCAGGCTGGACAGGGCTTGGAGCAGCCTGGGACAGTGGGAGGTGTCCCTGCCATGGCAGGGGTGGCACTGGATGAGCTTTAATGCCCATTCACCCCCACCCCAAACTATTCCAGGATTCTATGTAAAAGCATTAAAAGGGGGCAGGGTTTTGTGATCCATCCCACATCCCTTCTGCTCAGTTCCCAGCCTGTGCCTCCCAGCTGCCATCCAAGGGAGCCAAAAATGCTGCACCAAGAGAGGCTGCCCTGGATTCAATAACCAGAGCCCCCAAACCTACCTGGGCATAGGTGCTGGTCCTTGAGCCCTGAGCTCTGAATGCCCCACTCTGAGCACAGCACTTGGATATGGTGTGGCAGGGAATGTGGCTCTGGAGGCAGCTCTGACCACCTGGGCACAGCCTATGGCTTGTGAAGGGGACAGGGTCAGGAGTTGGACTCGATGGTCCCTGTGTGTCCCTCCCAGCTGAGGATATTCCAGGATTCTGTGAAAGGTCTTTTAAAACAAGCTCAGTCCCTAACAATTGCTTTGCTCAAAGCAAAGCTCCATGGGTGTGCAGCCATCTCTCAGGATCCAGAGGACAAGCAGTGATGGACAACGGGATGTTTTGCTCCTGAAGCCTCTCAGATGCCATTTATAAAGCAAATACAGAGTTTTTGCTCTTAAATCCTGTACCAAGGGATACCCTGAGGAGAATTGCTGGAAAGCTGCAGTGCTGCAGGCTCAAATCATGGAATGGTTGGGTGGGAAGGGACCTCAAAGCCCATCCAGTGCCACCCCTGCCATGAACAGGGACACCTTCCACTATCCCAAGCCCCATGCAACCTGGCCTTCAACTCTTCCAGGGATGCAGGGGCAGCCTGTGCCAGGGCCTGTCCACCCTCACAGGGAGGAATTTCTGTGATTTCTTCCTATGACTCGAAATGTCTTAAAGGCACCTCATTTTCCCTTGTCAGGAAGAAGAGGGACCCTCACAGCATTCCCAGGGTTGGGGGACAGTGCTGGGGTTTCTGTGCTGCTGGAGCTGTGACTGAGCTGGGCTGAGCCTCTCCCTCCCCCCGGCCTCCACAATCTGCCCTCCCTAATCTGATTCCAGCAAAATGACTGGGCCAGGCCAGGCTTTTTTTTTTTTTTTTTAAATTCTATTAAAAATATTTAGGCCAAATCCCTCCTGTGGCTGGAGGATGTTTGGAAGCAGCTGGAGCTGCCATGAAGGTGCATCTTCCATCCTCAAGAGAGACCACAGTGCCCATGGTGGGGATTCCAGGAGGGAAATTCCAGCTCTGCAGCCACAGCAGTGCCCAAGAGTTGGAGCAGGACAAGGATGTGATGGCAGCTGGGAGTAAAAACCCCACAACCAGCAGCTTCTCAAGCTCATGGAATACTTAGATCCATGGAATGGTTTGGGTTGGAAGGAGCTCTAAAGATCACCTAGTTCCAAACACCCTGCCATGGTTGTTTAACCCAGAGAAGCCCTGCTCTCTCAGGGGTGGGACAGCACAAGCCACCACAGGCAGGGCCACCGGTGCCACCGTAATTTGATTTGAAGCAGAGGTGACAGAAGGCTGCTTGATAAACACTTCCAAATTAAGCGGCTTTGTGTGCTAATCGCTCTGGCAATCAGCCCCACAGCAAAATCTCTGCTAAAAGGGATTGGAAATCAATAAAATTAGTTGACTAGTAATTAGCTTTAGTCCCAGGAAAACCAGCAAAGTTGTTTTTCCTGATGAGAGTTTGCTCCACTCTGTGGGCACCCCCCAGGAAAGGCTCTGAGGTGCTGGCACAGCCCCTGCGAGGGAGAAGGGGGTGCTACAAGCAGCTCCCACAATTCCTGTTTATTTACCAGCCCCATCCACCCCCAAATAGGAAAAAACAGCTGTGAGTGCAAGGCAGCCGGGAGCTGTTTACAGGACGTCGATTGTAGAGGGGACCATACAATTTGTTCACTTCCTTTTCCCGGTGCACGACAAAACAATTAAAATAAAAATAAGGCGGGGGGGGGGGGG
>VWZP01004301.1:152400-186945 GCA_013396995.1 Dicaeum eximium
GGTGGGGGGGGGGGGGGGGGTGGGGGTGGATAAAAAAACCCACCCTGAACACCTGGAGGGCAGCACGAGGTCCCTGGCAATGCCACCCTGGAGGCCTCTGCTCATGGGGCAGGTCAGGGGATGTTTTATCCCCTTCACTGCCTTGAAATTTGAGGTTGGACCAAAACAGACTGGTTGGGACAGTGAGGCTGAGCTCTTCTGCTGCCCTGGAAGTGTCCAAGGCCAGGCTGCATGGGGCTTGGAGCAACCTGGGATACTGGAACATGTCCCTGACCATGGCAGGGGCTGGAATGTGCTGCCACTTCCTGACCTGTCCAAGGGCATCAAATAGGCCAGGTGCCATTTCCCTCTGGGACAGGAGCCCAGCAAGGGCTGGAGCTGTGTCAGGCCTTGGCATGGAGCTCAGGGAAAGGTTCTTCCCCCCGAGGGTGCTGGCACTGCCCAGGCTCCCCAGGGAATGGTCCCGGCCCCAAGGCTGCCAGAGCTCCAGGAGCCTTTGGCCAGCGCTCTCAGGGATGCTCAGGGTGGGGTTGTTGGGGTGTCTGTGCAGGGACAGGGGTTGCACTGATGATCCCTGAGGGTCCCTTCCCACTCAGGATATTCTGTAATTCCATAAACAGATTCTCTGGACCACAAGAGCCCAGTGACATCATCCCCCAGACCAGGCACCCCGAGGGGGACACAACAGCACCCACATTAAACTCACAGATCCCTGCACGATTTCTGGGGCAGATTCTGCCCCTTTATCTTTCTGATGATGAATGAACTCAGAACCCAAAGCCATGAGAGGCTCACCCACCCCACACACCCCCCTGATTCAGGGAAGCACCTGCTGCTGCTGCCCCCTCCCCAAATGTGCACTCAGGGATAATTTTTGGCTTCAAAAAGCTGATGCCACCACTTTGCTGATTGTTAATTCCTCTGCTCAGCATCTCCTGTGCTGTATTCCAGTTCAGCAGTTTCTGCACACACAGTTGGGGTTTAGGAAATGTTTGGGGCTGGGGAAAAACAGGAGAAAACCAGGGAAGGAGTAGGGAAAAATGATCCATTCCCCATTGGCTTTCCATGAAGGATAACTATGGGGAAAAATTGAACCTACACCAAACCG
The DNA here is from genome assembly GCA_013396995.1 of Dicaeum eximium. Lineage (NCBI taxonomy): Eukaryota > Metazoa > Chordata > Aves > Passeriformes > Dicaeidae > Dicaeum > Dicaeum eximium. The sequence continues at coordinate 153,509 of VWZP01004301.1, forward strand.
AACAAAGCCAGAAAGAGGGGAAAAGACTCAAAGAAGTACTTTAGCAACTCCTGGTGTTTTGAAAGATGCTCTGGTATCACTGAAACTGCTCTCAAAGGACAAGACAGGCTCCATGGAAACCCCTGGGCCAGTTTTGGGGGTGCTGGTGTGGCATCCCAGAAACAGCATCCTGGAATGTCCTGAGCCAGAAGGGATCCACAAAGATCACTGAGTCTAACTCCTGGTCCTGCTCAGGACACCCCAACAATCCCACAATGTGCATAAAAAGCAATAATTATATGCAATAATAAAGGTACAAACTAGTGCCCAGCACAGGGGTGAGAAGTTATGGAAAACCCAACAAAACCCAACCAGCAAATTTGGCCATCCCTCACTTTAGACATGAATCATATTTGCAGATGTAAAGGAAGGTCCCCACTGCATTTTACAGAGTGATTTTATGGTAATCAAAATAAAAGCTTACCTTTAAGTCATCATTAAGGAAATTAATGACTTGGGCCAACCCGTGTCTCATCAAGGCCTTGTAAAAGGACTCAGAGGGTGCCCTTGGTGGCACTGAGTCACAGCCACCATCCCCTTGTGTCCAGAACATGGCCAAGGACCTGACCCAGGGTGCCAAGGTTCACACCAGTAGTGAATTGTTGGGTTGTGCTCCTCCTGGAGAATGGGTCAGACTGGACAGGATTTATTAAACTAAAAAATGGGGATGGATGGATGGATGGATGGATGGATGGATGGATGGATGGATGGGAGCAGCCCTGGTGAGAAGGACTTGGGGGTGTTGGAGGGTGAGAGGCTCAACCTGCCCCGGCCATGGGCACTGACCCCAGAAACCCCCCCTGTGCTGGGCTGAGCCCCCAGCGTGGGCAGCAGGGGAGGGGGGGATTCTGCCCCTCTGCCCTGCTCAGGTGAGACCCCACCTGCAGAGCTGCCCCAGCCCTGGGCAACAACATCAGGAGGACGTGGAGCTGCTGGAGCCAGTCCAGAGGAGGCCACGGAGATGCTCCAAGGGCTGGAGCCCCTCTGCTCTGGAGCCAGGCTGGGAGAGCTGGGGGTGCTCACCTGGAGAGGAGAAGGCTCCAGGGAGAGCTCAGAGCCCCTTCCTTCCCTGTAAGAGTGGTGAGGCCCTGGCACAGGGTGCCCAGAGCAGCTGTGGCTGCCCCTGGATCCCTGGAAGTGTCCAAGGCCAGGCTGGATGGGGTTTGGAGCACCCTGGGACAGTGGAGTTGTCCCTTCCAGTGGCAGGAGTGGAATGAGATCGGCTTTGAGGTCCCTTCCAGCACCAGCCATTCTGGGATTCTGCGATAAAAATTCAGTAAGACAAATGAAGGAGAAAGGCTTTTGGGCCTCCCAAATGCAGGGAAGATCCTGCTCCCTCCAGCAGGAAAGCCCCAAGAGCAGCAGCCAGTCCCTCTCCCAGCCCCTGGGAGAGGGACTGGCTGGAGAGCCAGCAAGATGCCACATGGAGAAAGAAAACAAACCTGTGACGACAACCAGAGGGAAGAAAATAAACTTTAAAGCTCAAAACACTTCCCCCAGCTGTAAAAACAAAGGCCAGCAGTGACCAAACACGAGCACAAAGGAGAGGCAGGAGAAGAGGATGGAGGATAACAGAGTCAGGGCTTTCTAAAGGTCATCAGGCTGCAGGACAAACCCACCGTGTCCCTTGTCCCCAGCCTCTTCAGCACAAACCTATCCATGTCCCACATCCCCAGCCTCCATCCAAGCCTGACAGCCCTGTAAGAAACAGGATGTCAAGGAGGGTCCAAGGGACAAAAGTGCAGGGAAACGGACCAAGAATGATCCTGGACTGAGTCAGAGCCACAACAGGTGCCAGAGGAGTCGCTTTTCTGCACTGTCCCTCAGATCAGTTGTGTTTTGGAGGGGCAGCTCTGCCCCCTCCATGCAGATGGAAACAGAGACCCAGTGTGAGGTGACAGTGGGGACCCCACAGCCCTGCAGTGCCACTGCACTGTGACAGGGTGGGTGACAGGGACCACAGAGGCTGGGAGAGCACAGCGGGATGGCCCAAAGCTCTGGAAGCAGCCTGGGATAAACCCAACCCTACAGAACAACAAGAAGGTGGCCCAGATCTGAACCTGTGGTACCCCCTTCACATGAAAGTGTCACACAGCACAATGTCTGTCATTATAGAATTATGGAGAGGTTTGGATTGGAATGGATGCTAAAGTTCATCCAGTGCCACCCCTGCCATGGCAGGGACACCTCCCACTGTCCCAGGCTGCTCCAAGCCCTGTCCAGCCTGGCCTTGGGCACTGCCAGGGATCCAGGGGCAGCCACAGCTGCTCTGGGCACCCTGTGCCAGGGCCTGCCCACCCTCACAGGAACAATTCCTGCCCAATATCCCATCCATCCCTGCCCTCTGGCACTGGGAGCCATTCCCTGTGTCCTGTTCCTCCATGCCTTGTCCCCAGTCCCTCTGCAGCTCTCCTGGAGCCCCTTTAGGCCCTGCAAGGGGCTCTGAGCTCTCCCTGGAGCCTTCTCCTCTCCAGGTGAGCACCCCCAGCTCTCCCAGCCTGGCTCCAGAGCAGAGGGGCTCCAGCCCTTGGAGCATCTCCGTGGCCTCCTCTGGACTGGCTCCAGCAGCTCCACGTCCTCCTGATGTTGTTGCCCAGGGCTGGGGCAGCTCTGCAGGTGGGGGCTCACCTGAGCAGGGCAGAGGGGGAGAATCCCCCCCCCCCCTGCTGCCCACGCTGGGGGCTCAGCCCAGCACAGGGGGGGTTTCTGGGGTCAGTGCCCATGGCCGGGGCAGGTTGAGCCCTCTCACCCTCCAACACCCCCAAGTCCTTCTCACCAGGGCTGCTCCTGATCCATTCTCCCATAAACACACAGACAGCCCCATGGAGAACCTCCCCTATTTCTGCTTCACATGCACTCAACAACATCAACACATTTGCTACCACAAAACAACTGAAATTCAGTAGATACTGGGTAATTCCCAAAACCAGGGGTTATATTCCATTAAACTGAAAGCTTCAGGGAGAAGACTGAGTGTAAATCCCCATCCTGGTTTTTCCAGGTCATTTATTGTACCACAGAGTTGCACTCTCATGACGGGTGCAGACACTCCACACTTGCACACAGATTGCTGCCCAAAGGGAGAAAACTCATTTTGCTGAGTGAACAAGGGAACTCAGCAGCCTGAAGCCAGCGAGGACCGAAACACACTGGGTCCCCTGGGACACTCAGTGACCTCTCGTGTTCCTCCAGCCATGGGCTGTTTTGCACACCCCCACAGATGCACGGAGGAGCTGCAACACCCCCACTAACTCCACCTCTATTTCCGCTCTGATTTGCATCTTTCCAAGTATTGTTTAATTTGCAATGTAAAATCAAATTATAGCCAGAGAGATGCAACCGGAACACCGGGGAACAGAAATCTCCCACTTGGTTTCCATTACTCACCAAGAAGACAAATGGGGACAGAAGCTTGTTTACTTACAAGTGACCAAAAAAACCCCCAGAAGTTTGCCAGAGAGGCATTTGAGATCAAACAGGCAGGCAGTGCCAGCCGTGTGTACGTGAGCCCTGCCAGCCCTGCACTGCTGCAGCCCTACAGGTAGGCAGGCCAGGGGCTGTTAAAAATTAGACAAATTAAGGATGGCTTCCAAATACTGTGGAGATTACGTGGGGAAGTGGCCAAACACGCGTACACCCCACCAGGGTGGCCTTGGCAGTTTGTTTGTGAGCCTCCTCTCAGCAGGGAGAGGGGTGGTGGGGAATGACTTGTGCACTAATGCACGAGTCCCTGTGAGCTTCCTTGGGAAAAACAGACCACAAAGGGGGAGGAGGACAGCCAGGGCTGGTTCTTCGAAGCCCAGGGCTGTGATCCTGTGGGTGCTGGGCCCCTGTGGATGCCCCCAGCGCTCAGGATGCGCAGGCCGAGAGCCAGCACTGGCTGCAGACGATGATTCAGCCCCACAGGAAGGATCATCTCACAAGAATTGTTGGACACAATGAGGAAAACTTTCCCAAACAAAGCACTCTCAGCAGCACCTGCCTCCCTCCCTCAGCCCCGGCTCCTGCTCGCGAGTAACCTCTAGGCTCTGGTCACCACAACAAAAGTCGGTGTTTTTGTCTTCCCCTTTCCCAAGGTGAGCGTTCCTGGGGCACAGAGGGCTCAGGATTTCATCCTGGCCCCTGACAGCAACACAGAAGCTGCCAACAAAGCCCCTGGCCATGTCCAGTTCTAGCCAGCAACCTCAAGGCTGCAAACTTCAGGAGCTGGATATACCCAAAATATACAAAGAATATGTAAAGCAAATCCATGGGGCAGAACACACCAGGTGCAGAGTTTTGGGGATAACTGCATGTACAGCCAAGGAGTTCTCTCTCCCAGACAGCAGCTCTTACAGAATTTGGTCCATGTAACACCACACAGTGAGGTATTTACCTGAAGAACAATTTAAAGACAGATGTGACCTATTTAGAGTTCTGCCAAATATTTCTGTAATTGAATAGACCACTGATTATTTAAATTGCATTAAAAAGAGCTGAATTCAATCCACTTGCTCCTACAAAGCACCATTTCCATGAACCACAACTCTTTTTCCCCCTCTTTAAACATAAACACTTCAAGATGTTCACTTGTCCCTTGCCCTGAAAGTATCCACATCTTTGTATAACCATACCCCATGCCCTAAATTACTCTTGTAGCCCTAAAGCCAAAAGGACAAGTCACTGGAAGAATTTACCTGAAGACAAATCCCAACCCATCAGCTCTGAGGCTTATGGTGTGTATGGGGCAGGGCCATCAGTCACTGATGCATGGCACTGTGGGTTCAGGCTCTCAATCAGCACTCGAGACCTTGCTCACCACACACCGCTCCAGGGACACCAAAATGTTGCTCCAGCCCCTCGTGCCCTCACCACTTGTCCCTAAATCCAGCTCCCAACACACATCTCCAAGCAGTGCCTAAACACTGGAGGAGGGATTAAGGGACCAAGCCGGAGGGGAGGAAGGTTTTATAAATCTCAATGTGTCACCTGTTTGGGATGTCCAGGGAGAGGACAGGACAGAGCCAAGGGCAGCCTGGATCCATTCTGTGTGTGGTGGATCGTGGTGGCACCAGCTCTCAGCAGCTGGGATGTGCCACCCTCGGCAGGTGCTGCTGGGCTGCTCCTGCTCTGCGAGGGGCAGGGAGTGCACAGCTAAGGGAGCAAAGGGAGCCCACCCTCACCATCCCTTCAGGCTGGGCACCGACAGTGTCCCCCTGCTTCACCTGCACTGTCCCTGGGCAAACGGTGGCACGGGTGAGGTGCCAGTAGATGGCACTCAATGAGTAGCATGGATCCTCCTCTTTCCCAGGACTAATCAGCACCTTTCTCCTGCCTGCACATTTCCAACCATTTCCTGGGTGCAACTTTGGCATTGCTCAACAGTGGCTGGCAGGAGCTGGTGCTCCTTGGTCTCATCCCTTGTGCTGGGCAATAAAAAAAGCCCTGAAAAAACCCCACTGCCACAGAGATCTGAGGAAAGTAGATTTTATTATTTTTATTGACACCTCTCATGTTACCCTGGGCGCACACTGGGCATTTCTGGGTTGTGGGTGGGTGACCCCGGGAAGGTGGGAGGCAGTTTCCCCTCCCTGCTCCACAGCCAGAGTGGCACAAACCCACAGCAGCATCAGCCTGGCCTCGCAGCCCATCCCAGCCCTTCCAGGGCTCACACACCAGGGCTCTGTGCTGCTCAGAAGAAGCTGGAGACAAAAAGAGACCCATTAGATTATCTTGTCTGTGTCTCCTCTACATGAGGCTTCGATTTCTGCTGCTTTTGTCGAGCCAAGCACTAACACTCCTTATCAGGAATCCTAATACCACCATCTAGGAAAATTGACCATTAACAAGCTCCTCTGATATTTTGCTCGAAGACTGCTTCCTTTTAACTATGAAAAGCTCAAATAAATGTTTTCCTACATGAACAAAAAGAGCTGCAGCAGTTAAAATCTGGAGCTGCAGTTTGCTGGGATGGTAAGAGCTGAGCTCACCACTGTGGATGAGAAGCTGCTGTCTCAAAGGAAAGTGGCTGCATTTTCAAATGCAAGTTTGAAACAAAAAAAAAAAATTAAAATTATATGTATAAAAATGAGAATGGAAAAAAAAAAAAGCACGCCATTCCCAGACTAGTGCTGCAAGGAAAACAAAGACCAAAGTAATCCCCAAATCCCTGGACTGCGTCCAGCATGTGAGCTCTACTGGCAGCTCCCACCTCTGCTCCGGGGACACCCAGGGCCATGCTGGCCCCTGACAGAGCTTCCTCCAGATCCTCACTGCACCAGGTTCATGAGTGGCTCAGGGCACGGCAGCACTGGCTGCTGTGGGAGGAAAGGGCCCTTCTCACCCTGCATTTCTCGAGTGAGTTCTGAGTTTGCTGGACTTTCCGGGGCTGCTGAACATGTAAGGCAGCAGGAAACACAAAGAAAATCGGTTCCCCATTTGGACCACAATGTGCCCCAGAAGCCCCCAAGATGGGGCAGGCCAGGATGGATGGGAAGAGGAAGATCTCAGCTGGCAGCTGGTTTGCAAAACCACAGCCCCACACCTTCGCCTCTCAGAGCCCCAGCACTGGTGCCACCACGGCACAGGGAGCAGGGACAGGCTGGAGGGAATAAACTGCCCTGCCTGCTCCCACCAGACCCCTCATTTCCTGACAGAACCAAGGGGAAACAAACTGTTATCAATCTCTCTGGTGCCCAGGACCCACCACACTCTGGGGTTGTTTATCCAGCTCCTGCCCACACTGCTGTGGTCAGCGTGAGGAGCACACACCAACCTCGGCTCACCTCGGGCACAGAACTCAGAGAGTCCCACAGTTGTTAGGGTTGGAAGGGACCTTAAAGCTCATCTTGTTCCATCCCCTGCCATGGGTAGGGGCACCTTCCACTACCCCAGGGTGCTCACGGGAACCTGCTCCTGGGCTTGCACGGCTCTGTCCACCCTGCAATTCCCCCTATCTTGCAGCATCCCAAAGCCTCAGCTGCTCCCTGGCATCCCAGAGACAGCCCTGTCTGCACCCAGGATGCTGCCTCACCTACACACAAGCTCATATTTATTTAAAACTCAGAGGTGCAGATTTCCTAAAGCGTCCCTGTACCCCACCTCAGTTCAAAGCAGGCACCACGTGCAGCAGTGATTCAGATGAAATGGTTCCTCTTAAGTTACAACTCCACATGCACAAGTCACTCCAATCAAAGCCAGACCACCTCCACAGAGCTGTCCCTTGTTTGATTCATACCTAAAACCACCTGAAATAAAAACCATCTCACGAGCCCCTTGTAGGGCAAGGAAAACCCATACCCAGGCCATGTCACCACAGCAATTAACACTACAGCAATTAACTGTGCCAGCAATGGGCTCATGGTGTCAGAGCCACAGGTCACCCTACACAGGACACCCTCAGCTGGCACCTAAACTTGGTGCTGTGTCCCCAGCCTACAGACCCCTCTGCTCCTGCAGCCCTGCCCTGGTCACAGCTGTACCAGGTTTAGGGGACTTGGGCACACACAGGGGGGAGGCAGCAGACAAAGCTGAGCTGTTCCTGCTCTCAAAAAGGGTTGGGTGCCCTCAAGCAGCTTTAAGGCTCTCAGTTCCTGCCCAACAGCACGAAAAGTACTCAGAACTGAGGAAGAAGATCCCTGCACAATTCCAGCCTGCCCCTCCACACACAGCCCACCTGCCACCCAATCCCTCGAGAGTACAACTCCCAATCGACCCACTACAAATCACCCCTTACACTCCATCCTTCCACCCTTTACCAAAACATCCTGCCAGATGTGTGGCAGGAGCACGTACCCCTGCAGGACAGCTTGTTCTGGGCTGCCATGTCCCCGGAGCCGCAGGCAGTGAGGAGCCCGGTCCCTGTGCCGAACACTCCAGCCCAGCCCCGGGGAGGGAGGAGCAGCTCCCGGTGCCTCGGTCCTGTCCTGCCCACCACTGCCTGCCTTTGTTTGGGGACTGCAGAGAGTGCATTGCTGGAACAGGCAGAGGCACTGCAAGGAAAGTTAATGGGGTTAAGTTTATGGGGTGGATCAGGTTTACCAGGGAGTTTATGAAGCGCTGCCTGGACAGCAAAGAGCAAATGGACAGCATCTCTTCAAGATCAGGATTGTTCCTAGGGAGCCCTGGAAAAAAATCACCCAAGTGCTTCAGTCATGCTCTGATCTATAGAAGAGAGTGGGGCAGGCCCTGGCACAGGGTGCCCAGAGCAGCTGTGGCTGCCCCTGGATCCCTGGCAGTGCCCAAGGCCAGGCTGGATGGAGCTTGGAGCAACCTGGGATAGTGGGGGATGTCCCTGCCATGGCAGGGGTGGCACTGGATGATCCCTAAGGTCTCTTCCAGCCCAAAGCACTCTGTGATCCCACGATGTTCTCTTCTTGTAATCTCCTTGCCAAGAGCCCTTTAGAGGCCAGGTCAGCACCAGTGCTGCAGCTGGAGCAGTTTTTACCCTCTCACAAAAGACACCTCCACCCAATCCTGCACGGCTCTGCCATGCTGATCCAGGGGACTCCTTTGGCACAGCCCTGGGCACTGGTTATTGTTTGGCTTTCCTTTATCTGCAGATCTCAAAGCATTTTGTAAATGTTAAACCTTGAAGCCTCTCCAGGGAACAAAACTCCTTCTGCTTTTGTACAGATGGAGAGACTTGCCCAAAAACAAGGGCAGAGCTAAGGGGGGCAGCAGAGCCCAGAGCTGAGCCAGCTCAGCTTTTTACTGGCACAAAGTACAGTGACACAGATTATGCCTGGAAGACCTGCATGGACAAACACAGCTCCTGGGAGAGGCACTCACTCTCCAGGTGGGAAAGCCTGACATGCTGAAGCACCCAAAAATTTATTTACAACTGGTGCTCCAAACCACAATGTCTCACCCATCTTTCAGTTTTCTTCTTTGGGTAAAAAAAAACAAACCAAAAAACCCCAAAAATCAAACAAAAAGACAAAACAAACAAAAAAACCCCAACAAAACAAAACAAAAAAACCAACCCAACCCCCTCCCCCATTTCTATAGTTTCAACTTTTTAGAAAATTATTTAAAGAATAGAGAACAAAAAACCACAATGATTTTAAAAATACAAGCTGGATAAGAAGGGCTCTTCTCTATTTCTGAGCTGACCCAGGAGGGCTGGGCAGGGCAGGGAGCTGGGGGAGATGCTCCTGCCTGGCTCTCAGGTCCTGCTGGGCATGGGGGCCATGGGGGCCATGGGGGGGAATGCATCTTTTCACCCAGCTTTTTTTCCCATGCACTTCAATTTAAAGGGACCTGAGGGCCAGCAGGAGTTGGGAATTCAGTGCCACCCAACATGGCTTTGCCCAGGGCTCCAGGGAAATGCTGCAGTGAGCCAGATGGGATGGAACTGTACCAGGACTTCACTCAGGACATCAACCAGAGCCTGTAAGCTCCAGCTAAGGGAGAAACCCCAAATCACTGAGTGTCTGGGATGCGAAGGAGCCAGCACAAGGGTGCCCTGGCAGCTGGAAAACCTCACAGGAGACAAGCAGCAGCAGGAGCAGCCCAGCACAGGCATCCTCTGGGATGCACAAACCTGCTCCGCTTCGGCTGGAAAGGTGTCGGGAGCAGCTCCCACAGGAGCAAGTGAAGTGCTGGGCCTAAGGAACCTCCAGTTGACTAAAACAAGCAACCAAAGAGAACCCCAGAAGTTTGCTGTGAACTCAGGATTCCAGACATCTCTTCCCTGAGATGCCTCATTTCCCAGACCCTTCTCAGAGCATCATCTCTTCCCCCAAGCCCAGGACCGCAGGTGACAGACATTCCTCCAGTTTCTGACCTACACCTGTGCTCTGCACCACAGGAAACCTGGAAGAGCAAAACCCACCATGAAGAAGGCATGGAGTGACAGGACAAGGGGGAATGACTTTCCACTGCCAGAGGGCAGGGTTAGATGTGATTTTGGGAGGGAATTGTTCCCTGTGAGGGTGGGCAGGCCCTGGCACAGGGTGCCCAGAGCAGCTGTGGCTGCCCCTGGATCCCTGGAAGTGTCCAAGGCCAGGCTGGATGGGGCTTGGAGGAACCTGAGATAGTGGAAGGTGTCCCTGCCCATGGCAGGGGGTGGAACAGGATGAGCTTTGAGGTCCCTTTCAGCCCAAACCATTCTGGAATTCTGTGAAGAGCATGTAAAAACCCCACAGGACAGAATTCAGGACTCATTTTCCACTCCAAGCTGCTCACATCCAAGTGGTGTTTCCAGCATGACGGAACTCCACTTGGATCAACCTCATGTTTCCCTGTGGAGCCAGGCAGTTCCTGGAAAGTCAGCACAGGGACAGCAACACCTCAGTGCCACGAGCCCTGGAACAGGCAGCACCAGAACTGCCACCCTCTTCCATGGCTTCCCTGCATGAGGGGACAGGAGCAGCTCTTGGTGACTGATGGGGAGAGCCTGGGCAGAGGCCTCCAGGCACCTCGGCCAGAAACAGCAGCTTAACATTCAACAAGCCCCAGGTTTTGAGTTCTGAACTAATGGAAACCGAGAGGACCTGAGCAGGGTCTCTGCTGCCCACAAGGCAGCCCAGGTTCCTTCCCCTTCAGCTGTTTTGCCGCTGGTTGCTTCTGCAGCCGCTCCAACCTCAGAGGCTGCTCATTACATCACAGCCAGGCAGCAGATAATGAAGGAAACACAGCTGGGATGGCACCACTGGGGCTCCACACTTGACCAAAAAGGAATTGGATTCAACCAAACTCAAATCAGGAGTCTCAGGTGTGAAGGTCGAGCAAGAAGGTGCAAAGTGGAGCTGTTTGGGTGAGGAGAAGCTGTGGATGGCAGCCTCGGGGCACTGGGGATGCTCCCCAGGGAAGCTCAACATGCAGGTCCCCCCAAGGGTTCAGAGTGGCTCAGCTGGACAAACCCACCCTGCCCTTTCCCTCCATCCTGCACCTTCACTCCCCACTGATTTCCATGGAAGTGCTTAATTAGAGTGGTGATGGCTGCTGGGCTTCATGACACCAACAGTGAATCAACAGCAGGGGGTGGGCAAAGAGAAGGGGGACAAGAACCAGGACAGCTCCAGGGTTTGGGGCAAACACTGCCCAGATGGGACCACTGCCACCAGGAGAGCAGCCACACACCTGAGGACAGGGGCTCAGGACCCACTCCTTCCATGCCCACCAGTGCCACATCCTCAAGGCTGGCTGTGCCAGGATGGAGATGGCCTTTGCTCTGCACATCCCTGGGCTTAGGTGATAACTTTGGATTGTCCCAAGTGACCCTTCAGAAAAGCAGAGACAACAAGGCTGATCCAGAGCTCGATTGTGCAATCCCAGACCAGATTAACTCTGCTCTTGGGATGCACCTCTCATCCCAAAGCATCCACAGGGTACAGAGGCGAGAGTCCTCCCATTAATGGCACAGTCAGAGCCTCCCACCTCAGTTCCCAGCACCTACGAGGCCAGAGAGCCTCTCGTGCCATGGGAAGGTGCCCCAGCCCTCCCAGGGCACAGCCCCCAGCCTTTCCTGGGAGAGATTTTAGAGTTAAAGCAACACCGGTAGTGGGATTGTCAGCAGCACAAATGCACAATCAGGAGGGGAAGATGTGGGGGGAAAGCATCCAACTGGCAAATATAATACTTGGAAGGAAAAGTAGATTTTTAAAAAAATAAAAAATGAGGGGGTGGCAAAAAAAAAATCTCAGGAAGTCATCTAGTCATTCCTGCTCTTTGCAGAAACAATAGACTCGGGATGCTGGCTAAGTTATAAATAATCCCGCTGGCTACACAACACAAATCCAAGGAGCAGGGTAACTACCAGCTCCATGGAAAGTGAGTCACTACCTTCTTACAGCATTCCCAAAAAGGGAAAACACCACGGCCCCATTCCCGCTCTGCTCCACCGGCCAGGACCCCATCCCGGGGGGCAGGAGCAGCTCGGGGACACAGCGTGGCTGTGAGACACAACACCCTGAGCCACAGAGAGCTCCAGCAGCAGTGAGGCTGATCCCAAAGCAGAGCAGGACACACAACCTGACACTCACAGAATCCTTAAATACCCTGAGCTGGAAGGGACCCACAAGGATCATCCAGGCATTAACCAGGAGACCCCAACAACCCCACCCTGAGCATCCCTGAGAGCGCTGGCCAAAGGCTCCTGGAGCTCTGGCAGCCTTGGGGCCGGGACCATTCCCTGGGGAGCCTGGGCAGTGCCAGCACCCTCGGGGGGAAGAACCTTTCCCTGAGCTCCATGCTAAGCCCTGACACAGCTCCAGCCCTTGCTGGGCTCCTGTCCCTGTCCCAGAGCAGAGCTCAGCCCCTGCCCCTCTGCCTCCCCTCGGGAGGAGCTGCAGCCCTGAGGAGCCTCCCCTCAGTCTCCTCTGCTCCAGCTGAACGAGCCAAGTGCCCTCAGCCACTCCTCAGACCCTTCCCCAGCTCCATGTCCCTCCTGTGGACACTTTCCAACAGCTTTGGATCCTTCTGATACTGCAGACACTGTGGGATCAGTGGCAAGCTCAAATTGGGGAAAATAATGGGAAACCACCAACTCCACAACATCCTTCTCTTTTCAGAAAGGAAGTTGCCATTGTGAGATGCTTTGGCTGAGCTGTTTTCCAGATCCCTCCTCTGAACCCAAGAGCAAGCACAAAGATGAGCAAAGGCAACATGCCTCAAGATGTGGAACTGCCCCAGGAAGGGTAGGTGTGCCAGGGCCTCTGCCCTAGGCACAGCCCTGTGGGAGGGACACTGCCCCTCTGGCCTGGCAGCTCTCAGGGCAAAGGGAAGATGCATCTTTTTGGGCACCCAGAACATCTTTATCATTTCTCTGTGTTTGTGGCCAAGCAGGACACGGAGCACAAAGTGCAGCACCCAGGACCAGGGTGTCCCTGCATGGCCACAGCCCCCAGGAGCCCTCATGTCAAGACCAGAACATGGAATGGTTTGGGTGGAAAGAGACCTCAAAGCCCACGTCATTCTACCCCTGCCATGAGCAAGGAAACCTTCCACAATCCCAGGGTGCTCCAAGCCCTGTCCAACCTGGTCTTGGACACTTACAGGGATGGAAAGCCCCCAACCTCTCTGAGTAACAGATAAAGGGAAAGAGCTTCCCAACTGGAGACTTGGAAGTGACCTAAGTTCGCCTTTCTTTAAAAAAAAAAAAAAAAAAAAGCTTCCTGACTTGTTATTCCACTACCCAAATCTGGAAATGTAATCATATTAGTTCAGCTGCATTAACACAACAAAACCCCCAACAAAAACTGTCTGAAAAATTGAATTGATCTCCAAGGAGTGAAGAGAAAGGAGAACAAAAGTCAGAAACCCAAAGCAAGCAGCTCCCCCTGTGAGCACCATGGCCAGTCTGACACCCAAGACACTCTGACGATAGATTCATGAAGGATGTGAAATAATCAGGATGTGATTTTTAAGAGCTTTTTTTGCCAGGTAGGTGAGGTAAAAGGTCAGTAAGAGCCATGTGAGCACACCCAGCTCAGCGACGTAACGCTGAGTGTCAGAGAGCTTAACTCAGCTTAAACAGACCTCAGTCAAGGGGAAAAATCCAGCCTCGAGCCAAGTGGGAAGTCCAGGCAGCTCTGAGGGACTGTGGGGATGTGCAGTGTTGGCTCAGCAATTCTATGGCTCCCAAAACCTTCAGCAGCCTAAGCAGCAGCAAAGCCCCTGCTCCTGTTCTCTGGTACCTGGGGAGCACTGCCCAAACCATGGCCCTGTGTGGGAAGGGGCTTGGAGCAGCCGCTGCTCCAAGTGAAGTGAAAAACCAAAAAGCCTCAATCCCCACCTGGCAGCTGCAGCCAGGGCCCTTTCAGGGAACACCAGGAGCAAGGTGAGGGGCTCCTGCACAAACCCACCTGATGGGCTGGGAAAACATACTGAATCCTACCTGGTTTGGGCTGAAATGGGCCTTAAAACTTACCCAGCTCCACCCCTGCCATGGGTAGGGACATCCCCCACTGTCTCAGGCTGCTCCAAGCCCTGTCCAGCCTGGCCTTGGGCACTGCCAGGGATCCAGGGGCAGCCACAGCTGCTCTGGGCACCCTGTGCCAGGGCCTGCCCACCCTCACAGGAACAATTCCTGCCCAATATCCCATCCAGCCCTGCCCTCTGGCAGTGGGAGCCATTCCCTGTGTCCTGTCCCTCCATGCCTTGTCCCCAGTCCCTCTGCAGCTCTCCTGGAGCCCCTTTAGGCCCTGCAAGGGGCTCTGAGTTCTCCCTGGAGCCTTCTCCTCTCCAGGTGAGCACCCCCAGCTCTCCCAGCCTGGCTCCAGAGCAGAGGGGCTCCAGCCCTTGGAGCATCTCCGTGGCCTCCTCTGGACTGGCTCCAGCAGCTCCACGTCCTCCTGATGTTGTTGCCCAGGGCTGGGGCAGCTCTGCAGGTGGGGTCTCACCTGAGCAGGGCAGAGGGGCAGAATCCCCCCCTCCCCTGCTGCCCACACTGGGGGCTCAGCCCAGGACACAGCCTGGAGTGGGGTGGAGTGGAGCTGCCACCAAAACCAAGTTGTTAAGAGTAAATCTAATCCCTCTCCCTCGTGGGGCTGGAGCTCCAGCATCTCACAGGCCTTGGAATGACCACCCAGCCAGACAAATCCTCTTTGGGAGGAAAGGTGTAAACACTTTGAACCACGGGACAAGAAATGAAGGAACCCTGCTTTAAATTGTTTTCTTCAAAAAGGAATAAAAACCCCAACCAACCATATGTGATGGGGAGGCACATCCACCTTCCCACAGCTTTTCGGGCCATTCATCATTTGGATAAAATCCAGTTTCACATTGAAATTCAGCTGGACTTTCAAATGCAAATCCGAGGAGGAGAGCAACATATGGTAGAGGTTAGTGCGTATTTTTCCTAATTAGATGGCAAACTGCTGCTTTGTATAACAATGTTAACAGGGCAGGAGGAGCCTTTGCAAGGGAGACCACATCACTTGAGAATAAAATGTCCCACAAAGCAGAAGGGGCCCAGGCCACCCCCGCTCTCAGGGAAGGTCACGCACTCACCACCACCAGGATGGGTTTTGTCACTTGTCAAAAGTGAGATTTGTCCCCCCAGCTTGGGAAGGATGAGGCAGAAAGGTAATAGAGCCATGACCCCAAGGCTTGTCTTGAAGGACTTTGGTTTCTTTCAGGTCAGGTTGTCCCCTGGGGCAACCCTGGGTGCCACATGCACACACCTGGGAGGGCTTTTGGAGGGGGAAAATGTTACCAATTCTTCACTCCAGGGGCCAGGGATAAAGGAATGATGGGCAGAAGATGCTTCAGAACTCCCTGAGAAGGGGAGGAACAGCTCTGCTTTGAGCAGTGCCCAGCAGCTACCACCAAACCTGTCCCAGGAGAGGCAGGTGCCACCACCAGAGGTGACTCCAGAGCTTGCTGGTCACATCCAGTGTCCACAAACAGGACATCACCCTCTTTCCTGGAATGTTATTCCCGGCTAGGACAAGTCAAGGTTTATAGACGACTATCCCTTGCCCTGCTTGGTCTGAAAAAAGCCACCTCCTCATGTCTCTGTGTGCTGGAGGCTGCCCTCCCTCCCAGCCTTGGCCCCAGAGGCTCTGATACAAAGCTCATTTATTTATTTTCAGTCCCTGTCTAACGAGGCAAACTGCCCTGCTAGAAAAATCTTATGCCACATTAACTTCACCTCCTTCTTACTCCTGACGCAATCCCCAGCTAAATTTAGAGGAAGACATTGCCTGAGGTCACTTTGGAGGTGGGGATGTGCTTCCCAGGTTTCACAGGCAGATGGACAGTGTTTTTTAAATTTTTCTTCCTGCTGGCTTTGGAGCTGGGCCTACCTGGCAAGTTAATTGAAAAATTCAGGATTAAAAATGAGGGCAGATGTCCTGGACTGCCTCTTTCCCTTCTTTACTGGGGGAGTGAGGCACTGGAGGCAACTTCCCTCTGGAAACATTAATCAGGGCAGGGAGAAGAGCATCCAAACAGCCACTGCAGAAACTCTCAAAAGCTGAACCAAAAAATCTCCTCTCACAGCTCAGATTTTCCCTTTCTGACGTTTGTTCAGATGTACTTCCACCCTGCAAGACAGGGACAGACAGACCAAGATCTCTGCAACCAACTGGCAAAACTCCCACTCTCCCTCCTCCCCCAAACCCGAGGCAAATCCCTGTTTGGATGGCAGAGGCAGAATGGCCACAGTGGCTGTTCCTGGGGAGGACACACCTGGGACACTGCCACCAGTTTGAATCTTGCCCAGGAGTTGGATCCTCTGGCAGAAAAACCCCAAACAGTGACACACCTGTGGGTACAGTGACATCTTTGGGCACTGCTTTGCTGTGACGGAGGGCTTGGCCTGGTCCCCAGTCCTGGGGAGCACTGAGGGGGTTCTGTCCCCTGTCTGTCCCCCTAAATGGGCTCTCTGCTGTCACACAGCCCCGTTTTGGGGCCACGAGAGCTCCGTGCCTGGATTGCCTCAGGTGATACCCGATCCTCAGCCATGCTCCCAGGCCCCTGTACAATTACACATTCAGCACCACAATGTATTTCAAACTGTATTTCATGCCTCATTTGGCAACAAAATTAATTAAACTCTAAGTCACCAGTGAAGGAGTGCAGCACCTCTTCCTTCTGTAGGTGTATAACTCAATTTAAGCTAATGTGCTAATCAAAGCTCACCAGGTATTTGGGGACCTCCTGGCAGAGGGGGCTCTGCAGTGTGCACAGGCTGGGCTCTGCTTGGAGGGGACCAGGCACTGACTGTCCAAGCACAGGGCCTGCCACCAGCCTCTGAAAAAGCTCAAATTCCCTAAAATGCAATCCCTCCTCCACCGGCACCTGCAGTGAGGCCAACATATCATCCCAAGGCTTTATCAGGGATGGGAGCTGCCCACTAGCTGGAAATCATAGAATCCTGGAATATCCTGAGCTGGAAGGGACCCAGAGGGACCATCAGTGCAGCCCCTGTCCCTGCACAGACACCCCAACAACCCCACCCTGAGCATCCCTGAGAGCGCTGGCCAAAGGCTCCTGGAGCTCTGGCAGCCTTGGGGCCGGGACCATTCCCTGGGGAGCCTGGGCAGTGCCCAGCACCCTCGGGGGGAAGAACCTTTCCCTGAGCTCCATGCCAAGGCCTGACACAACTCCAGCCCTTGCTGGGCTCCTGTCCCTGTCCCAGAGCAGAGCTCAGCCCCTGCCCCTCTGCCTCCCCTTGGGAGAAGTGGCACCAAGAGGATCACTGCCATCCTGGCTTCCCAGTCTGATCGGGTTGAGGCTGCTGCACGGATCCAGCTGGGCTTGGGGATGTGCCAGGGAAACCACGGCACCCATTCCTGTGCCCAGGGCTCCTCGTCCTGGCCACACAGGGACTGGTGGGCAATTCAGTGCCCCCACTCCCAGCTGTTTAGAGGTGCTGGGAGAGGGCAGGATATCCCAGTCCACATACATGGAAAACCAACAGGCAGACAGAATCATAGCATGATTAGCGCTGGGAGAGACCTTAAAGCTCATTCCCTCCCCCTGCCATGGCAGGGACACCTCCCACTGTCCCAGGCTGCTCCAAGCCCTGTCCAGCATGGCCTTGGGCACTGCCAGGGATCCAGGGGCAGCCACAGCTGCTCTGGGCACCCTGTGCCAGGGCCTGCCCACCCTCACAGGAACAATTCCTGCCCAATATCCCATCCAGCCCTGCCCTCTGGCAGTGGGAGCCATTCCCTGTGTCCTGTCCCTCCAGGCCTTGTCCCCAGTCCCTCTCCAGCTCTCCTGGAGCCCCTTTAGGCCCTGCAAGGGGCTCTGAGCTCTCCCTGGAGCCTTCTCCTCTCCAGGTGAGCACCCCCAGCTCTCCCAGCCTGGCTCCAGAGCAGAGGGGCTCCAGCCCTTGCAGCATCTCCATGGCCTCTTCTGGACTTGATGGCCTCCTCTCCACCTTCACTTACGCAGGTAAACTTTTTGACATATCTGAGACAGCTCTATGTCCCTACATCCACCACTGGCTCCCCCTCGGCTCCCTCCCTTCCCATGATGGAAATGGCCCAGGGTGAATCCCTCTATCCTGTACCCAGAGCAGGGAGTACAGGCTGGGCAGAAGTGAAGAGGATCCTCTCCAGGCCACCGAGACAAAGCCAGGAACCAGGTATTTATACTGTCCTTCAGTTGTGTGCACTGGGGAACGTAGTGCCAGGTGAGACATGAGGCCCTCCAGCGTAACAAAACAGCACTTTGCATTAAATCCACCCCCTTAAGACATCCATTTGTTGTCTCTAATTAAAAATACTACTAATAATTGCAGTTTGAGTGTCACTGCACAGAACCATTCAGAATGGAGCTGCACCAGGCTGAGGAGCTGGTCACACGCAGGACACGTGCTGCAGCAGGGCACCCCACAGGGCATGAGGAATTGCAAATCAGCAGTAACGAGGTCCAGCAGCAACACTCGCCAGACCTGCTGGGCCCCTTCCAAAGCCATCTCTCCCCTTTGGAAAGGGCACAAGCATGGAGGCCTTGAGCTGGAAGGCTGAGCCAACATGTGCTGCTCAGGCAGCCCTGGGTTGGGGCAGGATTAGAGGTGAACTCAGTCAGAGCTGCACCAAAGCCCAGAGTCCTGCCCTCCAGAGACCATCTAAGAGCTCAGAATGCAGATGAGAGCCCTGAGGAAAAGGGCAGTGACAGAGGGAATTCACAGAATCCCAGAATGGTTTGGATTAGAAGAGACCTTAAAACCCATCCAGTTCCATCCCTTCCCCGGCATGAACACCTTCCACTGTCCCAGGCTGCTCCAAGCCCCAATGTCCAACCTGGCCTGGGACACTTCCAGGGATCCAGGGGCAGCCACAGCTGCTCTGGGCACCCCGTGCCAGGGCCTGCCCACCCTCCCAGGGAACAATTCCTGCCCAATAACTAAGCTGAACTTAGTCTCTTTACTTACTAATTGCTGCCCACCAGCTCCTCTCGTTAAAGACAAAGCAGTGCTGGAGCTTTTGCCTGTTCTTTTAGAAGGTGCACACCAAGCCCAGCTTTCCCTCAGCCCCTCAGATTTTTACACAAGAGACACTGATCCCATCAGAGCCTCTCGAGCAGGCACAGCCTCACTGCTATGGAACTGCCTCATCCATGGGAGGAAGGAGCTCTGCTGGGAAGAGAGCCCTGCACTGCTTCAGCAATTCTGGCAAAGTTAAAACTGTGCTTAAACAAGGTCTGTGGCAAACTGGCAGTTTCTAAACAAAAGCTGTCACTTATCTCAGTACAGCTTTGGCTCTGGCACCCCCAGCATTCTCTGTACTCTTTCCCAGTTAAAGATCTTAAATCCAGTCAGGATGATTCTTCTCCAGGTGGGAGATGAACAAAAAAACCCCAAAAGAACCCCCACAAAATTTTCCCTTAAAAACATGCACCCTTCACCCCTCAAGTTAAACACACACTGAGACAGGGACTAGGTTATATTTGCCTCTCCCCAGCTGCTAGAGGAGGTCTGAGCTACTGCCAGATCATCCCCACAGCGCTGTCACCATGTCCCTGCTCTTCCCAGACTCGCTCCTCGTGTGACCATTAGAAACCAGCTGTGCCTCTGGCAGGGCAGGACACCCTCACTCCCAGTAGTGAAATAAAATTCAAGGGGAAGCAGTTAATTGCAAGAAAGAGAGAGCCCTTCATATTTCAAGCTAGGTTGGACGAGGCTTGGAGCAACCGGGGATAGCGGAAGGTGCTCCTGCCTATGGCAGGAGATGGAATGAGATGGGCCCAAATCATTCTGGGACTGTGTTTCAACATCACTGCAAAGGCACAGGAGAAGCCTCTGTGCAGGTGGGGAAGCCCTGGGAGCAGGAGCATGCACCCCAGGACACGAGGATCAGATGGGGTGTGACCCTGGATTAAGGCACACAGGTGTGAAGACCTTCCCCTGCCATTTGTTGCCCCAGCATGTTATTTCCTGCCAACCTGCACTCCCTGCCCCCAGCTTTTGGGCCCTCCAACTCTTTTCTTCCAGACTTTGCTTTCCATATCCTGGTAAATGGGATGTGCCCCACAGGAAAAACAGGGAGCAGAATGGGGAGAGGGAGGAGAACAGGAGCTTCCCAAGGGCAAAGACAAAACCAAAGCAGAAAGCCCAACTCAAACAGAGGAGTTGAACCTCACTGAGAGTGTCCAGGCTTTGTCACCAGCAGGGTGGGGACTGCAGCACATGGGCGTGTCCCTGCCATACCTGGAGCATCCTCCTGCACCCCAGAGAGGGCTGTGCCAGCAGCAGGAATGGAAAGGCTCCAGCGCTGTGGAGAGCAGGGGCGTGGCAGGGACTGTATTGGAGGCAATGAGACTACATAGCTTGGCAAGATGGACCTGGCCGTGGCAAGGATTTTCCATGGAATCCCAGAAAGGTTTTTGGGTTGAAAGAGACCTTAAAGCTCATCTCCTTCCAAACAAATGCTGTGGGCAGGTTGACCTCCCACTGTCCCAGGCTGCTGCAAGCCCCATTGTCCAGCCTGGCCTTGGGCACTGCCAGGGATCCGGGGGCAGCCACAGCTGCTCTGGGCACCCTGTGCCAGGGCCTGCCCACCCTCACAGGAACAATTCCTGCCCAATATCCCATCCAGCCCTGCCCTCTGGCAGTGGGAGCCATTCCCTGTGTCCTGTCCCTCCATCCCTGTCCCCAGTCCCTCTGCAGCTCTCCTGGAGCCCCTTTAGGCCCTGCAAGGGGCTCTGAGCTCTCCCTGGAGCCTTCTCCTCTCCAGGTGAGCACCCCCAGCTCTCCTTTGATTTCATTTGATAATGGCTAAATGATAACATTTACTTTGAAACAAATGGTCACACCAACGACCTAGCAAGTGAATTTTTCTGCTTTGCCTTTTTGTGTTGTGGTGGCTTTGAGTTTGGTGTGTTTGGTGACAGTTTGCATGGGCACGCCACAAAAACATGCAGCCCGGATCCCAAACTTGAACGGGAAGTGCCAGTTCTAAATATCAAGTCCCATATTGCACACCT
This sequence comes from Dicaeum eximium, assembly GCA_013396995.1. NCBI lineage: Eukaryota > Metazoa > Chordata > Aves > Passeriformes > Dicaeidae > Dicaeum > Dicaeum eximium. Next base: position 174,413 of record VWZP01004301.1, read on the forward strand.
CATGTCTGCCTTTCATCATCCATCAAAATAGCAAGCGGAGCCCAGCACTCCCACTTCAGCATAAGCAAAACATGTGGGAACTCGAGGCAGTTAGTAGGAAAACGTGATACAGCCTTGCTAATAAAAGCTCCTGCTTTCCTCACTATGGAAAACAGTTGCAAATGGGTTTCTGCAGCCTGGGCCTCAACTGCTGACAGCACGGTGACAGAAATTCTGTGCTTGGCTCTTCCCAGCCCTGCCTGCCGTGGTGTCCCTGCAAACCACCCAGCTCCAGAAGCAGAGGGGAGCCCAGCACCATCCTGCTGCACCAGACCCTGCCCATCCTGCTCGGCGCTTCCCAACACCGGGCTGCCTGCACACTCAAAATAATTAAACCTTCAAACAGCTCCCCCATAGCACCAATTAAAGAGACAACCCCAGCTTTAAAAGAGAAATTTATGACTCTTGGTGCTGTTGCCACAGGTATCCAAGTTTGTCCGTTGTTTAAAGAGAGTTTCAAAGGGGATCTGGGCTCGCCTCCCTCCAGGGAGAATCCATTTGCTTTGTTCACCAGACTATAACTTAAAATTTGTTACATGCACCGGCTTGTAACCCTTTGAAAAACTCCTTGCTTCACCAGCTTCAAATGGAGTTGATGAACTTCCCCCGATCAAAGCAATTCCCTTCACAGGGAGCCTCAGCTCATGAGCAAGGAAGCACCCAACAAATTTTGGGGGTGGGAATCACAGCATGGGCCAGGCGGGGACTCTCCCTCCCAAACACACCCAAGAGCCCAAGCAAAGAGCTTAAACCTACTTTGGCACAAAGCATGAAGGAAAAGGCATTTAATGCTGAATTTGCTTATTTAAAAGGGGAGGAAAAGAAAAAAAAATTAGCAGAGGTTTTTCGTGCTGAGAGCAGAATAACTTGTCAGCAGGAGACCCCATGGCTCCCGTCCCATCAGGATCCAGTCCTGGCACCCCACAACATTTGGGATGGGAAGGGAAATGGTTGCATACCCTCCACATTACCCACAGGCGGAAGTGTTGCTCGTGTGCTGCTCCAGGAGATGTTTTACCTCACACAACCACGTGCCTTGGGTTTATTTCCCTGCTCTGCAGAGCCCAAACCCCTTTGCTGGAGCAAAGGTGCAGCCGGCACACACCAGCCCCGACAAAAACTCAGCAGCCACGAAGCCACGGCACAACCCTGCTGCCTCCAGCCACTCCCACTGCCTCGATGTCAATTAAAATGGTCATTTCCATGTGAAATTCAGCCCCAGTGGTTTCCTGCTTGAGGCAGGGCTCGATGAAGCACTGGGAGGGAGCTTGCTGCAGCTCAGATTAGTCATTTATGAACTATGATACGACGGGGGAGACGCTTTGAGATGTTTTGCTACTGCAAGTAACAAACACTTTTTGGTGAGGGGAAGATGAACCCTTTTGAGCAGCAGGACAACAGGCACGGGCTGAGCACCCTGGCTAAAATAAAACCCTGGCAGAAAACAGCCCATGCTGGAAAACACTGGTTGTAGCTCCCAGCCCCAGGAAGACCAACTTCCCGTGGTGACCTATATGTGCTATAAATGCTGCAGCCACGGGCTGGGTGACGTCAGCTCCATCCTTGTGGCAATTGTTGGGTCTCTCCTTGCCAAGAAAAGGCAAAGCGGAGGTGCTGAATTGTCCATGCGGCGGGGGAGCGAAACCAGTTCCTCCCCGGAGCATTTGAGGACAGAAATGAGGGAAACAGTGGCACGGCTTAAAATAAAAGCAGGAGGCAAATAGGAAAGCAAAGAGATCTTGAAGCTGGAGGGTTTGCATGAACACTTTGAATTTTTCTGGCCTGGGGGAGAAAAAGGAGTTCCCTTGGTAAAGGGGCCACCAGCAGCTTGGTCAGGGCAGTTATAAGAAACATGGAATTGTTAAGGTTGGAAAATATCTTCAGGATGTTCAAGTCCGACTGTCAGCCCAACACCATGCTCACCACCAAAGGATGTCCTCAAGTGCCACATCAACACCTGTTCAGAACACTTCAGGAGATGGTGATTCCATCACTGCTCTGGGCAGCCAATGGTTAACAACACTTCTGGTAAAGAAATTTTGAATTTGAAAAGCATTTGAATTTGGGACAATTTTATCACTGGGATTCCTTGTTTCAAATGCTTCTGTTCCTTTATTTACCACTTGGACTTTGGAAGCAAAAATCTCATTTTGGCCAGGACTGATCAGTCAGTGCTTTGCTCCCTTCACTCCTTAGCTCCCTGGGGAGGGAAGAGTCTGGAGATAACAGCTCCTCTGGAGGGGAAAAAGAATAAAAGCTGCACAGTGCCCCAGCATTTCCACAAGGAGATGGGAAGAGGGAAATCATGAATTCCCATGTCACCAACCCAGTGACAGGCTCCCATCTTAGGTGGGTAGAAGGATAAAACACCAATATTTCTGGCACATGAGACAACATCAGTTTGTTATCTCGAGGTTACCACAATAGGCCCAAATAAAGAGATCCTGGCACTGTGATGCACAGCACTGAGCTAAGACTCAGACAAATCAGTGTTTGCTTCTCCTTTGCAGGCAGAAAAAAATGCTGCACTGCCTTCACTGCTGGTCCAGGCCCCTGACTGAGAAGTGCTTGGAACACAGGTGGCACATTAAAGAAGCAGCCCAGGCCTTCCTGCATGGCAGGATTTAGGGTGATCACCTCCAGGTCCAGGTTATGGTGTGGCTGTGAGGTGCTCTGCTCCCCCCGCAAGTCCAGATCCCCAAATCCAAGGACCATCTGCTCTTCACCCTCTGACTGCACCAAGGTTAATGCTGACTCCACTTCAAATCAAATTTTAAGCAAATTTTGGATGTCTGCCTATGTCTTGGTGGATGAACTACCTTGGGGGATGACCAAGGCCAGGTTGGAAGGGGCTTGGAGCAACCTGGTCTAGTGTAAACTGTCCCTGCCCATGGCAGGGGGTGGAAAAAGATGAGCTTTAAGGTCCCTTCCAACCCAAAGCCTTCCATAATTCTGCATTTCTAACTAATATCTGATTGCATCAGTGAATAAAGCTAAACCAACAAACCAACAATCTGTGAGAACAACCTCTTGTCATTTTCTAGGGCCTTGTTTTGACACCTTGGATCCTTCTAACAAGCAGAGTACAGCCTTCTGCATGGCACAACTCTCACTGATGTTTTATTGCAGTTATTCACCCCATCAGCAAAAAGCCAAAGATGCAGGAGCAGGAAAAAGTCCCAAAGCTGACACTTAGATGAAATTTGTCCCCTGATGTCCAGGTGAGGCCAAGGATGGCTGACCAAGGGATAAATCTGCTGCTGGAGCAAAGCTCTTGCCCTACACTCAGCCCTGAGCTGCATTCCCAAGCCAGGATGCCCGTGGCAGGATGAGGGAGCCTCTGCTGCGTCCGAGGCTGGGACAGCAGGGATTGTGCAACGTCCCTCAGTGCAGTTGTATAACATCAGTGCTCTGTTTTTATGAACTACTCCCAGTCAGGCTCAGAGAGCAGCAGCCCAGAGGAAGGGTGGTGTCAACATTACCTTTCACTCACCCGAAAGAAAAGAAGAGGTGGGGGCAGAATCAAAGATTTGGGGTTGTTTGGGCTGGAGGGGGGTCCGGCTGTGCCACAGGGCCCCGCTCCAACCTCTGCTCTTGGCCAGCACCACGGACCTGGCAGCCAAGGCAGGCTCTGAGCAGGAAACGGGTTAATGGGAGCTCCTGCACTGCTCTTTCTCCCTGCAGCGTGTAGCACGTCTTTTGTGGATTATTTTAACAGCAGAAGGCACACAAGGAACACTCGCTGCAGAGATCAGCTTCCATCTGGGTTAACCCGAGAGTTTTCTCCTCTCCAATTTCCTCCAGCGCCCACTCAACAGCTTCCCTCCCTGCAAAAGTGTTTGCTCAAAACCATCTTGACATGCAGCTAAACAGCTCAGTCTGAGAGCATCACATTTGCCTGGTCCAAGAGGGCAGGAGCAGGGCAGGGCAAGGCAGGGCAGAGCAGAGCTCCCATCCTGCTGCTGCAGGTTCCCTAGTGCCACACTGCAGCATCAAAGCTGCTCTCCAGAAATTCCAGCCCAGTCTCTGGGATGCTCCCAGTGTCACAGCACAGCCAGGAGATTCCCTGTACAGCTGGAGCCAGCCCAGGGCAGGGAAGGTCAAATTTTAACCATCCACAAAGTATTCAGCAAGAAGGGCAAATTAGCTGAACTTCCCTCATGCCAGGGGCTGTTTGAGCCCTGCAGAGAGCAGCTTCTCTGGGCACTAAAACCCTGGCCCAGCACTGTCTAGGAATCTCCCCCTGAGCCTCAAACCAACCAGTACATTTTCAGCCTCCAATTGCAGCCACCTCTCCAGCCCACTCCTCCCCACTGCCCTGCTCCCAAAGCCCTTGGATGTCAGCATTCCTGGTCCACTTGTGGCACCCTGGAGGACTCTGCAAGATCCCTTTGGGAATGCTGAGATCCCACGCAACAGCAGCGAGCTGCTGGAGGGGCTGCATGGCACAGACCCCCAAAGTGCGCCAGGAATGAGCCACCACAACCCCGTCTTCAGAGGGGAACAGCAAAAGTCTTCCAGGGCAGTGCAGACACATCTAAGCAGCTTAGAGACCAGCCCTGTCTGCTCCCAGGCTCCCAGAGCCGTGGGACAACAACCTCCAGCTCAGGCAGCAACATCCTAATGGAAGACAGCTCAGCAAGAGCAGCTTTGCCCACCCAGAGACACATGGAGCAACAAGGAAACCATCCAGAGAAAGAGCAGCAGAGCACCACCAGAAAAATACATCACCAAAATACAGAACCTCCTCCCCTACACTGTCTCTGGAACCAAACACAAATTTATTGCAAGAAACATTATGGTATAAGGGGAAAAAAAAGATGACAGTACCTGATCCTCCAAACTGAGTGCTCGCAAGGGTCGTGGGTCTGTTTTTTCCATTAGCCACTGGCAAGGGAAACATCTAGAAAAACAAGGAGATGAGAGAGAAGGGAAGAGAAAAGAGATTTCAGTATGTTGGTTTTACTGTGCTGCTGCAAAGGGGTCACACTGGGGGAGGGGAGGGGGGAGGCAGCCCACTATTGATGCAAAAACCTTTCCTCCTGTCCGTGCTCCATCGCTCAGGAGGGGCAGGAGGGAGGCACAGCCCTGCTCTCATACACACATCCCCACGTGCACAACCCCTGGTTCTGCAGGGGCAGCTGGAAACCAGCCAAGGAACATTCCTGCTGTGGTCCAAACCAACAGTTTCATCCCAAAATTGCTCACCCTGGCTACAGGTGAGCCCTGGGGAAAGGCTGACTCTATTCATAAAAAGCCAGCAGGATAATGACAGCAAAGCTGGTTTATCCCTCCCTGTCCCAGCTCCCACAGGAGTACTGGTCCCATCCCACACCTTCAGCAATGAGCAGTGCCTGGGCAGGACAAGGCCTGCCTGGGGGTCCGGCTGGATGGGCAGGGAGGGCTCACGGATGAGCCCCCAGCCTCAGGAATCAGGTCCCACCCCACTGCTTTGGGGGCTCCAGCAGCACCAGGACCTGACACAGCCCTGGGGCTTGGGGAGAGGAAGCTGCTCCAAGGTCAAATACAGTTACTCACGATTTAAAAAATTAATATATTTCACAGAATTGGTCGCTCTGGGGACTTGTTTGCTCTATCGCTACAGCTTCATTATCACAACTGAGCCGCTCCTGCCAGGAGCTTCCTCAAAAATACTGCACACCTTGTCACCTAACCTGTATAAATATTTTTAATAAAAGTTGGGAGAGTTTCAGAGGCTGCTATTTAATAATTTACATGCACCTGCGTGCAGCAGAAAAGTAATTCTCCTCCACACAAATGGATCTCCAGCCAATAAAACAACTGGTGGGAAAACGCTTAGTGAATTAACATTTTAATATCCTTTTTCTACTCAAGATACTTTTACCACCAAGTCATTTGAATTTTTATTATTTTTAGCTTTGTAATGTCTGAGTAACTCAAAAGTTTAATGCTTTGAAGATTAAACAATGTAATGGCACAAGAGCCTACAGAAAGGCAGCATTTCATGCCCTGACATAGCTGATGTCTGGCTGTGGTCAGAAACATTCCTTTGTACAGAACTGTCTGCCCAGCTTTGTTTTCACAAACGCTGGGGAGGAGAAAAAAAAACAACAAAAAAACAGTTAAATGTGGTAGAGATGCAAAGAGAGCAGTTAAGAAACCAACTGCCATTCATAAAAAGCACAAATTTGGGATCATATATATGCATGTGCAGGGTGTAGATGTTTTATACACGGATTTAAATGAAGGTGCAAACAGTGTTTAGTGCTCATCCTGGCTGCCTGCACACACCTGCCCTCACGTGCCTGCACATGGCCCCCTGGCCCCCTCAGATGTGCCCCGAGGCTGCTGCTCACCCCAGGGGCTCCCGAGGTGTTTGGGGTGGCCCAGCAGCCCCACCATCGGATGAGCTTTGTTTCCTCAGGAAGTTGGGCTAGAAAATAAAAACAAACCCCAAAGATTGCAGCTCACCTTCCTCTGCACTGCTGCAGGGCTTCCCTGTGCCCCCCTCCCCCCTGTAGGGCAGGAGAAGGGTTCTGCAAACATCTCCAATAGTGCTGAAAATTGAACTTACGTGGCTGATCCCACCCTGCCTGTGCTCACTCCCTCTTCTCAAGGTAGGGAAGAAGATTGAGATCAAACTCCCTTTTTGCCAAGTGGCAAGGGGGAGGTTGCATGTGCAAGCAGGGGGGAAGGGATGCACCATGAACCGACCCACCCACATAAACAAAAAAAACCCCAAAACACAAACAAAAAAAACCCCAAAAACAAACAAACAACTCCCCCCAAAAAAATTCCACTGCTGCCTCTTTTCATGAACATTTCTGCTCAGCACTTGCTGAGTCTGAAAAACGCAAGGTTTGAGCAGCAAACGTGAGTGGAGAAAAGGAACGGCCTTGTTCCATTTTGCACCCAGCACCTTCTGCTTCTGCAGAACAGGAGTGTACCCCCAGGACAGCAATGCATAGCACCCCCAAAACACCCCCACACCCCCCTCAGCCCGGGGAACCCCTCCCCTCCTCCAACTGCTTGGAGAGAGATTTTGAGGCTGATACAACACTTTCCTGCTCTCCCTCCCCAGGGGATTTAGGAGCCATAGACCCCTTCCTGCAGCAGGGCAAGTGGAGATGCTAAAGCACAGAATCCTGGAATATCCTGAGCTGGAAGAGACCCACAGGGACCATCAGTGCAGCCCCTGTCCCTGCACAGACATCCCAACAACCCCACCCTGAGCATCCCTGAGAGCGCTGGCCAAAGGCTCCTGGAGCTCTGGCAGCCTTGGGGCCGGGACCATTCCCTGGGGAGCCTGGGCAGTGCCCAGCACCCTCGGGGGGAAGAACCTTTCCCTGAGCTCCATGCCAAGCCCTGACACAACCTTATGTTGTCAAAGAAGGGTGATGGGATGCAGGGAACCCCAGGTTACCTCTCCACACTTATCATTTCCCAACCACAGAAGGTGTTTTAGGCTTTTTGCTTGCTCCCAGCCTCTTTTTCCACTGTGGTGTGGGCTGAAGGTGCCCCGAGGAGCCCGGCACAAGTCATACGTGAAGTGCCTTCGCTGGTGTGTGCTGCTCAGAGGCAAAGTTCATCCACCCACTGCAAATTTCCTTTCTGCTTTTAAATGCTGCTTTAAAAATAAACTGGGGGGAGGGAGGAGATGAACCAGAGCTGGCACCTACCAGGGGACCCAGGCATTGAGGGACTCAGGCATGAGCTCTCAAGAGTTATAACTGGGTCATTACTTGGCCTTCGTTAGATTTGAATAATGTAGATTTAAACGGTTATGTAAAGTCCCCTATCTTAAGTTGCTGTATTTGGTTTTTCATGTTCTATCTCCAGCCACCCTGAGAGCTGACAACAACTTCTTCATTCCTTCCTAGCTGAATTTCCACCCCTTCTAAAGAATTTATTCTCCTCTCATTTCTCCCTGGGTAAAAAAGGCAAATCCAGAGCATGAGCAAATGCCTGCACCTTCCCCTGAGAAGGTTATAGCCAACAGACCCCACACTTCATACAGGAAACTCCTAAGAAAGAAAGGGAATTTGCCAGAAACAAGGAACATCAAGCAGCATTTAATTTATTGTGCACATCTAGAAGTGCATCTCTTTTCAAATTAAATCAGTGCTCATTCTCTCCTCTCCCACCTGATGAACTCCAGGCTGAACCAACCTCAGGCCTGAACTCCAAACCTGAAATCTATTTTGCAGCATGGAAAGTATCCAGCTGTTAATTCAGGGAGAAGAGGGAATTTGACTCAAAATACATTGCCAGCAGGACATTCATACATGTTCACTTAAGACAGACCTTCCTGACTACAGCCCCAAATGCCACACTACACACTGTGTGTAGTCAAACTTTAAACTCCACAGCTGCTTCAGTCTGAACAAAACCCAGAGTTTTATCACGGAAATGCAGGCACTGGGCCTTGGCTGGAGCAGGGCACAGCTTCAGCATCCTCCAGCAGAGCAGCAGGAGTTGCTCCAGCCCTGCTTGCTGCCAACAGTTTGGCTCCCACCCCCGGATGCGGGGTTGGAGCCGCGGCGCAGCGGGAGCGGCGATGAGCGGCAGGTCCTGCGTGACTGCTCAAGCCCCTGCCCACCCTGCGCCGAGCCAGAAACCCCCTCTGCCAGGCAGCTCCCTGCAGCATATGGTTAATACTCTGCTAATAATCATGGCTGTTAACAGCACCTCGCTCCTGCCAGAGCCCCCGGCTGGCACTGGCACACGGCCGCTCCCAGCTCGGCTGGTGCTCTGTGGCACCAACACACCCAGGGCTGCTCTGCTCCCCTGTCCCCTGCCTGGGGTGTCCCTGTCCTTCAGAGCAGCCCAGCCCAGCCAGGACACCTGTGTGGCACCTTCCCACTGCCCACCAGTGCTGGCACAGGTGAGACACTGCCTGGGATAACCCCTAACCACAAAAAGGCCTAGAATCTTAGAATACCCTGAGCTGGAAGGGACCCACAAAGATCATCCAGTCCAACCCCTGTCCCTGCACAGACACCCCAACAACCCCACCCTGAGCATCCCTGAGAGCGCTGGCCAAAGGCTCCTGGAGCTCTGGCAGCCTTGGGGCCAGGCCCATTCCCTGGGAACCCTCGGGGGGAAGAACCTTTTCCTCATATCCAAGTCCTTGTGGTTGAGCATCTCCCAGCAGCACAGGCCAAGGGCAGCTCCCCCAGCACACAGCCTGTGCTCGTCAGACTGAGCTGCAAAGCCTGGCAGCAAGTCCAGCCTAACCAATAGGCTGAGCTGCCCACTCGGGTCTATAGGCAGGATGTTTTCTCGAAAACTCCTCTCCAGATCTGCCAGCCCATCTGGGCCTACTGCCAGGGAGCAATGGTGAAGGCAAGCTTACAAATTACCTGTGCTTTTGGGCAATTAGAAAAGGCAATTTATCTGGGGGTAGAGGTAAGTGTGCTGCCATGCACACCCCAAAGCATCGCTGGGCTTTCATTTGATTCCTGCTCACTTACAAATTCCTTCAATTTTTGCCCTTTTTGGCAAATTATGGTGGCACAAAGCTTTTGGTGAGTGCTTTGTCGTTCAATATCTACCCAATGGATTTATTTATTAAAGAGGGAATGAGTCTCTTCTTTCAGGACTGCAAGCCCAGTTTGCAGCATCTCACACAACCCTGTCATTTACTAACCCCAGGAACTCACAGCAGGCCATGCCACCCCCTTAGGGCCTTAAAATTCCCTCCTGCACAGCAAAACACATTGCAGAGCTGGACCACAGACTGCTGGGGCTGAACACATTCCCTAGAAAAAAGGAATCAAAATACTGATCTGAAGCAAATGCTTCCAGCTGCTCTGAGTATCTCTGCTTTTCCCTCCCCACTACTCTCCTGGAGAGGATTACTGAACCAATGCTCCACTCCTGTTTATTCAAAGAAAAATATAAATACACTTGAAAGCGTGAGCTTTGTGGTCAAAAATCCTGTATTCCAAGGACAGAGGGACAGCAAACCATGCAGCACCTCTTCAACAGACCCATCTACTGTCTAGGAAGCTTTTCCATTTCAGCTCCTCATCCTTGAGGAGAGATGTCAATATTCCCTTTATGCAAAGCGAGAAGGGTGTGCAGTGATGAGGGTTTGTGAAACAGAGCTGGCTGCGGTCCAGGCTGCGCCGGAGCCCATCGGCCAACGGATCCTGCAGGGAATGTCTTCGAGTCATTTGCTGGCAAATGACATTCACAGGCCCTGATGCTGTGAGCAGCTACCCCCAGCACCTCTACACCAGACTTGGAGCAGCACAGGATGAGCTCTGGTCCTTCCCAGAATTACGCCGGTGGAAGAGCATTGAATCCAAACCCAAACTGAACCTTTCTGGTGTGGATTCACCTCCAAGGACAGAAACATTTGTGTACAGAAGGACCAGGTCAAGACTCCTCCCGGGAATACAGCTCTAGGCATGCAAATGAGGGTGGTTGGTTAAATTGGAGAGTAAGGTCTTGGGGTTTTTTTAAAGCTCTAAATGGTATATGGGATATTTTTTCAAGGAGAAGAAAAAGCGAAGCAGGAGCTGCTGCAGCCCCTGTCAGGGAACAGATTCTGGGTTACTGACCCAAAGTGCAGTTGATGGAAAGCCCCAGAGCTCCTGCCAACCTGCAGGATCTCTGAGAGGGACGAATAACCACGGGAAGCCCTGAACAGATTCCTGGTTTTGCAGGGATACCATCACTGCAGTCCTTGTACTCACTTAAAAAAACAGTCTACCAGAAAAGCCCATTACCAGCAATTTAACAGAACCAGCCTCCCAGTAGAAGTATGAAACTGGGAGAACTGAGCCTCTCCTGCAGGAGAATTGCTCTTGAGGGGCTGAGAGACACCCCTCTGTCCCCCTCCAGCACAGAGCCCTGTCAGGACAGGTACAACCCCCAGCTGTAGAAAAAGGTTTATTTCCCAGGGCTGAACCTCAGTGTGCAGATGCAGAAAAGCGGATGAGCCTCAACACATCCACAGGTGTCACGGCCACTGGGACAGCAGGTGACCCTAGCTCTGCCACCACTTGTTGTCCCTTCTCCTCCAAGGGGCAGGAACATCAGCCCAGCAGGGCTGTGGGCTGGGTGACCCAGGCTGGGGTGACTCTCACGGCCATTCCTCCTGCTGGAGCTGTTGTTTCTATCTCTGCAGCACGTTTGCTTATCTCAACAGCAAGACACACACTTCGAGTGCCATGAGAGTGCGGCACACAACAGGAACCCAACAGACAGTTATTTGCCTTTGAACACCAGCTCTGCCCTCCACGAGTCACCTGCCAAGGAGAGGCAGCACTGCTGGCAGTGCCACAGCGCGATGTGCCAGGGACTAACCCCGCTCTGCTGTGACTAAAGGGACTTCTCCTCCCTCTGAGCTGTGCACACCCTTCAGGGGGAACTCTTAGGTCCTGTTTCTTTGAAAATAAACAGCTCCTAAATGCAGCTCAAGGTTTCCAGGATACAGAAGAGCGGAGCATGGGGAGCACAAGTGTCCAACTCCTGCAAAAATAATGCGCTGGAGAGCTTGGACACGTTTCAAACTGTGACAAAATAACCTGTGGGAGCAAAAGTTTAATAGTCTGGATCTAGGGAAAGGAAAAAAGCTTGATTAATCAGCTACTGAAGTTACATCTCTGCATGGCTGCAGAAACAGTCACCAAGTGAGCATTTAAACAGAGAACACACAACTCTGTTAATTCCCCCAAAAATTCCCATCCAGAAAAGAAACCTCTCTGCTTCCCTGCGAGGGAACAACACACGTTTGAGGGGAAGAGGGGGAGAGGAGGGGCAGAGGCTTTGCTTTAACTTGAAAATAAACAAGTTGCAGCACATGTGCACGCACACAAACACGGCACATCTGAAACCCATCATGTCCAATTTACAGGCTCACATTTCCTCCCCAGTGCAGCTCCCAGCCCCGGGGCTGCGCAGCCCCCCGGCCGCGCTCGCTCACCATACTGAAGTCCAGCAGGTCACTGAGCTCTTTGTCTGTCCCAACTGCAGCCATTCTCTGCTGCTGCTGATTCATATTCCCACAGACTCAACAGTGGCAGTCCTGCAGAAAGCGAGGGGGAGGGGAGAGAGATATTTTAATGACTACAGCAAACTACCCACCCCATTGATGAATATATTAAAGAGACAGAGCGGAGGGGCAAGAAAAGAAAAACCCTGAGCGTGTCGGCAGCGTCCAACTCCGGGGCCAGAGCACAGTTGGAGTCCTCACACAGCACCCAGCGGCAGGAACAAGCCTTCTATTGACCAGACACACTTGTATGTTAGTTTTTTGCTGCCAATTCCACTAGTTCAGGCCAATTCTGTTCCTGGCGTGTGGCGAATGAAGAGGGGAAAAGAAAAAAAAAGAGAAAAAAAAAAAAAGGGGAAAAAAAAGAGTCAACTCATTTATCAAAGGGTTCAGGCAAGTTATCACTCAGGCGCTTGTCTGGCTCAGCTCGCCCCCTCGCCTTCCCCCACACTTGCTCCCCGCAGGAGGCTCTCTTGTCCTTGCCGAGTTTTGTTTAAAAAAAAAAAAA
>VWZP01004301.1:191767-206537 GCA_013396995.1 Dicaeum eximium
TGGGATGGGATGGGATGAACCTCGCTGGTTTTCCACAGGCATTTGTGGCAATGAATGAAAGCAATGAGGAGATTTTCCTGCTCAGAGCTGTTTTGGTCACTTGGTCTATGTTGAAAATAGAGTTTGTGTTTCACAGAATGGTTGGGGTTGGAGGGGACCTTTGGAGATCATCCAGTTCAACTCCCTGCCAAGGCAGGGTCACCCAGAGCAGGTTGGCACAGGAACACAGCCAGGCAGGTTTTGGAGCCTCCCTCTCTTGGACAGAGGCTCCACAGCCTCTTTGTGCAGCCTGTTCCAGGGCTCTGCCACCCTCATGGAAAGAAGTTCTTCCTCATGTTGAGGTGGGACTTCTGGTGGTTTAGTTTATGGCCACTGCTCCTTGTCCTGTTGCTGGGCACCAGAACAGAGTCTGGCACCATCCTCTGACACCCTTTGGAGATACTTGTATGGATTGGTAAGGTCCCCTCTGAGTCTTCTCTGGATTAACCAAGCCCAGCTCCCACGGTCTCTCCTCATCAGAGAGATGCTCCAGACTCCAAATCTTCTTTGGGGCCTCCACTGGATCCTCTCCAGTAGCTCCTTGTCCCAGAACTGGACACAGCACCCCAGATGTGCCTCACTATGGCCGAGCAGAGGGGCAGGATCACTCCCTGCCCTGCTGGCCAGACTCTCCCCGATGCCCCCCAGGGTCCCAGTGACCCCCTTGCCCCAGGACACTCTGCTGGCTCAGGGACAGTTTGTCATCCACCAGGACCCCCAGGTCCTTCTCTGCAGAGCTGCTCTCCAGTGGGTCACCCCCAGCCTGTGCTGGCACCTGGAGTTGTTCCTCCCTGGGTGTGGGACCCTACACTTGCCCTTGTTGAACCTCCTTAGGCTTCTCTCCACCCAGCTCCACAGCCTGTAATTAATTAGTCTATAACTAATTATGCCTCCTTCCTGGTGGGTGGCAGCATCATGGCAAAAAGTGCGTCCCCAGGCCGGCTTATGGGGAACGAGGAAGGCTTAAAACTCCTCTGACATCGTGGGGTTTTTCTTGAAGCTGAGAAGTTCCCCCTTGCAGTTCACAGCATGGCCCCCTCAGTTTCCCATTTCAGGCTATTTTGGTAGGGCAGGAGGAAGCAGAGGGGATGCACAAAGGGGCACCACAGGGATGCTGAGCAGACACGTCCACCCAGAAGTGACACCAGAGGGGCCCTGGTGACATTCCCCACTGGAGAAGTGCTGGAGCCTCAGGCTCAGGGGCAACCTCAACATCCCCTGAGCACCTTGTGAGGTGGGGTAGAGGCATAAAACACAGTATGGGCAACACAGAACCACAGAACCCTGGGACCTCCTGAGTGGGAAGGGACCCACAAGGATCATCAGAGTCCAGCTCCTGGCCCTGCACAGAGCAGCCCCAAGAACTGTCAAGATTCTCCCAAGAACTCCAAGAACATCTTGAGTTCCATTGTTTCCATCCCCTGGATCTTTGGGGTGGAGGTAACAGTTTTCACCATCTTCACAATTGGTTGTGCTGATAACACACAGCTGATAAATAAGGAAATAATGCTGAGGTTGTGCCCAAGTGCTGGGAGCTGTGGCTGAAGTGGTTTCTTGCAATGCTCAGAGCTGGCAGTGCCAGGGGAGATAAGTGTAGTGGAGGCTCCAAAGGCAACACTGTCCAAAGGAGGGCATGGAGAGCTTCCCCCACAGAGAGGTCATCCTCCACGAGGTCATCCTCAGCTCTGCTGCACAGAGCAGCTGTGGCTGCCCCTGGATCCCTGGAAGTGTTCTGGACCAGGCTGGATGGGGCTTGGAGCACCCTGGGATAGTGGAAGGTGTCCCTGCCCATGTCAAGGGGTGTAACTGTGTGGGCTTTAAGGTTCCTCCCAACCCAAACCATCCCATGACTCTGATCTCCCCTGGAAGAGGAGCAGTTCCTCTGGCTGGGATTTTAACTCTGTCCCTGGTCTCCATGCTTCAGTTTCCCCTCTGTGATGACATCAGGGCCACACTGTTGCTCATGTGGAACCCTTGGAGACCATTGTAGGTGCTGTTGGGTGTGAACCCACCATACCTGGGCAGGAGAGCCCTGAACAAGGCCTGTGGCAGAACCTGCCTGACCAGGAGGGGCTGAATGAGGTGTCCTGGCCCTATTCCCAGAGCCAAAAACCTGTCAAGGTCACTGAGATCACCAAGGAGTTGCAGGTCCCATTGTGTCTTCAGAGCTGCTGGTGCAGAAGGAAAGCCTGAGACCTGAGATGGATGGATGGATGGATGGATGGATGGATGGATGGATGGATGGATGGATGGATGGATGGATGGATGGATGGATGGATGGATGGATGAGTGGATGGATGGATGGATGGATGGATGGATGGATGGATGGATGGATGGATGGATGGATGGATGGATGGATGAGGGATGGATGGACAAATGGATTGTTCAAAGGCAGCTTTGGGGCAGATTGTTCTGCCTCTGACCCCCACCTTGGCCTGTCAATGTCCCCAGGGCACATTCCAGTGGTTCATGACAGTCTGGAGAAGGGTCCTGCAGTCCTTGGCCAGGAAAGCTTGGGAGTGCTGGGCTGGTCCAGCCTCTGTACAGTGGAAATGGGTGTAGGAGGCTCTGTCGCCAGTGGGAGCTGTGGGACACCAGCAACTGCCCTCAGAGCCT
The DNA here is from genome assembly GCA_013396995.1 of Dicaeum eximium. Classification (NCBI taxonomy): domain Eukaryota; kingdom Metazoa; phylum Chordata; class Aves; order Passeriformes; family Dicaeidae; genus Dicaeum; species Dicaeum eximium. Next base: position 194,423 of record VWZP01004301.1, read on the forward strand.
CCTACCCCCTCTTACAAAACTGAAAATTAATAAAGTACAAGTCAGTGCTTGGCAACAAAATAGGCTTTAGAAAAAATTATATATACACTGGAGAAAAGTCCCCATTTCCCTGGAATTTCCTTCGAGCTGGGCTGGGTTTCCACCCTGTGACTCCCTGGCCATGGCACTGCCCCCTCCCAGACCCTTTTACCTTCTGTTAGTGACTGGGGATGCTGTGACAGCCACCCAGAGCCAGGGACCTGATGCCTGGTGCAGAGATCAGTGTGCCAGGAGCACCCAGCAAGGCCGGTGGCTGCACTGAGCCCCCCTGCCCTAAGCACCAGTACAGCCCCTCCGCGTGGGGACGGCGAGGGACACAAGCACGCGAGTGTGTCCCACCCAGAGCCGAGGTCTGGCGGCCCATCCTGCCCCAGGCTCCCTCTCATCCCCTCTCAGGAAGGTAAAACACAGCGGGACATGTGGAGCATTGCTCGCTGCAAAGGCCCATCCTGGAGCCACCGAGAATGGCCAATGTCCGGCCGGGCTGGGCCACTGGCAGGGGGCCGCTGGGAGCTCGGGGCTCCTCGCTGAATCCTGAGGACTTTAAGGAGCAGGTTTGAGTTCATATTTGCATTTAGTCACAGTGTGAGTCAGACATTCCAGCCCCGGCTGCCGAAATGCCTCAGCTCTGACTTCTGATTTCCCACTGCAACCTTGGGCTGGTTTTTGATTTTCTTTTTGTTTGGGTTTTTTTTTTTTCCCTCCTCTTTTCTCTTTCCCTTTTCCCTTCTCTTCTTTTTCTTCCCTTTCTCTATCCTTTCTGGCCGGCCCCATTTCAAAGGCAGGTCATTGGCACCGGGCACAGGTGGATGGGGCAGAGGGATGGGCAGGGGCATCCCACAGAGTTTATCCTGTCCTGTAGCAGCGGGAAGCCAAGGGAGAGTTAAACCCTGCCAGGTGGAGGGGTTTGAGCCAGGGAGCCCCCACACCCCTCCAGCAGTGGTGGGGGGACACGGGGCTGACACTGAAGTCGCCAGCAGCTTTTTGGCTCCCCTGGCCATTGCAGAGAAGTCCCAGGGCAGGGCAAAACTGGGGGGAGGAGTGGGAGGAAATGGGACAAACTGCCAGGATGAGCCCAGCAGATCCTCCCCTCTGCTTCGGGGTACGTGTCAGGCTTGTGCAGGTTTGTCCTCAGCAAAACGCCAGTTCTTGATTTGTAAAGTTTTTAATTAAAACTGACCTGGAGCTCAGCAGGCTCGGAGCAGGAACTGCCTCCCCCTTGTGTCCCCTTTTGCTGTCCCCTGCACCCAGAGCCGGGTCCCACGGGGACATCAAGGTGTCCAGCCCAGACGTGGAGGCTGCGGGACCCCCACACCGGGGCTGGGGGCAGGAGCCGTGCCCAGCGCTTGGCCAGAAATGCGATTTTGTTTTTGGTTTCCTGGATGATGCATTCCACATGGCGTTGCATCACGCACAGCTGTTACATCACTTTAGCCAGGAAATTTAAAACAAGTGGCCTGGGCTGGAAATGGTGGTTTAATTATTATTTATGGATAACAACAACAACAGCGAGAGAGAAGAAAGGCCTCAAAACCCTTTTTTTTTTCCTCTCTCTTTTTTTTTTTCTTTTTTTAAAGCCCGCCCATCTCTCGCATTACAGAGACTTTGTCCCCGGCTCCCTCCCAGCCCCTGTGGGGAGCAGCCCCGGCGTGGGCTCCCGGCAGGGGCGACTTTTCAGCTTGGCTTGGCTGCTTTGGCCACACTGTCCCCTCCCCTCTGAGGATGTCCCCTCGTTCCTGGCCACCCCCACAGAGCTGGGACACCCTCTGCCTCCTGGCACCCACGGGGACCCTTCCTGCTCCTAAGGGTGAGCACGGGCCCTGCAGCTCCCTGGGAGCATCCTTGGTTTCGCTTGCTGTCGTCCCTTCGGGTGCCATTTGTCACCAGCAGCCCCTGCCGCTGTTCCGGCCCTGCTAGCTGAGTTGTGACAGTCTCCATCCCCCATGGGACACTCTGGAGATGCACAACAGATCCAGTTCATCCCTGCCTGCTGGGGCTGCCCCACAGGGCATCTGAGGGACATTGGTGACAGGGATGGCTCCCTTTCTCCAACCTGTTTCACTCCTTTTCTTCCAGCTGTGGGGACAGAAGTGATGCTGAGAGCATTGTCATCTTACTGTCCTCCCTGCCAGGAGGCATCAGGGACCCTGTTCTTCCTCTCTTCCTTTGGGCACAGCATAGAGCAAGGACACCAGTGGCTCTGCTCCCCCACTGCCGCCACCCCGGGGGTGTCTGTCACCAGCGTTCCAGGCAGGACACCCCCTCCATCGGGCTCTGCTCCTGCCTGAGTGTGACTGATGGCTGCACATGGCCAGGGCCACTGTGTCCCCAGGGCTGGGCAGGGGACAGCCCCAGTGTGAACTGCCCCGCTGCTCCTCCAGAGCCTGCCTGGGGGGTTTGTACAGCCCCATTTCCCAGCTGGGGAAACTGAGGCACAGGAAAGGACAGTGGGATGGGCACTGAGCATCCACAGGCACCTGCCAGGCAGGGCCACGTCCCTGTGGAGCAGCCGTGAGATGGAGGGGACACAAGGGTGCTGGGGGAGGCCCTGGGGGGACAGGCCTGGAATCCTCACCTGGCACCTGCAGGAGGGACCCAGCCTCCAGCCTGGGCAGAGCTGGAATGGAAACTCCTCAACCCCACGTCAGAGAACCTCGGGGCAGCTCGTTGGAAAGTTCTCAGGGGAATTCTGAGTGCAAACCCCGTTTTGTGCCGAGTGTTGAAAAATGCAAAAGGGCTCCATCTCAACGCTGCTGCAGTGCTTTGGCAGTGACAAAACCCCTCCAGCCACCTTCCATGGCCACCACGGCTCTGCTCACCCTCCTCATACCCACCATCATCATCCCTAAGCCCTTCATCTGCAGGCTGCTGATGGGACCTCTGGACAATGCACCCCAGCCCTGAGGACACTCACAGGGCTCAAAGAAAGTGGTCCCCAAATTGTCACGTTCAGATGATCTGGCTGTACAGAAATCCCACCCTGGGTGACCCAGGTGGGGACCAGGTCCTTCTGCTCCATTTGCCCCGAGCAGTGGGATCATCCCACACAGGTACAGCAGAGCCTGGGGATCCTTGGGGGACTGCTTGGGGAGTTCAATCCTGCCTGGGGGGCTTGGAAAATGGCTTTAAAATCGACAAAAACATGAGCTGGGGTGATGAGAGTGCCCTGGGAATGGTGTGGAGGAGGAGGAAACGCGGCATCCCCGGCCCCAGGTGGGGTCCCCCTGCGCGGCTGCAGCCCAAGATAGAATCCGCCCACGGGCAGGAAACCCTCAGTGCGTGTTCAGGGGCGGGGGAATCTCCTCTGAATGGAAAGAAAAGGTGCCCTCGCCCCCAGAAACCATCTCAGCCCCACCGAGGCTGGGGGATCTCCAGGGGTGCCCCGGGGAGCCCGGTGGGACCATGTTCCCCCACCAGGGTTGGGGGCGAGGTTGGCTGAGCCAGGGTGTGGTGGGAGAAACTTGGAAAGGGCTGGGAGAACCTGCTGAGGGAGCCTGGTCTGGGCAGAGGCACAGGCAGGAGGCTCTGGGAAAGGAGATGGGGACAGGGGGAAGGAGGGAGAAGGAAAGTGAGAGATGGAGCAAAGGAGACAGCTGTCATAGGAGTTAGACACGGAGCAGGGGACAGGGACAGGAGCCTTGCCCACAGAGGCTGTCCAAGATGCCAAATGGGCCATCCAGCACCTTCACAGGTGAAAACAGCAGGATCTGAGGGCAGCTGTCAAACCTGAGGGTAAATATTGCCCATGGACAAGAAAGGGGACAGCACCCAGGACTGCCAATATATTCCCTGCCAGCTGGACAAGTCCCAAAGCAGGGCTGGGTGCACCACAGTGAGAAAGGGACAGCAGGAGGTGGAAAGCTTTTGCCTGGCTGAGTTGGAGTTTTGGATGTCACTGGGATGTGAATGTGTCATTCTTGGGGCACTTTTCCTGGTTCTTCAAGCTAAAGAGCTCAGTGAATCCATCATTCCATGGGAGAGGATCAGGAAGTTTCAGTCTGCAGACGTGCCCTGAAGTGGAGCTGATCCAAGCACTGGGACAAGGGGACCACAGTGGCCTTTGAGCCTTTGCTTCAGGGGGAAGGAGAGGACACCGTGGTGCCTCCTTGGGACCAATGGGGCATTTCCCCTCCCTCCCCAGATTTCTTCACTTAGTGGGTTTTGTGATCTGATGTCAGGTTTCAGCTTCATTTGAGGAGTAAGAGAAAGCACACAGAGAGGTGAGTCCCTGCTCCAGCCCTGTCCCCAGCCCGTGGCAGAGGCTCACAGATCCTAGAGACAGCTCTGCTGCAGCAGGAGAGGGCTCAGCCAAAAAGAGGAGCCCCATTTTCCATCTCAGCCCTGTTTTCCATCCTCCTTTTCCATGGGGTGGTGTGAGCAGCCCAGAGCTGGTGTGAGCACCACTTGCCCCATCTGCCTTCCCACTGCTGGATCCAGCCCTGCTGGCACTGGGAACATCCACCCTGGCTCTGTCTTGTTCCACACTGCACCATGGCCTTGTCCCACCGCGTGTGACTCTGGCATGGACGGAATCTTGGAATATCCAGAGTGGGAAGGAACCCACAGGGAATATCAGTGCAGCCCTGTCCCTGCACAGACACCCCAACAACCTCACCCTGAGCATCCCTGAGAGCGCTGGCCAAAGGCTCCTGGAGCTCTGGCAGCCTTGGGGCCGGGACCATTCCCTGGGGAGCCTGGGCAGTGCCAGCACCCTCGGGGGGAAGAACCTTCAGTGCTGAAAACTCTCTCTGTGTGAGCCCTGAGTGACCTAAATTTATGGCTCATCTCCCCAGCAAGGGGCTCAGGGCTTCTCCTGGGGACACAACCCCACATCACGTTATCCTAGAGGGTGCTGGGGGCTGCAGCCATAGGACAGCCCCAAATCCATCTCTCTCTCCTGGAAGGGGCTGGCACAGGGGTGCTGCAGATGTTCCAGCCCTTGCCCATGCTCAGCACAGCTGCAGATGCGTCTCTGCCGTGTCCTCCCACCACAGCACCGCTTGTCTCTCACTTCCTCAGGCTGAGATGTTGCGTGGGGGGAACCAAGCTCACCAATCCTGGTAAAATTAGAGGCCAGAGCCCGGGAGCTCACGTCACTGCAGCAGAGAGAAAGGAGCTGCAGGAGCTCCTGGCAGAGCTGAGCTGCGGCGCTGCTGTGGCCAAGGGGAGCAGAGCAGCCTCCCTGAGCTGTGCCCTGTCCCCAGGGCAGGGAATGAGGCTGCTGCCAGGACAGGGGCACGGGGCAAGGGGCAGCAGCCTGCCCGTGGGTGCCTGTTCCATGGCTGAAGCCCTCGGGTCCCCTCCCTGGCATTTTGCAGGGTGCTGCCCCTCCCCTACGCTCAGGGTTTTGGGGAAGAGGAGGGCACAGAGGGGACATGGGATGAAATGCAAAGGTGGGTTAAGGGACACTGGAGGAGGAAGAGGAGGAGGCTGGAGAGATGCTCAGCCCTGGGCATGCGAAAGGACACAGCAGCACAGCCCCTCTGTGGCCAGCTGTGGCCAGGAGTTTGTCAGTGGGGTCAGGAGGGGACATGAGCACCTCGGGGCTGGGCTCTGGGCTGTGCCCGAGGGACAGGGGACATTTAGGATATAGGAGGGTGCTGTGACCCTGGCCGTGGGCTGGTGGGTTCCCAGCAAGGCTGGGGCACCTGATGGCCCCCCCAGGGCCCTGCCACCCCCCGGCCTGGCAGTGGGGAGCCCCGAGCTGCTGGAGGGGGGCTGGGGGAGGGTGCAGGAAGCAGATTAACGGCAGCCACTCGTGAAATGTAGGGCAGCCCCATCTGTCAGGCGGCTCCCGTTCGAATCCGCCTGCAATGCCTCCCCCACCTCCTGCAGCCCCTCCCCACCCTGCTCCTGCAAACCCACATCCGGGGGGGCTGCGGGAGCATCCTCCGAGGGGGAGAGGAGGCCTTGGGCTGTCAAAGGGGCTTTTACCTTTATGAAACCCTGGATGTGCCTCTCGTTCCCACGGGCAGCCCCTGGCCTGGGCACCCGGCTCGCCTCCAGCCCAGAGTTTTGGCACCCAAGCGTTTTCTCCTCTTTTGAGGTGTCCCAAAAGCTCCAGCTCAAGGAACCAGGTTTCATAACATTATTTAAAATCAGGAGTTTAAGGAAGAAAAAAGTACATTTGGAGATGGGAGGGGTAGGGGCAGAAAGGTGACTTTGGCTGCCCACGCCTGTGGCTGAGACCCAGCCCTGCCATTCCCAGACTGGCTCTGGAGCTGCTTCCAAAGCTTTTCATGGCTGGCAGCACTGGGGAATGCCCAGGAGCTGCTGGGGACAGAGCTGCCAGCCCTGCCAGCCTCAGGAGGTGCCAGGGGTGCCTCTGGCTGGAGCATGGAGAAACGGGGACAGGCTGGGAGCTGCCCTGACAGCCCAGCCCCTCACCAACCCCAGGTAAAGCCCTCAACCCCTCGCTGAAACCGTGAAATACAAAAATCCTGCCTGGCCCAGAAGCTGCTCCTCCCCCAGAGAGCATCTTGCTCATATTTTGAGCAAAATGAGGCAAAAAGCAGCTTGGAACCCCCTGGCCCTGCCAGCAGCTCTGCTCAACATTTGGCACTGTAGGAAAAGGTGCCAGTTTATCACACCAGGAGATGAGTGAAGGGACAAAAATCTGCCTGAAATTAAAATAGACACCTGAATATTGCCAAGAGGTACACAGAGTGCTCCGAGATGCTGTGGCTGCACCATCCCTGGAATTATTGGAGAGGTTGGACAGGTCTTGGAGCAATTTGGGATAGTGGAAGGTGTCCCTGCCCATGTCAGGGGGTGGGACAAGATGGGCTTTAAGGTCCCTTCCAGCCCAAACCAGTCTGGGGTTCTGTGTCTGTAACCTGGAGCTGTGGGGACGTGTTCACCTGCTGGGGTTTGCAGTGACCTCAGTTTACCTTGGCAGCCTCAGACACCTTATCTTATCTCGTCATCGAGCTGTGCTGCACTCAGAGAGTGCCAAGTGCCTTGGCTTCCCCTGCTCCTGCCTGCCAGGGCACCCACACTGCACGGGTGGGACACCCACCTCACTCAGGCACAGCCCCATGAGCTCATCACAGGGACAGGAGACACATGGGGGGAGCATCTGCTCCATGCAGGGGAACAGGGACTGCTCCCAGTACTCAAATTCTTCCTCCAGCCTCCATCCCTGTGTCCTCCTCCATCCCTGTGTCCTCCTCCATCTCTGTATCCTCCTCCATCTCTGTATCCTCCTCCATCCCTGTGTCCTCCTCCATCCCTGTATCCTCCTCCATTCCTGTATCCTCCTCCATCCCTGTGTCCTCCTCCATCCCTGTGTCCTCCTCCATCCCTGTGTCCTCCTCCATCTCTGTATCCTCCTCCATTCCTGTATCCTCCTCCATCCCTGTGTCCTCCTCCATCCCTGTGTCCTCCTCCATCCCTGTGTCCTCCTCCATCCCTGTATCCTCCTCCATCCCCCAGCACCCCAGGAAGCAGAGGATGAGCTGCCTGGCACCATCCTTGTCTCTGTTTCCCCCATTTCTCTGGTTTTTGGCTGTGCTGTAGCTGTGCAGGTGCCCAGGCCCTTTGGGTGCTGTGCTGTGGAGCAGCCAGGATGGGCTGTGGGGCAGAGCCTGGTGTTTTACCCTAACCCTGCCCCCCCAATGCTTCCAGAGTAAAGCCCTGATGCAAAAGGCTTCAGCTGCCCCAACCTCTCCTCAGCAGGACATCTCTGGGATTCAGACCTTGCTGTTGTCCTTGCCTGGTAGTTTATAAACCCAAATATTTGCATGGTTTTCCCCAGAACAGTGGCAGGAGACAGGGATGGGGTGCCCAGGAAAGGAATCTGAGAGCCCTTCACCCCACGACGGGCCCCCCACAAGCCATGCAAGGAGGGTGGGGGGTCACTGCTCTGAATAATTGCCATTTTCATGGGTTCAGCCAGAGCTGGGCAGGGAGACCTGAGCCCCCAGCCCTGCCTCCCCTGGCTCTGCGGTTCCTGGGCCCCCCGGGGCAGGGTGACAGCGACATGCAGAAGGCAGGATGTCACCTCAAACCTCAAGAGGAGCTGCTGCCGAGGGGGAGGGTGGCCGGGATGCTGGAGGGGGTTTCGAGGCACCCAATGTAAACACGGGTGCTCCTCTCCCAGCCGGCTCCTTCCACAGCCCCACGTCGTGCTGAGCACCTCTTGTGTCCCCAGGGGGGCAGGGAATGGCCAGCGGGGGGGGACACGACCCTTTGCAGGGCTGTGCGGGGTCCATGACTGGGGGAAGTGCTCTGATGCCCTCAGGGGTCCTTCTGGGGTGGTGGCATGAGGGTGTCCCCCTCTCTGGGGTCCGCACAGCACCCCGACCCCTGGAATCCACGGGGAGATGGATTTGGCAGCTTTGGGACAATGGCTGAGGACCCTGCAACCCCCTAAGCTCCTGGGGGTGGGAGACATGAATGGGGCAGCTCTGCCCTCAGCCCTCTCTGTCTCTGGGCTCTTCAAGAGCTGGTCTGATACCAATTTATTGCCCATGACCACCACAAATCCTTCTGTTCATCTGTAAACCCACAAATCCCTGCCCAGCCCACCTGGAGCACAGGAGCCCTGAAAGCTCGACCACATCAGGGTCTGTGACCCCCCGAACGTGGGGCTGGGACACAGCAAGGAGGGGGCCACGAGTCATCCCTAAATTCCTAAAACACCCCAGAGCCCTGCTGGCACCCACTGACCCTGCTGGGGCTCAGGGGGGTGCTGGGGAGGGAACAGCCGGGGGTGGCAGTGCCCGCTGTGCTCGCACAGCTCGGATCTCCTCGGTGCAGTGTCACCCACCTGTGCAGTGCCCCAGAGCACCCACCTGCCCAGGCACACACGGGGTGCCCACCTGCCCAGGGGTGCAGCAGCCTGGCTTTGAGCTTCCCTCGGGAAAAGGCAGCGATTTCCCGCTGCTCGACATGGAGAGGGAGAAACCCTCGACATGGAGGGGGAGAAACCCTCGACATGGAGGGGGAGAAACCGAGCTAAGGCCGGTCCTGCCCCCTGCCCGCCCCCCTGCCCCGCTCCGGCGGGGAGCTGAAGGTTTGCGGCTCCGCAGGTGTGCGCGGGGGCTGGCTGGGGGGAGAGGGGGGACACGGGGACCAGGGGGCTGTGTCTGCCGGCTCAGCCACCCTGGGCAGGGCTGTCCTGCTGGCGACAGCTCCACTGCCCCGTGTCCCCTGGCAGCCCCGAGCCCCGCGTTGTGCAGGGCAGGGAGGAACCGATCCCTGGGAGCGAGCCAAGGGGATGCCCGGGATGGGGATGAGCTCAGCTGCGGCTCCCTGGATCCTCAGAGAGCCAGCGAGGCTCCGGCGTCCGGCCACAGCTGCCTTGGTACCACAGCGTGGGGCAGGGGGACCGTGGGGGNCCTTCCCGTCCCCCTCCTGTCCCCACCCCCGCCGGTGCCGAGCCCCCCGAGCCGGGCGGCCCCGCAGCCTTTTGCCTTGACATTTGAAAAATGCCAGGCTGAGCCGGAGCCGGCAGCTGCAGGGTGGCACGCGGCCAAATATTTCATTTTGGGTGGGTTTCGGTTTGTTTGCCGTGGTGGACGCTGCTGGAGGGAATGAAAGGGGAAGGCTGAGCCCCAGCCCTCGCCCGCCAGGGTCGGGGGCTGCTCAGGGGCACCCACGGGTGGCTCGGGAGGGCGCTGACCCCACGGACGGACACTGACCCCATGGCCAAGGACTGGTGGCTCTTGGGCTGGGGCATCACCTGCGGTGCTCGGGGGTCTGACTGACAGTTCCCCAAATCCTGGGGGTACCCACGGGTTGTCCCCCCACCTTGGTGTCCCCCCCTTCCTGGCGTCCCTGTGTCCCTGTGCTCCCCAGGGCCAGCCTTGGCCGGGTCCTGGCCGCCAGCACACTCATGGGGCGGGAAGAGAGGAATGAACCAGGGGATGATCCAGCTCTCACGGGAGCAGGACCACAGGATCCCGATGTGTTCAGACTCCGGGTCCTTGCAGGGCTGTGTCACTGGCCAGCCCAGGGTGTCGCTGGGAGAGCCTCACCACACTGGGACCCCCCCAGGGAAGAGTCACCTCCTGGCCTGGGTGTCCCCAGTCCCTCTGTAGGCCCCGGGGAACCGGCGTGGCCCTGGCACAGGTCTCGCTGGGGGTTTGCCAGGGGCTGTGGCACGGATGGAAGGGAAGGAAGGAGTTGTTTTTCCCCTGCCCTGTTGCAGGTACACAAGTCCCCGGCTGCTGCTGTGCCTCGGAGACGGGCAGTGCCAGTCGGGATGGCACCAGGGATGGAGACTGCTCAGTGCCCTGTGCCCTCCTCGGGTGGGGACCCGGAACTGTGCCCCGTGATCTCCTCGGCTGGGGCAGGGGACAGCAGCCGGCAGCAAGGACACCACTTGGATACTCATATTTTTTATTCATGTAAGCACCATAAATCTGCCTGGCTGCTCTTTCTCTGACAATAGAATTCATTATGATGGAAATATCCTCCGGAGGACTGCAGCTTAATTACCTCCTCATTTGCATTTTTGCATATTAATGACTGCAGAGCTGCTAATTTTGCTGCATTATTTTAAAGGCAAAGCAGCCCCGCTCCTCCGTTGTCTCTCCTGCCATTTTCTGTTCCCCCACTTTGTCCCCGTTAGAGCCGGAGGCAGCTCAGCCCCGGGCTGGCCAGGTGCCCCCGGGCGTGTGCCCGGTGCGATGGCCCCGCTCCGTCCCGGTGCCACCCTCGGGAATTCCAGCCCTTCCTCACGGTGCCTCCGTCACCTCTTTGGGCCACCCAGCCCCGTGGGTGGGGTGTCCCTCGGGTGGGACGTGGGGCCGGGTGCCCGTGCAGTGTCCCCAGGTTGTCCCCGGCTCCTTGGCGAGCGTTGGGGGCGGCGTGGCCGCTGCGTCCTCCGCGCTCCCGCCCATTGTTCTGGTGGCGGTTTTGGGCAGCGGTGTCACCGCCTGTTACTTCCAGTCCATGGCTCCAACCGCAGCGCTCGGGGCAGGAGCGGGGGGGCTTTGCCTCGCTCGCTCGCCAGCCCTGCGCGTCCCTGCTCCGCTGGCACCGGGCGGGATGGGGAGAGGCCCCGTCCCGAAAGATCTGATGGGTACAGGAAGGCTCCGGGGGATGGGGGGATGCTGAGCCCTCTCCTGCCTCTCCTCGGGCTGCTGTGCCCCTGCTCCAGCTTCCCCCGTGTCACTGTCCCGGGCTGGTGTTTAGGGGCCCATCCTGGCTGCCGGGATCCAGCTGAACCCCAGCGGGTCCCCAGATGTGCCCTGACCCCAGCCCCTGGCGGGGCTTGGTCTCCGCTCCCTTCCCGTGTCCCACCCACGCCAGAGGGGCAGAAACAGAACCGAGAGCTTCCCGTCCCCGTCCTAAGCCCGAGGTGTGGCCGCGTGTCCCGACCTGGGTGACCGAGGTGCCACCAAGCCTGCCCAGCGGGACTCAGCCTGGCCGGTGCCACCAAGGGCGGCTGCGGAGAGGGGCTCGGGGTGTGACCCCCCCAGCGGAATGCTGAGCACCAGCCCAGCGTCAGGGACGGGGCTGGGGACAGGGACAAGGGATGGAGCCGGGCATAGGGACAGGGCTGAGGACAGGGCTGTGCTCAGGACCAGGGCTGGAGACGGGACTGGGCTCAGGGGAAGGGACGGAGCTGGGCTCAGGGACGGGGACAGGGCTGGGAACAGGCTTGGAGATGGGGCTGGGGACAGGGATAGGTCTGGGGACACGGCTGGGGACGGGAATGGAACTGGGGAGGGGGACGGGGCTGGAAATAGGGCTGGGGACGGGCCTGGGCTCCGGAACAGGAATCGAGTCGGGGCTAAAGACAGACAAGGACAGGACAGGGTGGAGGGACAGAGCCGGGGTCGGGGACAGGGCTGGGGACAGACACAGGACAGAAGCGGGGTTGGGGACGGAGACAGGGACAGGGCTGGGCACAGGGACAGGGACAGGGCTGGGGACAAGAGCAAGGCTGGAGACAGAGCAGGGCTGGTGACAGGGACAGGGACGGTTACAGAACGGGGACGGGGACAGGACACAGGGACAGACACACAGACACAGGAACTGAAATACACGGACAGGACAGGGACAGACACAGGGACAGACACAGGGACAGGACAGGGACAGACAGAGGGACAGGACAGGGACAGGA
>VWZP01004308.1:0-11342 GCA_013396995.1 Dicaeum eximium
CAGGCCCTGGGCGAGAAGTTAATTTTTTTAGAGCTCCGATCCTCCTTCTAATTGGGAAAAAAGGAACCAGATGAGAAACAATGTAAAGAGTGACATTGAAACATCAAAGTCAGTGAGAAAGAAGTGAAGCCCAGATGGGAGGGATGAGGAGATGGTTTGAAAACCTGTTGTGAGTTATGGAGAAAAGACTTTTGTCTATTGTAACATACCAAAGGCTGTTGGGGGGATGGAAAGTTCAAACTTGAGCAAAGGAGAGTCTCTAAAGGAAAGGGAGCAGTGTGAGGCAGTTGTTCTGATTTCATGAAAATTTGAACAGAGATGAGGAAATTGTGTCTTAGGGAGAGAAAAAGAAGAAGATTTTTGCAGATTTTTATTGCCTAAGAAGATCTAGTGAGAGAAGAGAAGGAGAACTTTTGTTTTCTTTGGTAAAGTTTATCTGTAAAGCAGGAAATCCCTGCGCCCACAAGCTTTGTAGCCTCTTCTCAGTTTTGGGACAGCAGTGGAAGGTAGGAAGAACCTCACAAGCAAGTTTCCCTGGGCGGGTTGCTTGTGGGGACATTGAAAGACACAAGAAAACCTTTCTTTTCTCTTGTGGAGAAGTTTTTTCCACAACATGAACAAGAGGGACTCCTCTCCCTGAGGGAGAATTGAGGAAAGACTATTTTATAAGTGATAGACTGATTGGAATGTCTGAGTGTTATTTCTTTACATTGACAAATGGGAAGGGAATGTTTGTGGAGGAAGGAGAAGGACCTGAAGGGTTTTGGTTTTCTTCCATTTCCTTTTTGTCTTTTTTCTTTTAGTTACTGTTAATAAACTGCCTTTCTCTTGAAGTTTTGAGCCTGCTTTGCTTTTCTCCTAGTTAATCCTACTTTACAGCAGGAGAGTGCTCTGGTGATTAACCAGCACGAGAAAAACCCACCACATTTAGTGGTGCATTGGCCGGGAAAAATTCAAATTGATTAAAATTAGGGAAAATTCAGAATTAGCAAACCCAAACCACTACACGAAATTAATGTTTCTACCCGGTTTCAAACTGAAACCAGAACACCTTATAACTGAGAACCCTTTAAAAGCCAGAAGAAAACAGCTGACTACACAGGATGTAGAAAGAAAGAAGAAAGTGAGAGAAAAACAGTTCCTTTACTGAGGATTCACCTCACTCACCAGAAATGGGAACTTGATTTCTATCACCACTCAGAGTTCCACCCTCCTGAACACATAAATCCATCAGAGAAAGAATTAAAAACAGTGTGACCCACCTGAGGCAGCTCCTTGTGAGCACAGTTTAGTCCTCCAATTGGAATGATATTGGGCATCAAGGGTCTTGTATAATCTAGCACAAATTCCAACCTCAGGAGCCAAACAGAGCCCTTCCTTAAGAGATCCTGCACTGTCACCTCTCGCTGCAAGAACTCCGAAGCCAGTTTTGAGTAGGGTTGAAAGGCAAAATCACAGAGGAGAGCATTTGGGATTTCAAAGAACATATTCTTCACTTGCTGGAGAAAGCTCATGTGGTCTGTAAGGTCTGTAAGTACCCTAGGGACATAGGAAGGAGGACTGGGACACAGCCTGGCATCTAAATCTAACGCACACAGGACTCCTCGTAAGAAATACATGGAAGGAAGTGAAAGATGCTCAGCCAGGATCAACCCACAAGTTGCTACAGGATCTGTAAGGCTGGCATCAAACTTGCTCTGCTCAAGGTACTTGATGAGCTCTTTGTTTTGCAGCAGCTGTTCACAGCCGGAGACCCCAAAGTTAGTGATTCTTTTCATACCTTCAAATACTTTAAAAAATCTTTCAAAAAAGTTCCTTCTTCTAATGCAACATGAAAGAATGCCTTGAAATCTTTCTCCATCTCTTCCTGAGTTAAAGGCACTGGGTACATTTTCATCACAAAGTTCTTCGATGGTTTGATGTGCAAATTCACTTTAGGTGCCACCACGACGACCTCATGTCCCTTGTGCTGGAGCATATCCAGCAATTCATGCATGCTGAGCCAGTGGCTCCCGTCCACTGGCACCACCAGGAGCTTCCCAGCAGCAGCCACACCCAGCAGGCAAAGGAGCACAACCACAAGTGGTGGAAAAGCACTGAGCCCGGGGGCCATTCCTGCAGGAATCAGGTGAGTGCCTCCAGGGAAGGAAACCCGCGGCAGCACTGGAGCACCGGCACTCACTCCACACTTTTAAGCAATCTGTGCCACAGCCCAACTTTGGATCCTTATTTTATGTGCTGGGTGATGAATGTGTAATCCATGATACAATAAAAGGTGGCAGAACAAGCATGAAACTCCTGCCAAGTCCACAGAATCGCCAGATAACTCCCATCTATCTATATTAGAGGAACACTCAAGACATCCCCAGGAAGGAGAGAGGTGTGGCTCTGGGACTCCACTTTGGATTCCTTCCCTCTGTCTGGACCTTGTGCATGTTCAGGAGCCGTGTCACCTGTAGGAGATGTGTCACATGCACATCACTATTCAGCCCATCAGAGGCTTCTCCTTTCCCACAGCCAAGGCCTGTCCCCTCTCCCTTGGAAAACTCTTCTATAGGAGACCCAGACCCCACACAGCTGTGGAACATCTCTTTAAGATGGTTTCCAGACTGAGAAGACAGAAGAGGTGGAAGAATGATGCCATGTTTCTGAGAAGAGATTTATGAACACTTGGGTTAGTTTGATACAATCTGGCTTTTAGTGGGGGCAGAGGAAGCCACAGAGGCTGCTTCTGAGAGAGAAGGTCATCAAAACTTCTACTCTGTCCAGCAGAGCCAATCCCTGAAGACTCTGACGATGGACACATTGGCTGGTCCAGTTAGAGAAGTTAGTAATACCTCTGTGATGACATAATTAAGAAGGGGAAAACACACACAAGTCCTTTTTCCTCCTCTCCCACAAGGGGAGGTGAGGGGGCTACTGGGCTCCTTCCCAGCCTGGCCAGGGCCATGCGATGGGGTGGGGCCATCCCAGCACTGTGAGTGGCCACACAGCTGAGACCATGCGGTCAGGTCTAGTGCTGGGAGCGCTCATGCGGCCAGGGCTATCTCGGCACAATCCGCAGCAAACTGTGCTTTCTTGGCCACTTTTAACTAGCTGTGCTGTGGCAGAAAAACACAGAAGCAGTGGCAGCAGCTTTTCCTTTTCGGCACCCCACGTGGGGACAGGCGCTAAGTGAAGCCGTCGGACAGTGCAACTGATGCAGTGCCGGCCGGGCCCACGTGACCAGCAGCGAGGGACATGGCAAGCAATTCCCCAATGCAGAGCCCGGATGAGATCAACTTTTCAGTGCTGCAGGACTCTATAAAAACTTTTCAATTAATAGAACTTGAGAAGAAATTAACATATGGACACACCAATTCTCTCCTGACTCAGATTAAAGGGAAAAGTGAAGATGTGAGTAGAACAACATGGTGACACTAAGGTCGGTGAAAAGGAGGGAGGGGGAGGAGAAAGTGCTCCAGGCCTTGGAGCTGTGAAAAATGACCAGATAATATTGGCTTTCGCATTTATGTATTAGCTTTTGCATGTTGTTAGTGATTATAAATATAAAGAAATAGAAACCAATTATAACTCTTTTTAGCTGCTTGTTAATATAATATAATCTAATCTATCAGTTTAAGTATGCACTGTATTGCTCATAGAAATAGTAGGGTAATTAGTATAATATCTATGTATCCCTTATGGAAATAATAGTGTGATGAACGTATTGTACTATAGACCTTAGCAAAACCCAAAATGTAGAAAAAGGCTTTTGTGTAACTAACAGAGTATAAGGTCATCCAATGCCCGACCAGTCTAGTGATAAGATACACGTGACACAAACCAGAGCATCGGAGGGCAATTAGAGAATACTATGTTAAATTAAGGAGTTACCACATTAAATTTAAATCCTTATCAGAGGATGTGAAACAGCAGGATGGAGACTCAAGAAGAAATAAAATATATTGACCTGACACCCAGGATGTTGTGCAGATTAGCCGGAGTGTGAAGAAGTCAAACAAAGGAGTTCCCAAAACATCGGAAAGTTCACAAGAATGTCTGAATAATGTAGGAAACACATGAATATGCATGTATGTCAGCAAGGTAACCATATAGAGATAACACTGTCTGTATATACTGGTGTGCTTTTTGGACTTTCGTCAAAAGCACCTCAGCGCTGGAAATATTGTCCTTTTTTATCCTATTATTATTAAACCTTTGAAAACTCTAAGGAGTGAACTCTGCTTTTCACAGAACTGAGATTCTTCTGCAAGCTGTTGTGAGGTCTATAATACAACAAACCATTTCCCTGTAATTTATGAAGTGCATGGGGGAACTCAGAGTTCACCTGCAGCCCGTGAGAAAGAGTGCTCACGCTGGAGCACGTGGATGCTGGAAAGCTGTGATCTAGTGAGAAACTTGAACAGAGAGAGAAGACCCTTGTTTCCCTTCCAGAAAAAGAAGAATCTTGCTTCCAAACTGGAACAACTCATCCTTAAAAGACTGCACACTATGAACTAAAATGACTCATGCAAGCAGTTGTAGGAAGACTGCTTTGCCTGTGGGAGGGACTGACGTTGTAGCAGGTTGGGCATGACTGCTACTTGCATGACTGCAATGTGAAAATTAGAACCATGTTGGAGAAGTTTACAGGGGAGCAGCATCTTTTCCTGTCCCATGGAAAAGACCCCATGGCATACCGGAAGATACTCCTCTCCATAAGCAAACTGAAGAAAGATTTAGAAGTGACAAACTGACTAAAAACCCCGTGTTTTGTCTCCCTGAACTGTTGGTGGGAAGGAAAGAAGGGCAAGGGGTGCAGGGGAAGGTATTCTAAAGGTCTATTTTAGTTCTCATTATCCTCTTTTAATTCTGTTAATAAATTTTTCTTTATACCTCTTAAGTTTTGAGTCTATTCTGCCCTAAAAGTGTTTCTTCCCAACCCTTACCCCCCTTTTGTCTTTCCTTTCCCCCTCCTCCGCTCAACTATAGCAAAAGTGAACCGGTAAATGTTTTTTTGTGGGTGCCTAGCTTCTAGCCAGTGTCAAATCTGAACAACACTTTTTGAGGAAGACTTTCCACAGAACAATTCATGGCCTAATTCTGGCATTGTTTTTGTCACTGACAAAGAACCAATGGTATCCAGCAGTGGTGGAGTACTGTGAATGCTCACGTGGCCAATCCCAGAGTGCGTGGGGATGTCTGTCAGAGGTCACAGCAACCTCCACACTTGGGGATGGATGGAATTGCCACAGCAGCTTTTGATACCACCCTGCAGCACACAAATCCTTAAGGAAAAGGACTGAGAAGAAAGCCAGAGCACCAAAAGAACTCACCTAACTCACCAGGCTCTCCCCTGGAGTAGCAGAGGAGGCTCTCCAGGAGGAACCCTGCACAGGGCTGTTGTCAGCATCCCAAGGAACCCAAAGTTTGGCATCATCACCAAGGCTGTACCCAAACCCAAACTGTAAGTGCCAGTCAAGCCATGCTGGACGTGTCAAATCAGACCTGCTCCAGGCAGGAGCTGGGCACTCTGCTGGTGGGATCAAGGTCCCATCACAAACCTTCACCAGAAAATCCTGGTGATTGCCTTCAACAGAGCACTCTTTAAAAGTCAGAAGGAACAGCTGTCTACACAGGAAGTGGAAAGTCAGGAAGAAGGAGAGGAAAACAGTTCCTTTCATGCAGATTCACCTCACTCACCAGAAAAAGGAACTCAATGCCTATTGCATAAAAAAAAGTCCCCGCTCCTGAACATGGAAAGAAAATATGGCATGAATTAAAACTCCTGTGACCCACCTGACGCAGCTCCTTGTGTGCACAGTTTAGTCCTCCAATTGTAATGATGTCAGGCATCAAAGGCCTTGGATACTCTAAAACAAATTCTGACCTCAGGAACCAAACTGAAGCCTGGCATAAGAGATTCTGCACAGTCCCGTGTTGCGGGAGGCACTCCAAAGCCATTTTTGAGTAGGGTTCAAAGATAAAATCACAGAGAAAAAGGTTTTGGGTGTCAAAGAGCAGATTCTTCACCCGCTGGAGAAAGGCCATGCGGTCTGTAAGGTCTGTAAATCCCCTGGGGACATAGGAAGGGGGCCTGGGACACTGAGTAACATCAAAATCTAACCCACATGGGATTCCTCGTAAGAAATACACGGGAGGAAGTGAAAGGTGCTTCACCAGCATCGCCCCACAGAGTAGGAAAGGGTCTGTAAGGACGGCATCAAACTTGCTCTGCTCAAGGTACCTGATGACCTTTGTTTTGCAGGAGATGTCTACAGCTGGAGACCCCAAAGTTAGTGATCCTTCTACTACCTTGGTACGCTTTAACAACTCTTTTCAGAAAAGAAACCAATCTTTCCTTGTTCAAATGAAAAATGAAAAAATGCCTGGAATTCTTTCTTCAAATCTTCCTCTGTGTAAGGGACCGAGTACATTTTCATCACAAAGTTCTTTGATGGTTTGATGCGCATAGTGACTTCAGGTGCCACCACAACCACCTTGCGTCCCTTCTGCCCCACAATGTCCACCACTTCCTGCATGCTGAGCCAGTGGCTCCCATCTGCTGGTACCACCAGGAGCTTCCCAGCAGCAGTCAGACCCAGCAAGCACAGGAGCAGGGCCACAAGTGGTGGAGAAGCACTGAGCCCCGGCGCCATACCTGCAGGGATCAGGTGAGTGCCACTACAGAAAGAGATCCCCAGCTTAGTGATTTTAAGTGATCTGGTCTCTGGATTTTATGGATGATCTTTAGACTTATTTGCATTTGGTAAAATGTTTAAACATCAACATGGCAAAAGTGGCAGAAAATGTTAAGGTTCATCCTATTTGGCAGACACAAATCAGGGCCAGAGTTACCCTGGGAAATACCTCCCCTCTCTGCATTGGAGGAGCACCGGGTTTGGAGGAACTCTGCCTGGTTATGCAGGGAGAAATTCAGGAAGTCCAAGGTGCAGCTGGAGCTGAACTTGGCCAGGGGTGAAAACAAGAAGAAGGGCCACTCTGGGTCTGTCAGCCACTACAGGAAGGTCAAAGGAAGTCTTTCCCCCCTGGTAATCAAGCCTAGGAAAGTGGTAACAATGGACAAGGTAAAGGCTGAGAGAGTCCAGAACTTTTCTTGCCTCAGCCTTCACTGGTAACCTCTCTTCTCACACCTCTTGAATGGGTGGATAGCAAGGTGCAGCTGAGGGAGCAAAATTCTACCCAGTGTAAGAGATCACATTGGTGACCACTTGAAGAACCCAAACACAAGGGTACCTGATGACCCAAACACATCAGACCCCATGAGATGCATCCCAGAGTCCTGAGGGAATTGGTTGATGGAGTTTCCAAGGCACTCTCCATTATTTTGAAGTCCTGGCAGTCAGGTGAAGTCACAGGGAGTGGGAAAAGGGAAACATTGCATCCACCTTTAAAAAGGACAGAAAGGAATCCCCTGGGAACTACCTGTCAGCCTCACCTCTGTGCCTGTGAAGATCATGGAACAGACCCTCCTAGGAGACATTCTAAGATTTAAATATATAAGGGATCCTTCAACAAGAGGTTTGCTCAAAAGAGCTAATTAACAGATCATTAATTTTCCAAACAAGAATTTTCAGTGTAAGATAATTCCTCCCCTCCTGCCATTCTGTATCATTTTCTGTTTGCTAAAGTTTAGAAAAAATATTAAAGCTTCACATGGGGAATGGTCTGGATTCTTCACCAGTTTTATATCATGACACTGCGAGGAAAATGGAAAATTTGTTATCAAAGTTAATTTCCCTGCACGGCTTCATTTTGGATGGATGAAGTAGGGACTGGGAGGAGGAACGACACAGTCATGGTTTTTGCCAGTTGTACTTAAAACTGAATTAGCAACTCAGAAATACCATTCTAGATCAGTCTGGGAAGAGTTCGCCCCTGGACTATGAAAGCAAACAATATTAATGCACAGACAGGATTTCCAGACAAGCCCTAATCATGAAAATTACTGCACAGAAGTAGTTTTGAAAAAATAGAGTCATTTTAGTGTCAAGGTTGATAGCCTACACCGGAATATTTTTAAGGACATTTATCAAACTACTGCAGCTCTAGGCACATCCTTTGTAGGGAAACTTTTGGGAAGGCAGCATAAAGCTCTTACAGATGCAGATGCTGCCAGAGCAACCAGAGCATTATCTACCACTTGGTGCATTATGATACTTCATTTCTAAATTATGAAAGGGTAGGTCTATTAACCAAAAAGATTCCCCATTTTTAAAAATAGATTGTGACAGTAAAATCAATTCATGGATGTAGTTATAGACACACAAAGCATTTGCAAACAGCATTAAACGTTCATATATTTTACCATGGCAATCACTGACCTGAGAGAATGGCTCTTTCTTTTCGCATTTTATACCTTGAATAAAAACTATGTTGGACATCACTAGCATGGGATACTCAAACCCAAAATGTGTTCTTTAAAGCCAAATGGCTCCATGGCTTAAGAGCTCCTCTACTGTTACTTGTCTGTGAAGAATATCTGAGGCCAGAAGTTTAAATGGGAAATAGGCAAAGTGGCAAAGAAAGGAATCTATGAACTTGAGAGCTGAGTTTTCCACATGCTGGATAAACATCACGTGGTCTGACCTGTCCATAAATGTTCTTGGGATGTAGGAAGGCAGGTCTGGGCACTGAGCAACCTGCAAATCCAAATTGCAGGGAAATCCCCCGAGAGAGAAAACAAATGTGACTGAGAGATGCAGAACCAGGATTTGTCCACATGGTACAAGAGGATCTGTGAGAACAACATCGACTTCACTGCTTTGGAGATACTGCATCAGATCCTTGCTGCGCAGCAGACTGCTGCAGGAGGAGGTGTAGAGGTTGGAGATGAACTGGACTTTTTCAAGAAGAGCAGTAATTCTTTGACAAAGAGGTTTTCTTTCAAAAGGATCATTCCCAAGGGGGTGCACATGTGCTCCCAGTTCATCCCTACTGTGATAGGTGAGTAATGCAATGGCTGACTCTCACAATTAAAGGGCAAATATTGTGTATATGTTAAGAGAAGTTTTGTAGATGTATAGCTGTGTTTCCCCTCCCCCTTGCATTGTTATTACAGGATGATCTGGGTAGTCAAGGCATTTAGGAGGGTTGGTGTCACCAGACTCTTATATGGAAACTTGCTGAATTTTTCCTTCCATGGGAAAGCTCACTTCTGAGCAGATTTCTGTAAAAACAAATCTCTCTGTGTGTGGTTTCAAGGACACAGCTGCCTGGGCTGTTCTGTCTCCCACAGAGGAAATGAGAACTGTCTCTCTTTCTTAACCTATGAGGTGAACAATTCTTATCTTGGAATTATAAGCATTCTAGGAGTCTTGTGCTAACTATGAAGGAGAAAGCATGTTAGCTCTGAACATGGGCACCTATAGCCCAAAAGCCTTCTGAACAATGAAGTAATTTTAATAAATAATATAAGCCTTCTGATAATGGAGTCAGAGAGTCCTGATTCATCACCCCACTTGAGAAGTAATCATAATAGGTCAGCTTGTTACTATGGCAGCACCTGACCTCCAATCAAGATGTAAGAAAGTGATCTCAACCACTGGCCAGCAAAGAAGGAGTCGATCGACACAACTTTGGGCAGGGCTAAAGAGTTAAAAGGCAAAACATCCATTGTATGGATAAGCACATGTTGATAGAATTGTTTGCTCCCGGCACTGTATTGTTTTCTCTATTCAGTCTTCTGTTGTATTTTTGATAAGGTTTTAATAAACCTTTTAAATTTTTTGTAAGTGAGTATCCTTTTCTCACACTACATAATGGCACTGGATACCTTTTGAGGGTGTAATATGTGGATGCCTCCACGCCCAACTTCCTTCTGGTGCCACGGTGACAATTTGTTGGCCTTTCTGGCTGAGGGCCACCAGCAGTGAGTGCAGGCTGAGCCAGTGGCTCTCATCCATGGGCACCACCAGCAGGTTCCCACCACTGGCTGGGCACAGCAGGGATGGGAAAAACAGAATCCCCGTGGAAGCTGAGGAGCTGTATTTACCCACAGGAGCCCACGTGTTCCCAGAAATCCAAATTCTGCTCATCTGCCCTGACCTAGCAGCTTTTAAATACAGCCACAGCTCCCTGCCAGATTCCCACATTCCCCCTTAAAAACTGGATGTGTCCTAAAATAGCAGCCAAGATTTCAGCTGGTTTAAATAGAAGCTGTTAGACCAAAACCTTCACCACAAAATATGAGCCTTTGACTCAAAAACTGCTGGTACATAACAGAGAATATGGTGTTCTTGCACATGACCCAGTGAGGTATTTTGCTGACTAGATAAGCAGCTACTGGTCTTGAAGAAATAGTCTCCTGCCTTCTACACGAGGCAAAGAATTATTGGAAGAGCTGTTATATTTCACCAGCCCATTCTGGCATTAATTCCTGCCTGAGAATTTCTGTGCCTAATTTCAGCTGGAATTAAGCACTGCATCCATGTGATGCCCTCAGCAAACAAAATCCCCATATTGGGCAGACCTAAAGAAAGGAGCTGGAATCACATCTTGTGCTCCTGGCCTGGCTTTTATGTGGATTGGCTGTACAGAAAGTCTTAAGCTAAAGTATATCCTTAGGTAGAATCCCAGAATGGTTTGGATTCAAAAGCACCTTAAAGCTCATTCCATTCCACTTCCTGCCATGGGCAGGGACACCTTCCACTATCCCAGGTTGCTCCAAGCCCCATCCAACACTGGGACACTTCCAGGGGTGGGGCAGCCACAGCTTCTCTGGGCACCCTGTGTCAGGGCCTCGCCATCCTCACAGGGAAGGATTTCTTCCCAATATCCCATCTAATCCTTTCCTCTGGTAGCTTAAAGCCATTGCCCTTGTGCCATCACTTCAGGCTCTTATAAATAGTGTCTCTCCACAAGAAAGATAAGATGCATCCCTATCAAATACCTCACTTGGATCATGCAGGTGTGTTACTGCCACAACCTCTCCCAGCCAGCCACTGACCTGAGATAATGGCTTCTTCTCTTCACAGTGGATGCCTCCAATGAAAACCATGTTGGGCATGACAGGCATGGGATACTCAAAGACAAAATTGATTCTCCTCAGCCAGATGGATCCATGACTTAAAATCTCTGTCATTGTCATCAGTTTTTGGAGGAACTCTGAAGCCAGCTCTTCAAATGGAGAATAGGCAATACTGCAGATGAAGGACTCGGAAAGAGCAATCAGGAAGTTCTTTACCCTCTCAGAGAAGGTCATGTGTTTGGTGTTTTCTGAGAACATGCGTGGGACGTAGGATGGCAGGTCCAGGCCCTGAGCCGCTCAAATCTCCAAGGCACACGGAACCAGCCATAGGAAGAAAACAGTGGGGATGTATTAGAAAAGGTCCTGCCTG
>VWZP01004315.1:0-47746 GCA_013396995.1 Dicaeum eximium
CCATCCCTGGATGTGTTTAAATATGTGTTAAAAGCCTGGATGTGGCACTGGGTGCCATGGTTTATTTGAGGTATTAGGGCTGGGTTGGACATGATGATCTTGAAGGTCTCTTCCAACCCAGTCATTCTGTGATTCTGAGAGAGGCAGAGCCAGGTGGATTTATCAGTGGAGCAGTGGAAAAACAGCCCCTGACACATCCAGGGAATATTCATTTATTCCTAATCAAGGCCAGGATGTATGAGGGTAAATTCTGTGCTAGACAGATGATCCCAGGTGCTGCAGCTGGGAATTGCCCACTGAAGCATGAGATCCATGTCCTGGGTGAGTCAGGGCACCTTGGAAGGGAGGGAGAGAAAGATTTACTGATAGGAGAGGGCTTTGTACTGGTGGTGACCCTCAGGAAGGGGCTGTTCCCAAAAGGGAACCAGGGTTTGTATGAAAATCCAAAGGCAGAGGATTTTATCGAGGTTAATTTGTACCTTCCATTACCCTGCATTACATATCCTCATCCTCACCTTCGTGGCACCATCCAAGGGGTGTCAAGCATGGATATCTCAGGAATGTCAGGTGGAATGCTGAGTTCAAGAGGAAGAGCTGGTCCTGGTGCCTCCCCCCATTCCTGCCACAGTCGCTGCCAAGCTCAGGCTCCAGCAGGACCCTCCTGTTGCAGGAGAACAGCTCTTCCTGTTCACACAGATTTGGCTCCCAATTTGGACCTGAAGGTCCCCACTTGAATCTTTCCCTCCTCCAGGCCATGGACCTTTCATCCAGTTCTCCAGTAGTTTCCCAAAATGCCAGTGCTGCTTTTCCTAGTTCTGCTTGCAGGAAGCTGGAAGGGTCGATCAGGGCTCCCCTGGGCAATCCCTGGTGATCCAGAGCTGTCCACACCTGGGATCTGGCAGGAATTTGACTCCTCTCCACCAGGAGCTGCTTTCCTTGGCTCCTCACACCTTCACACCAAGAGGAGCCAGTCCCAGTGACAAACACAAATCCCTCAGTTCAGGAGACTGCCTGGAAAATCCAGGTTCAGGACAAGTGCTAATTTTCTGTCAGTGATTTGGGGAGTAGGTTTATCATAACCCTGGGTTCTGGTGTGATTCCAGCTCTAATCCCACTAACAAGATGAGCTGCCCAGCTGGCACTTAATGTGGCTGAAAGTGGGAATTCTCCTGCTGGGAAAAGCAGCCATGTGGAACAGGAGCAGGGCTGTCTAAAGAGGCTTAAACTACAGCAAAACCTCTGAGGAGAAGCTGTGACACTGCTGGACCAGCAGAGAAAGAGGGGATTTAGGTTCAAGGGTGATAAAGGGAAGGTTTTATTCCATTAAATAAAGATGAGGGAATTTAAAGTTACCTAACTTCTCACAGATTAATGGGGAGAAAACATTCCCTGGGAAGCACTCAGAGGGAAGGTCAGCCTTGGAAAGGTCACCACAGAAAATTAGCAGGAGCATCACTCTGCCTGTCTTGTGTCTTCCCAGTCTGCCAAGCCCTGCCTAGTCACAGGTTTAGACCATTCCCAAGTATTGTGTGCCCTGCCTAGGACTGACTCACTTTTTATTGTGGTCAAGGAAAGCTTCCTCCTGACCACTCTGTTCTCCTTTGGGAGCCTTGCTGATCACAAATCCCCTTTTCCTGCCCCAGCCTTCAGTGTCCCAAATTCCTCAGGCTTTCTGGGAATGAGCTCAGAGCCCAAAGTTACATTTAGCTGCCACACAGAGGCACAGCCCCACAACAGATGTTCCCAGAACCAGGGTGAAGTTCAGAGCATCTCCCTCCCTCCTCCCTCCTTCTCTCATGCTTTACCTGGTTATTATTCAAACTTAAAAAAAAAAAAAAAAAAAAAAAAAAAAAAAAAAAAAAAAAAAAAAAAAAAAAAAAAAAAAAAAAAAAAAAAAAAAAAGAAAAAAACAACAACAACAACAAAACAAAAACCTCAGAAAAGCAGATCCTCCAAGGGCAAAGAGTGGAACAAGAGCAAGAGGAAGGGGAAGAAGTAATGGCTGTGACCTCCCCATCACCTACTGCATCCTAGGAGAGGGTGGGAGCCCCTCTGCTCTGGAGCCAGGCTGGGAGAGCTGGGAATGTCCAGCCTGGAGAATAGACATTTCAGGGAAACCTCAGAGCCCCTTCCAGGGCCTAAAGGGCCTCCAGGAGAGCTGGAGAAGGACCTGGGACAAGGGATGGAGGGACAGGACACAGGGAATGACTTCCCACTGCCAGAGGGCAGGGATGGATGGGATATTGGAAAGGAATTGTTCCCTGTGAGGGTGGGCAGCCCCTGGCCAAAGGCTCTGCAACTGCTGCACAGCCAAATTGACATTTTCATGCAGGTCTTTATTCATTCCCTGTACTCCGAGGCAGCTTTAAAGGTTCAGGTGAAGGCTGAGCCTGCAAATTCTAGCAAGACAAGTTGGTATTACTCAGAAACAATCCCCATCAGAACAGGCCAAACAAATGTGACCCTCATTGTCTCCAACCTCAGCTGCCCTATTTAATTGCTACCTTTCTCCCTCTCAGCTGAATCATTTGACTTTGTGCAGGATTCACCCATCCTGCTGCATCAAGGGCTCGGACAGACAGGGGCTGACACCACGTGCTGGCAGCAGCAGCAAAGTTCCCTGAGCAGCTCCCTAAAAACAGGGGCAACTTGAAGGGAAAAGTGCCAAAGCTACAAAACACAGAATCCCCAGACTAGTTCAGGTTGGAAGGGTCTTAAATCACATCCAGTGCCACCCCCTGCCCTGGGCAGGGACACCTTCCACTGTCCCAGGCTGCTCCAAGCTTTAATGTCCAACCTGGCCTTGGGCACTGCCAGGGACCCAGGGGCAGCCACAGCTTCTCTGAGCACCCTGTGCCAGGGCCTGCCACCCTCCCAGGGAACAATTCCTTACTGATATTTAATCTAAACCTACTCTTTTTCAGTTTAAAGCCATTGACTTTATCCTCCTTGACAAGAATATTGTATTTTAATTGTGTATTTCCTGTTCCATCCAGAAGCAAGGACAATTTTCATAGCCTGAGGGATGCTGGGCCCTGGCTCTTCAGCCAAACCATTTTCCTGGGAATTATCTCCCCATTACACTTCTTTACCTGAAAAACTGCCCAGCTGTACTCTCAGGTATCCCACAGATACAGCATGCAGCTCTTGGGATTTCTTACAGATGTGCACCTTCTGTACTTAATCAAGGTGGCTTAAATGATAGTTTAAAGGACAAGGCTTAGTTTAAAGTGCAGAAACCTTGGTTTACCAAGGTCCTCCCAATATATTCTCCTGCTGGACAGCCCCAGGTAGGTGAACTCCTCCTTTGTCAGCCCTTCAGGACACTGTCAGTGTCACTTCTCATGAGGAACAGGTTTTGAAGGGGGATTTTAGGCCCTCTCAGCTTATAAATATTTCAGCTTTCTTTAACAGGCACTGTTGATCCACAGCCACTCGTGCACATCATATTTACTTTGGTGTGAGTGAAACCAGGAGCTGGCAGCTTGCAGGAGCCAGGTCAGCTTTATCTTCTGAGCCAGCACCTCTTGGCCTCACTTCCATCCTCAGATGCCTGATCCAAGCTTTCAGCAGTTTTGCAATGAGGGAATTTCACTCCAAGATGAAGCACAGCAGACAAAAGGCTGAAAGAATCACTGGCAACCCTGGAATTAGCAAAAAACCTCTAAAAGACACCAGTTCTTTTCTCTTATGAGGGGGGGAAATCCTACATGTTTTATTAGAGTTTTTATGACAAACTGAAATGTTGTGAGAACGACTGATTTTCCTGGAGCATGGGAAAGCTTCTTCCCAACAGGAAAGTTATTCAAAGGAGAGGTGGGAGAGGAGAGAACCGATGAAGGATCCTCTGGAGCAAAGAGGAGTTTACTGCAGACAGAGCCTAAACTCCAAAAGACTTGAGAAAGAAATGAGGATTTATTGAGATTTTAAAAAAGAATGTAAAAGAAAGCGTTGCAATCTGAGGGAATTACAGATAAATTAGTCCAATTTTTCATTTATAAACTCTCAGTGCAATTCCTAACACTGGCAGTGCTAAGATCCCTCCTGCTTTGAGAACCCATCCCAAATGTCCTCTTTCTCTAACAGCTCTTTTCTGACATTTTCTGGAGTGAGGATTTGCAGTTTTGAGTTAAAAATTCAAGTCCAGGCCATGCCCTGTGGAAAGGCCACCCTGAGGATAACTGTGGATCCCCAGTGCCTACCTGGGATGCAGGCGCCAATCTGGGAGATTCTACTGAACATTACATTAAGGAAGGATCCACAGAGCCAAGAAAGACCAATTAAATATTGAATTTTCTTGTGTGGAGAGCGCTCCAGCTCTGCAGGAGCCAGAGCCTGCCTGTCACCAGGAAACTTCCCTTAGGCAGCAGCAGAAGGGATGTGTGAGGACGTGAAGGAAGCACTGGGATGTCTGAGCAGGCATCAATTAGTTTGGAGCTGAATGGGGAGTCCTGAGAACATCAGAAGCAGGATTCAACCTGTTGGAAGTGGGTGGCAGCTCCTCTGCCATGCTGAGACAGGTTTGTAAAGAGGAACTGTAAAAATAATAATAGGGGAAAAAAAATCAGCAGCATTCCATGTGCAGGGGCTGAGGAGCATTTTCAACTTGGTCTGCAGCTCCTAGGAGCACTTTGGGAGCTGGAAAATCTTCTCTGCTGAGCTCTGCAGGTCCTGCAGGACATTCAGGGCCAGGTTTTAATGAAGGATCAGTTTGAGGGATGGGACTTTGCAGGAGATGCTGCTCAAGGGGTGCTGCCAAAGTTGCATGTTGGATCTGTTCGTCAGAGTTTGAGAGATGCTGGGTGAGAAAATTCCACCAGACCAACACCCTGGAGTAGTGGGAGGTATGCCTGCATGTGGCAGAGTTGGAATGAGATGAACTTGAAGGTCCCTTCCAAGCCAAGCCATTGTGGGGTTCCATGATTTCCCTTGGCTCTAAGCTCACTTCTGGACCTTGTGGTTGCTCAAGCCCAGTCCCTCTGGCCCTGGAGATGGCAGAGGTCTGCCTGTGCTGGCAGCAGTGCATCCAGCACTCCAGGAAGGCCCTGGAACACCTTCAGAGCAACAGGCCCTGCTCATTGACAGCTCCAGGTACAGGGAACCTGCTGGTGGTGGCTCATCCAGGGCTGCAGGGGGTGAGGGAATTTGGGATTCAGAATTTCGGATTAAACCTGCAGGACAAGGCTTAATGCAGCTGTTGTAAAGCACGGGAATCTACACCTGGCAGAGCATCCCGAATCCCTGTGGGATCACCACAGGAGGGGATTTACCCTCCTCTCCACACTGCAAATCCCACACTTCCAGAGCCACGGATGCATTGGAGATCCATGAAGCCAAGAGGGAAGCAAGCAGGTGGACATGGGCTCTGTGCAGCAGCTCAGTCCAGAGGGATGTGCCTATGCTTTAGTGCCTTGCATTTATTCTTGGAGTTTTTTGTTCATCTCTGAAGGCCATTTCATACAAATCATGTGTGATAAGAGGGTGTTGGATCCACCCACAGTGGGTGCAGCGGAGGGGCCCCTCCAGGTTCATCTTCAGTCACATGCCAAAAGTAAAAAGATTCCTGGTCCTTGCAGAGGTTCTTGGCCCTAATCAAGTGGGATGGGGATGAAGTCATTATTTTCCATTCAAAACTGCAAATCTCCACTCCATGAAATGCCAGGAAAGAGCTGTTAGAGAAAGAGGACATTTGGGATGGGTTCTCAAAGCAGGAGGGATCTTAGCACTGCCAGTGTTAGGAATTGCACTGAGAGTTTAAGAATTAAAAATTGGACTAATTTAATCCGTAATTCCTTCAGATTGCAACGTTTTCTCTGGATCAACACATTCTTCTATGTTTTCTTTTTTAAAATCTCAATAAAGCCTCGTTTCTTATCATAATAAAATTTAGCTCTTTTTTTGAAGATTTTCACCAGCTCCACCTACTGCTGCTCCCATCCTCTTCAACACTTTCTGACTCACTGCTGCTTCCCCTCCTCCGGATGGAGATTGGGAAACTGCTTCCTAGCAGAGGTGGGTGCAGCCTCCCCTCAACCAGGTCTGTGATGGTGATCAGGAAAAAGCACAGGAATAGGCTTGGCTCTTGCTGTGTGGACAGGACAACACGACTCAAAGGAGTCTGGAACTGTCCTGTTTGGGAATGTTGACAGGATGGCATCAGTGTCTTTCCTTCAGGGGAGGGTCCTCAGGTCCAGTGTGCCCTGGGATGAGCTCTTGGTCATTCCCCAGGGATGAATTCCTGGTCATTCCCCAGGGCTTTGGCTGTGTTTCCAAGGGAATGTTTCTCCTGTGGTTGCTCTGGGCCTCTGCAGGTGACCTGTGCCTCCTGCAGCAATACCCCCAGGGCTTTCTCTTCCTTTGCATTTACAGTCCATGTTCCAGCTCCAGGCTCTGAAGTCTGGCAATCCACTGTCACTTTCCCTTCTCCATTTTCCATTCTGTCTCCACAGAACTCCACATCCTGCAGAGGAGTCTCCCAAGCTCTCCTGATTCAACAGAGCACTTTGAAACATGAATGTTTTCTTCCACTCCATAGTCTTAAAGCAGGAGACTCCAAAGGGCAAAGTGCTGGCTCCAGGTCTTGGACCAACAGGAGTTCACAGAGTCATTGATCTGTTCCTTGAGGCCATGGAAAAAGGGATTCCCCTAACAATTAGGAAGGAATTGTTCCCTGTGAGGGTGGGCAGGCCCNTTCCATTATGTGTTTCTAATTACTCAAAGCCAAGATGTTGCTTCAGAACAACTCAGTACCTATTTGACACCATCCTCCCACAGCAGGTTTACTCCTCTCTGGGAAAAACACCCTGGCTGAATTCCTACCAATCTTTCCTCATATAATTTCCAGCCTCTGATCATTCTCTTTTCAGTTCACCTCTCTGCGTTCCTCTCTTTCTTACAGTGCATTCCCATGTGGGGATCACATCCTTGCCAAGCCCCTGAGGACCCTCAGCTGTGGCTGCTAAGTGGGAGTCAGGGGTAACTTTGTCCTCCCCGTTTGTAGGACCAACTGGAAAGCCCAGATCAGCCTCTGAAATGGTGCTGCCACTTGTCAAATCATGCTTCACTTTGGGCATTTCATCTCTCCTTGTCTTCATTTCTCACCTGCCTTTGCTGCACTTCACCTTGTTGTTTTTACAAGAATTTTCTAATTGAATCACGAATTGTCACCATCAGCCCTCATCCATATTTATCCACAGAGCTGAAAGGAGATTTTTTGTTGCCTCAGCATCGTTGTGTAGTGCTGCTTGGGGTCTCAAGAGGAGCTGGTGCTTCCAACATCCCAGGAG
Organism: Dicaeum eximium; assembly: GCA_013396995.1. NCBI lineage: Eukaryota > Metazoa > Chordata > Aves > Passeriformes > Dicaeidae > Dicaeum > Dicaeum eximium. The sequence goes on from VWZP01004315.1 coordinate 7,287, forward strand.
AGCACCCCCTATCAAACCAGCAGCTGGAGCCCAGCTGGGACACCCTGGGCTCTCCAAACAGGAACAGATGTCCCCATTTAGGCTTTTAGCTCTGTCTGATCCCTTCTATCAGCTAAGCTGGTGATAAAAAGATGGAAACAAATAGCTGGCTCTTCAATCCCCCTGGAAATGTGGTACTAAAAAATGAGCTAAATTGTCCAGCTGGAATAATTTTCTGTGGGGTCAGAGAGCCAGGAAAGAACCAAAAAATTGAGGAGCATCAGGAAATCTGTTCTTTACCTACAACAACAACAGGCATTTACCACACAATAGATTTGTAGCCCCATTCTTGCAATGTCAATGAGTAATTTTATTATTCATCAAAACTAAAATATCATGTATAAAGATGTGTTTGTAGGAGCCAAAGAATGTGTGATTCTTTGATTCTTGATAGGGGGGTTTGCATATTTTATATTTGTAAAACAGCATTAACATAAATTCCACAAAGATCTTGTCTATTGCCTGTGTGGGTGTTGGTCTGGCTTTGTTGATTAAAAATTTTTTCAATGAGCTGGGCCCAGGACAGAAGCCTGACAGACTTAAATCCCTTTCTTGAACAGATTTCTAATATGAAATTCAAAGTCTGATGTTTCTTAAATTGTGCCCACGCTGGATGATTTGCTTCAATCCCATTTCCCTGCTTGGAGGAGCCTCTCCTGTCAGGTTGGGTCAAAAGCCTCATGAAAGTCGAGGTCTATCAAATCTATCACTTCCCTGTGTCCATAGGCCAATGACCCCAATAAAGGAAGAGATTAAATTACTCTGACATGATTTGTTCTGGACAAGTCCACACTGGCTGTTCCCACTGCCTTCTCTCCTCACAGTGCTGATAAATTGATTGGTTCATAATTTGCTCCAGTGTTCTTGAGAAGCTCAGGGTCCATCATTCCCCAGCTCTTCCTCTTGCCACAGTTCTCCAGCGCAACCTGTGGGTTATGGGAAACTCCCCTGTTCTTTGAGAAGAGCCTCATCCACGGTTTACAGGTTGTAGGAGAGCCACAAGTGACGGGACACGTTTTTGGAGTCTGACCTAATTTTGTGCGTCCTGCATGACCCCTCTGTTGGGAATGGGGGAACTAGGGTCCAGGATTTTCTCACAGGAGTGCAGTGCTAGACTGGGAGCCACTGGGAGGCTCAGGAAAAGCTGAAGCAGCTGCAGAGCCTCTCAGCCTGGCCTTTCCCATTCCTGCTGTGGGCTGGAAGCGCGTCGGCAGCGCCGCAGTCTCTGGCATTTGGGAACGGGCGGGCGGTGTGAACAAACAGCATCTGCTCCCGGGATCCAGAGCTCTGCTGACGTCGGGCCAAAAGGAATTGGTGCTTCCCAGCTTTGATTCCAGCCCCCAGCCCAGCCATTCCCACCCCAGATGATCCTCCCTGCTCGGACACAGGAAGACCGGGAAGGGGCTCAGCTGTGGCACAGCCAAGGAGGTTGGAAAAGCCAGGATTTGCCTCACTGCCTTTGGAAAGCTGTGGCAGCAGGACAAGGCACTCCTGCTAAAGGTGAGTGTCCCTGGAAAAGTCCTCCAGGCAGAGGAGCTGTCAGTCAGAGATGGCCAAACCCCAAACTGGAGTTCACTGGGAGGAGCTCAGGGGGTCCTTCCCTCACAGGAATTCTGCAGGGAAGGAAAGTTTTCTCCCTTCCTCAGTGTTGTTTCCAAGTTACAGGAAGAAATGTGGGAGTTCACACAGCCCCCGGGAAGGACTCAGGCTTGGGTGAATCACTGGATCTCTCCCCGCCAGCCCCCAACCCCACACTAGTTCCCAGTGCCTGCCAGAGCTGACTTCCAACAAGCTCTGTGGAACTCCAGGGATCATGGAGTGATCCAAACCTGAATTTGGCTGTGCTGGGGGGTCCTGGTACCCTCTGCAGCTGGGCAAGCAATAAAAATGGGGCACAGAAACCCAGGAACTGCTGCTGGGACTCTGCTGGCATCCAAGAGGATCCAGTCTGGGGAATCCCAGTCTGGGGAATCAACTGGGGCTCTGTATGGGAGCAAGACAGGATTCACAGGGACTGGGATTTCTGTCCATGGGCATCCAGGAGGCCACAGGGATGGGGAGACCCTGCAAGAGCCTCTGTGACCTTCACGGTGAGTGGCATTTCAGGAAGGTGTCACCCCATGCAAGTGTCCCTCCCTCCACACACACAAATTCAGTTTTGGGGGCAGCTTTTCTCTCAGCTATTCTTAACAGAGAAAAATAGCAGGGAGAGGACTTGTGCAGTGGCTGGCAACTGACAGGGAGATAATGAACCTTTGTTCTTCATTTGTTTGGCTGTTTAGGAGGGGAAAAAATGAGCAAGAGGTTGCAGAGTATCAGGGACATGATCTTGGAGGAGGGATAAAATAGATGTTATCAAATTCCTCCTCAGAAGTTCCTTTGCTGATGCAGCCAACTGAGACAACAAAGCTCAGAGCACCCTTTGGGGACTTGTTTGGTCTCCAGGAAGCACCTTGGGAGCCAAACCCAAACCAAACCCTTTTAATTGGAGCTCCCAAAGATATTTGACTGGTTCATGCTGGAATCAGGTTTAGTCATCATTATGCAAAGCTAATTAGCAAGTCAGAGTCTTTTTTTGTCATCACCAAAGCATTGCTGCATTTAGAAATGAGATCCCCGAGATCTTCCCTTTCCCTGCCCTTTCCTGCTGCTATTCTGGAATTAAAGCTCCTCTTTCCATCACGACAAAGGATGTGGTGGATGTAAAAAAATGTTGTCTTCAGCTCTTTCCTAAAATGTCAAAAATTGAGAAACACTTGGGCTTCTTCCCCAATTATTCTTTTCTTGGAATTCATTCTTGCAAAAAAAAAAAAACTGGGAAGTTTTGAGCATTTTACTGGACTCCTAGAAATGCTTTCTTACCCCTGCAGCCTTTGGCAAGTAGGGTTCCAATTTCTCGCTATTCTTTGCTTAAAATTTCTGCTTCCAAAGTGGACTTTGGACAAATTGGTTGGTTGGTTTGGTTGTTTGTTTGTTTTTAAATTCCCGTGAGTCAGAGGCATTGGGAAAACACTTTTTTTAAAAACAAAGATTGAAAAAAATCCCTTCCAAAATAAGAAATACTCTCAGTTCCTGATTTGTGTTTACCTGTCCTGCTGTGGCTCCCCAGGTTTGTGGTGGTCCCGGCAGGAATTTCTCCATGGAAAGGGCGGTCAGGCCTTGGCAGGGGCTGCCCAGGGAGGTTTGGAGTGCCCATCCCTGAAGGTGTCCAAGGAAGGGCTGGATGTGGCACTCAGAGCTCTGGGTGGGACCATGTGGGCATCGGGCATGGCTTGGACTCGACGGGCTGGGAGAGATGTTCCGAAGTTAATGGTTCTGTGATTCCATGTGGTTCCAGGTACTGTGAATTATCCCAGTGACCATGGCAGGGTGATCCAGGGCACTCTGGGGTTTCTCCACTAATGAGCTGTCCCATGGCCCCACTCTGGGTAGGGGTGTGTGGAGTATGAGCATCTTTCCAACCAAAATTTCTTTTTAGGGGAGAGGGAGTGGAATAAAGGGATGATAAAGGCTCAGAGGGAATTATTAGAGGGGAATAATTAGAAGACAAGTGACTTCACTGGAAGTCACCCACACCAAAGGCTGAGCTACTCAGAGCAGGATCAACTCTGAGGTCAGACCTCAAACTTGAGGTTTCTCAGGATTTTCTCCAGCCTGGTGTTGAAAAGCTCCCATGATGGAGACACAGCCTCCCTGGACAGCCTCTGCCATGCCTGACTGTCCCCAGGGTGACAAATTTCTTCTCACAGAGGTCTGGGAGAGGTCACACAGGCTGCCAAGAGACCCTGGGGGTACCAACCCTGTTCTCACCTCACCCAAGGAGCAGCCAACAGCACCTGGGAGGGCAGGGCTGGAACTCTGGAGGACCTTGGGAAACCAGAAATGACCTGGAAAATCCATCACACAATTCAAAGCTGGATGAAAACACCGAGCAGTGAGAATGAGAATTATTGGAGGTAACCTGGGAAAAAAGGCTGGGATAATTGGAGGGATTTAGAGAAGGAAGACTTGAGGAAACCTCACAGGCTGCAGATCCAGAAATGGTTTCCATGAAAAGGAAGGGAATAATTTGTTCTGCCCGTTCATTCTGCTTAGGAGAGGAGGTAATTAAATCACACTCAGGGAAATTCAGATTCATCATTAAGAAAAGTCTTTCCAATGTGAGGAGAGTTAAACACTGCCATCAATTTTTCCAGGGTTTGCCGTGGAGATTCTTGCTGGAGGCTCCCTGGAGCAGGAACATTTCTCCCTTTGCTGAAAGCCCCAGAGCTTTCCTTGGGTCAGGTGGTGGAAGAACTGATTCCTTTGGATTTGTTCCACCCTCCTTTCTCTGGCTCTGTCGTGCAGGTTTGGCTTGGGTATTTTTTAGAAGTGTTTATGCACCAACTGCAACTCCAGAGATCTCAGTACCTTTAATAATTGGATATTAAGCCCCTTCTGAAAACAAAATGGGTGGTTCTAAAGAAGCTAGGTCCTTTAGAGGTTAAACTTCTGATGCCCTTTAGTCTAACAAGGCCCTTCATTTTCCGTAACAAAAATCTGTTGGGAAATGTTGTCCTCACTGTAAAAACATATTTGATTTTCTTTTATCTTCAGACCCCCTTCATATTCATTCTGCATTTTTCCTGGCACTCCTTGGGCATCTGATATCCTTTTGAATGGAAAAGTCACTCCAGCATTGCCCTGAGGGCCAAGGACACACTCAATAAATCAGGCATTGTGGGAAGAAGTGACCAAAGCAATGAGGACTCTCAGTTATCTGTGCATGGCAATAGCAATAATAATATTTAACCACTTCTCCCAAATTTCTTGTGGTGTCACATGAGATTCAATTGAACTAATTCCTTATTTTCAGAGAGTACCTCCCAAAAACCAGACCTAGACTGGACCAAATCCTTCACTCTCAGGCTGGATTCAGGTCCAAATCTTCCCTCTTTACTGGCTGAAAATGGAGCAGCAAATGTATTTCCTGTATTTTCCTTTGACTGTAAAATAAATTACCTCAGCCAAGGCTCCTCTCTCTTCCCCATAGCTCTGCCCAAGTAATGGAATTTTATTCCCATCATGACTCATCATAGCACATGGGGGTGGCCAGGCCAGGGTTACACTGGAGATGGTGGGAATGTGGGGAGTTTGGAGATAGATTTGGAGTTTAACTCATGAAAAAACAGACAATGACTGGCCAGGTGTGTCAGTAAGGTCCATTTCAGTAAAGCTGGGCTCTGTTAACGCTGAAGACAAGTCCCAGCAGCCCGGGAGAGGTGCACACTCAGTGTCTGCTGCCTTGGTTATAAAAAGGCAGCTCATGATTCAGTGTGAGAAGAGGCTGAGCACAGATTTATCCCCAAACCTGCCCTTCTTGCAGCAGTGCCACCAGCCCACCACACCACCACAAGAGCTGCAGCCTGGTCCCTTTATTTAAACCCTGCCTTTCACAGGTTGCCTGCTTCCCAGCAGGCACTGATGTCAAACTTGGGAGGAGAATGGCATGGGTGAGATTTGCTGGTGGTGCATTTTTGGGACTGCCATCAAACTGATCTATTGCTGGCACAAACAATAAAAAACTGATTAAAACTCAGTCCTTCATAAATTAAACATTGTTGTCTCTGGCTGGCACGGCTGCCACTTGGCACAGGGCTGCAACAACAGGGCTTAGTGCACTGTGTATCCACACAGTGACAGCCCAGGGGGATTTATTCTGCTCCCTCACCACATTCCCAAATAAAAGGGGCATTGGAAAATCAGCAAGCTCCTGAGCCCTCTGGGTTAATGGAATTTGGAGAGCACTTGGCCCAGGTGAGCTGCTGTACAAGCAGGTAAGGGATCAAAGTGCTGCTGGCAGGTTTGGGGCTCTTTATAGGTGTAGATCTTTTATTTTGGGGGATTTATATGAACTGAGAATGTTCCACTGGGGAACACAATGGAACACTGGGGCTGTGCTGCATGGAGTCCCCAGAACCACCCAGAACTAAACCAGAGCTTCCACTCCACAGGGTGTCACTGGGAGGAAAGGGAGAGCAGGGGTAGGAAGGCAAGGGATAGAAATTTAACTTCTTGAAGGGAACAATGCGCTGCATTCCCACCGGCACATCGCAGCTCCTGCCCCACCTTCGCCTGTGGATGGGACCTCTGGAAGTACACAAGGACTGATGCCAGAATGTGGAGAATGGATCCACAGGCCAAACAGGTGACAGGACAAGAGGCACCTGAAAGGTGTCTGGAAGGAAATTCCTCTGGGACACTGAAGAACAGATGTGTAACTCAGTGGGAATACCCCTGGCGTCCATGAGGAATGGATCTGGGATTGTTGTGCTTCCTGTCCCTGTGGTAACTAGGCTTCAAACCCAGAAGTGTCTGCTTTCAGCATCTCCAGCTGTTTGTCCAACTTAAAGCACCTCAAGCAGCAGCCCGTGCATTTCTGAGCCTCTTGAGGCACAATTGCCTTTGTCCCCAGGTCATTTCTTCAAAAGATCCAAGAGCTAGGCACTGGAGCCAGTTGAAAACTGGATGTACTTTTAGTGGAAGCTCTGATAGATCCCACAGCCACCTTTCCATCCCAAATGGCACCTTCCAAGTGAGATAATGATGAACTTTACATTTAAAATTTAAGCCTTGTTTGTGTTTTATATTTGTTTTGTGTTCTGGGTCCTTTTCCTGCTAAAGAGGGTTCTTCAGCAGAAAGAAAAAAATCAGTTTCATCTCCGTGTAGTCAGTTTATGGATAAATTACCAAGTTCTAACCTCCCAAACAGTCAGGACAGAGTATTTGGTATCTCATCCACCTGTCTGTGTCCCCAGAAAGGTTGAACTGTGGAGGATCCACTAAAAACTCACTTCCTGGAGCATATCCTGCACAACAGAAACTTTGGGAACAGCACTGGGACTTCTGCCAGACATTCCCTAAGCTGTGACCTCCTGCCTGCTGCCTCTCCAAATCCAGTGGCTGCAGAGTAGGGAGCAAGATGACCCTGAGAGAAGGATATTTCAATCCCGTCCAGAAGATCTGGGAAAGCACAGATTGCCAGCCCCAGCTCAGTGAAGCCACTCTTGATAGGAACAGTGGGAGAAGCCAGAGTCAGGTACTGTGAGGAGCAGGATCTGCTCTCCAGCCAAAATTCAAGGGGAAAATGGTACCTGATTTAAAACGTTGCCTCCTGTCTTGAGTGCCAGTACAGGGAACATTAAGGGCTGAAGGAATTCCTGGCACTGCTCAATCTGTCCTTGGACTCCTCTGAAACTGGACTGCAAATCTGTCCCTCAGCTCCAAATGAAAGCAGAGGAATTCCCAGCTGGGCTTGGTGTAGGACTCATGAGCTGATTCTGTGTGATGGGAATGATGGCAGAGCTGGTGGGATGAAGGGTGGGGGGTGCTGTGGATCAGCTCGGCTCACCCTGAGGTAGAAATCCATGGACACAAACACTCCTGACCCCGTGGACACATCCCTGTGTCTTCTGTCAGTGCTGGCATCCCCCAGGCTGTGTGTAGTTCCTCAGGAGGGGAATGTCTGCAGAGACACCTGGACAGTCTGTCTGCCCAGGAAAAGGGAGCTCTGGCTCCTGGCTGCCCCCTGGCACAGGAACAAGGGGCACACACAGGGTCAGGCTGCACCCTCGGGGCGCTGGCAGTGCCCCCCCCCCCCCCCCCCCCNCCCTCCCCAGAGCCACAGCTCCATGGGAGTCATTCTTCAGCCACTGGATAGAGTCTATTCTGTGCTAATGAAGGGATCTCAAAATTCATGTCCTGGTGTCTTTTCCTTGCTTCAGTGCCATTTCTTTCTCCAGCCTGATGCTATCTGGCTGCAGTTAAATAGCTCCAGTCGAAGAGACACCTCCTCGATATTGATTCCGACTGCTCTGAGTTTGTTATTCCATTCAATCTTTTGCTCAATACCACTCATGGACATCCCGGGCTGGGAACTGAGTCCTCAGCTCTTACTGCTTTGGGATTAAATGGTCTGTTTGAGCATGAAACACACACAATATTCATCTTCATTTCTAAAAGCTAAACAAGTGTATAAGTAGATACACTATGATCAGTTAAGCTGCTCCTCTCTCTTCCCCAAATTAGCTCTTTCCAAAGCACTTCTGCAGCATAGCAAGGATGGCTTTTGGAAAAGAGGGGAGAGACTGGGAGTAGGATCAATGCCACTGAACTGCAGGCAGCCCCTGGCTGGTCTGGGACATCAAGAAGTGGCAGCTGCCCAGAGGAGGAAGAGCCCAGCTCAGTTCTGGATGCTCCCACGCAGGAGAAGCCTGGCCCTGACGCTCCACATGGGCACAATCTGGCCAGTTTTGAGGCAGAGAATTGGTGAGGATTTCCAGAGCTTCATTTGCTGAGTCACCAGTGCCTTTCGAGGAGCAGCTGGTGACAGCAATGCTGAGAGGACAGCAGCGATGCAGAGATGCGACTGTCACCACTTAGCTCTGGGTGCTGCAACAGGGAAGCTGTGGAAAGGACACATCTGATTCCCAGATCTGGGGGTGCCTGGGAAGGCTGGGCTGCAGTGTCAGCTCCTCAGGGTTGGTTTGGGGTTGGAGTGGCAGCACCTCATAGGCTCCTGCTGTGCCAAGGGCAGTGCCACCAACATCGGCCACCAACATCAGCCCAGGGCAGCCGGATGGGCTGGGAGAGGATTCTGGAGCCATGGAAATACTCGCACAGGAACACGTCCTTTTGATTGGAAGCCTTGGAAGCCCAATGAACAACATGAAAGTGGGAAGAACACCACCACCTGTGAATCTTCCTCCTACTATAAAAAATCCAATTTCTTACTTAAGGGCATGCTTTGAAATAGATGAGGTTTGTCAAGCTCTGCTTTTCTTTGCCTCTGCCCCAGTCCAAAGACTGCGCAGAGCTGGAGCAAAACTTCACCCGGTCCAGCCACGGTGGGGCTGTCCCTGCTCTCTGCAGCTGCAGCTGCTGGGTTGTGGCTCTTCATGAACAGCCATTCCCTGGTCTGGGACAGGGAGACATCACCTGGTTCTGCAGGTGGTGCCTTCCCCGGGCACTGGGGTAAAGGGCAAGGCTGTCACCCCCCCTCAGGGTGCTGGCAGCTCTCTCCTCTCAGCAGGCACCCTTGAAATGCCATAAATCTCTGAAGCACAACCTTACCCACACCTCCCACTCCAAACTCTGGCCAGCCAGGAAGGACAGAAAATGCTGAGAGTGAACCACTCCCCCTGAGAAGTCTTCTGGACAACCTCTGTGTTTCCATCTCAGCTCCTGCTGCTGGTGGGAAATGCCCTGGGCATGAAGAGTGGGACACGTCCCCACACCATGGATTGAGGTTTTGGGAACCTCAGGTGTCTGGAGATGCTCCACAACTCTCAGTGACTGGAACAGGCACCTCCTGGAGGGGGGTTTGTCCCATCCCAAGGTTTAGATGATCCCCAGCCCCCCCACCCAGTTCTGACTGTGACCTGTACTCTGCCTCAGGGCCAGGAGGTGACAGTCTGGCCTTTGTACACTCAGTGATTATTGCAGGTTTGCTTCCAGAAAAACACAAAAAATCCTTTGTTCAGTAAAAACACAGTCCAGGACCTTGTGAGTCTTGATAAGGAAACTACAATTTAATCAATTTGTGTTGTTGCCTCGGGTGTTTGGTTAAGCAGATTTCAGAATCAGAATAATTTGCTCTTGGGGCAGTTTGGAAGGACAGTCCTGGAGCCGAGCAGTCCAAGAGCTTGGGAAGGGAAAGTGGTTCATGTACCCAGAGCAGATTTAGAAAAGAAAGCAATGAAATGAGAGATTATGAAGAAATTTTAAGCCAATAGAGAATTGTAGTAAACTGTGAAATTTTGAATGGGACAAACTCTTCATTCAGGCTCAATAAACCAGGCTCAACAAAGCAGACTCAGTGATTATCCAGGAAACCTCTGGTTGATTCAAGTGCCTTTTGGGAAATCCTGCAGGGCTTGAGCTCTAAAAGCAGCTTGGATGCAGCTCCAGAGGGGCAGGACTGGATCATTCCAGGGAAGGAGAGCTGAGCAATGATCTCAATGCCTGAACACCTTGTTCCAGCTGGAGAAAATCAGGGAATTGGGGTGAAGAGACGCTGCCTCAGCCTCATCCCAAGCACTGAACTTCTCCAGGAATTTGGAGGCAGGTCAAGAGCAGCACAACTGGAAATGCTGGACAAACTCTGCTGGTTCCCATCATGGATTCTCTGCATCCAGAAATGTGGAAGAGGAACAGGGAATTTGACTTTAACAATAAAGCAAATAACTTGAAACCACTCCAAGAAAAGCTGTCACCCACTGCCACGGGTGTTCAGGCACTGCTGTGACAAGAGGGGACCGAATCCTGGAGCTTTGATATTGAATTTAGATGCAGAGAAAAGGGAGGGAATTCTGAACCAGGGTTTCAGGCCAAGCTGTCATTTGCCATTGATAGTGACAAGGAAAATTTCAAGTTAAATCTTAAATATGCAGAGCTGACAATTCCAGGGCTCCAATTTAAAGAATTAATTAATTCTGTCATTCCTGTGTGGAGCCTTTTGGAACATAAGCTGGGAATGTCAGGCATAGGACAGACCTAAATTCCATGGATCTGAGCTTTGACTGAAGCAGTGTAACCTGCACTGTTCTGTGGGTCAGGATGAGACCACCTCAGCAAAGCTGAAGCTTCCACTGAAAACTCTTGGAAGAAAAGCCAAGAAGCAGCTGGGAATTCCTCATGGACAAAGGCTTTTCCCTGGGCAATTCCCAGAAGATGCCTGCCCTGCTCCTGTAGCCCCTGCAGGTGCTGAATTCCCTCTCAGGTGAGAATCACTCCCAGCCCAGAGCGCTGGAAATAAGGAGCAATTTCGATGCTCCGGAGCTGTGCCTGCTGTTGAAATAAAAACTGATGGAACAAAAGCTGCTGGAATCAAAGCACAACGATAAATCGGACTTAACTCCCCTGGCTCCAGCAGCTCCCTGGATTTGCACTCAGGTGCTGCATGGAGAAACTGCTCCAAGTTTAAACCAGGATCACGGGATAAGAGCAGACAGCAAAATGTGTTTAATGCCTGTGACATCCTGGCTGCTTCTCCTGCCTGTTTATTTTGCCTGCATGAATTCATTACACTGAAATTAAACCTCTTTTCTAAATTATTAATCCTAAATGTTTGTGGAAATACAGGACAAATCAACATGACAAACACTGTGATGCAGATGAAAGAAAAGATAATTGGAATCTTCCCATATTTGCATATGGAAAATGAGGAATTTGGAGTTAATGAGATTTATCCTTCTTTCTGGCCATTTTAGTGGAGGCTTTTTTTTTAATCTATTAAACTCCAGATTTCCACATAAAACAACACAAAATACTACAAGAAGAGACATTAGAGTCAATCTATTCTTCATGCTAGGCACAAAATCAATCATATTTATTGTTCAGAAAAATTAAAAACCTTTCTACATTTTATTAAAGTGCACATTTCAACCGTGGTGAGAGATAAATAATTGATACCTCTATATCACCTCCAAAATACTTATTGGAAAAAAATCACTGCTGTATTGCCCATTCCTTTCAATAGCTGTTCTGATGTTTACAACTATAATGGTGCTTTTTTTTTTAACAAGAAATCATGGTGGCAGCTGATTATTTCGTTGTGCTTAACATTATTTTATAACAACCCATCAAATCTGCTTCAGATAAACCCCATTATCTGAGGGAAGCAGTCATGCACTACCAGGTAACATCAATTTGGGTCTCTCAGCCTGAGAGCACTTCAGCGGCTCCTCAAGAAATGGGTTTGGGTTGTGCTGGGGAGGCTGAAATCCCACCTGGATCTGTCTGGAGAGAGGAGAAGCCTGGGCCTGGGGCCTTCCTTGCTGGAGGATGCAGAGGTGCTGGAGCTGTTCCTCCTGGGAAGGTGCTGGGAGATGCCCTGGATGCACGTGTGGGTCAGTGCTGGCCTTAAGCTGAAGGAGGGCAGGGCTGGATGGGATATTGGGAAGGCATTGCTCCCTGGGAGGGTGGGCAGGCCCTGGCACAGGGTGCCCAGAGAAGCTGTGGCTGCCCCTGGATCCCTGGCAGTGTCCAAGGTGAGAGGAATGACGAATTTGTCTTTACAAACAAGCTATGGTCTGCTGGTAGATAAAACTAGCACTGAGAGATAAAAGAAACAATGGGAAGGATTCCACTGATTGATGAATGGAAATAGATATTTGCCTTTACAAACCATAGGATTGCTGATAAATGAAATTGGATAAGGAGAGATGAAAGAAACAATGGGGGAAAACCATAAATTCCATAAAAATTGAAAATTAAAAGTGAGGGTTATACATTAGAGGGGATCAGGCATTCTGGGAAGTCTGTGCCTCTCAAGTACCTCAGCCAATGGGGAAAGAGAGAGGGAAATGCGGATGGGAAATTGGGATAAAAAGGAGGCTGCGTCCTCCAAAAATATGAGAGACCCCAGGGGAAATTGCCCCATGGCTCTCCCTTTATTCGAATAAAGTAAAAGGACTCCTCGGTCTCCTTTTTGGACATAAACCTCTGATGTTTGTGGGTTAATTTTCCTGACAGAATCAAGGCATTATTTTATTCTGGCTAGGAGGAGCAACAGAAATAATTTCATCCACACATTGCCCGGGTCGTCCAGAGAAAATAATTCCATCGCATATTAATTTTACTCAATTTTTCACATATTTATTCAGTCAAAACCCGGAAAAATTCACTGGTTCAATGTTCATTGGTCCTAAGTTACACAGTTCTTGGTATTTGGTTTCTTATTGGTTATTGATCCCTTTCCCTCTGACGTTCATTAGGTTCTCATTGTTATCTCTCTTTTCCCAGCCCAAGTGTCTGGGACCATGCCAGAGGCGATGTTTGGAGTTGATGTTTGTTAATGGTCGTTAATGGTCATTATCTTTTCTGTATCTTCTGTGCTACTCCCAATCTGCAGAGATGTTCAGCTCATCAGGCCTTGAGAGGTGGAACATTCCTTTAAAAAGAAACTTCAATTCCCTGGGCAAAGGTGAAAAAAACAAAACTATTTTCTTATTGAAAAAAAAAAATAAAATTGTGTCATTTCCAACAAGCCAACCTTGATTTTCCTTTATCTTACTCCACTGACTATCCTGGGATGGGCAGGGCTGCAGTTCTCCTGGAATTAGAGGATTTTACATCCATCCCTAACCAGTGGCCGTGGAGTTTTTCCCACAGGCTCAGGGCTCCTTCCTCCGCCTGCTGCTCTCGCTGCGGTGTTGAGGAGAAGCTGATGTGACAGATTTAAGAGCTTTTGGAGCTCCAGGGCTCCTCTGAGCACACCCAGACCACCACCCTTCACTATCCCACAGCCATTAATCCTCCAATCCCTTGGCTTTGCCCCCAGATGAACACGGGCAAACAACCCACGGGGAGATGCTGGCATGCCCAGGAACGGCACCTCAGTGATCTGGCCAGGTCATGCCTTGATCTGAGGCCTTCCCAGCTGCCTAGGAATGTGATGGTATTTCCTGGGTGAAGTCCTTCTTCATATCATCCTGCTGAGATTAAGCTTCTTTAGAGATTAAAGGGATGGGAAGGGATCACAGTCCCTCAGCCCAATGTTTGGAAATCTGCCATTGCTCTCCTCGTTAAGAACTTTTTGTTTGCTGAACTACTCATACTCAGGACCAATTTGTTCACAATTGCTTTTATGTGGGTGTGCTTTTTTCCCTCTGTTTAAAATTTCCAACATTAAGAACATGTTTGAGAAAGCTGAAGTTATAATCTACTCTGTCTCCAAAGGTTTAATGCCAGCAGATTTTCAGCTCCTGGATGTACTTATTAAAGAGCTAAATCTTAGATCGGGAGACACTCTGGCATGTTTATTGTTTGCACCATCCAATTAATAAGTAATTAATAGTTCAGCAAAGTTTAGTGCATTGAAACGGGGCTTGAGGAATGAGGAATAATTTCCTGCCATCGGGAAAAGCAGAAATACAATGAAAAACCCCGAGTGTTGGAGTTGCACTTTCGAAAGGTACTGAGGGCAGAGAGGTGGAGCTTTTCCTGTAATTCCATTTAAATGAGAGCAAGGAAGGCTCCATAGGTGTGATAATGGAGGGGTCAGATGAGATTAAGGGAGGCTCAGGCAGCATTTGGAATGAAACACATCCTTGGTGCTCAAATGGTGCAGGAATTGCCAAAGGGAGCAAAGTCCAGGCTGGGAGAAGAAGTCACAATTACAGTGGAGAGAAGCTGAGAGGATGAACTCAGGAGAAGGGGATTCCAGAACCTCCATCCAGAATTTGGAATGACAGCAAACCAAGCCACACATGCAGCAAATTCATCCAGCAGATTTATCAGGTTTGGAGTGACTGTGGAGTAACAAGTGCAGCACCTCTATCTAGAAAACCCCAAAATTAGTGCCTCTGGCTCACTATTGGAACCTGAGTGTTAAAATCTCTACAATAAAGGTTGGATGAAAAATATCAAAGCCAGTTCAGTGAATGGCAAATGGAATTACACAGATCAAAGGCTGCCACTGGTAAATTGGGCCAGAATAACCTGATGTGGTTCTGTGATAACAAAACTGCTTCCATGGATGAAAGAATTAAGGGATATTTCTGGGAGTGGCCAGTGATGTGTCTTCTGCAGCAGCAAGTGGGGCACATCCATCTTTCCAGAGAGTTTCCATTTCCTGTGCTCCTGGCTTCAAATAAAGGAAGATGAAGGCCCCAGCTGGAGCTTTGGGGATTAAACACCTTCGGGTTCAGAGGAGTCCCCTTGGTTCAGTGCCTTCATTACAGCAGGAGTGGCTGCTTGGCACTCCCAGAAAAACAAACCAATAATTAAAGCAGGTCCTTCTATTCTGATAATTGCCTGATCCACAAAAGGCTTCTGAATTCCTAAATCCTTCCCAGCCGTGGGCATTTCCTCTGGACTCTGCTGTGATCCTGAGCCCATTTGCCAAGAACGCAGGGGAGAAATGATTATTTATTCTGGCTTGAGTCACTGATTTATTATTTGTGGCCCTTTTTATCTGGCTGGTACAAAACCAGCTGCTGGACTCCTCCAGCTCTCCATTAGCAGGGCACTGGGAAACAGGACACCTTGGATAATGGAATGCCAGGATGACAGCAGCACACTGAGGCTTTGGTGCAGCATTTCCAGACTTATGGGACCCTCCTGCAGGGTCACATCAGTGAATTTGGATATTCCCCACAGCCTGGGGCTCTAATTGCCTTAACCACCACATCTGGAGGTTTATGGTGCTCCAAATCTGGCCCAGTCATCCTTCCCAGGCACAAGGGACATGAGTCAGAAACACCAGCCACTGCTTCTTCCTCTGAGGCCTGAGAAAGCTCCTCTCTCAGGATTGGGGCCAGCCCTGGTTAAAATCTTCTTCTTTAATATCTCATTGCTTGGCCAATTCATGATGACACTAGTTTGGGCGAGTGTGGCTGTGCTGGAGGGTGGGAAGGGTCTGCAGAGGGATTTGGACAGGCTGGATTTATGGGCCAAGGACAATGGGGTGAGAGTCAACAAGGCCCCAAGTGCCAGACCCTGCACTTTGGTCACAAAGGCCCCATGGAATGCTCCAGGCTGGGAACTGGAAAGGGTCCTGGGGATGCTTGTGACAGTGGCTGGACATGAGCCCAGGTGTGCCCAGGTGGCCAAGAGGCCAAGGGCACCTGGGCTGTGCCAGCCCTGGGGTGGCAGCAGGAGCAGGGCAGTGCCCGTCCCCTGTGCTGGCACTGCTGGGGCACCTCCAGTGCTGGGGCAGCTCTGGGACCCTCCTGACAAGAGAGACCTGGAGGGGCTGGAGCGTGTCCAGGGAAGGGAACGGAGCTGGGAAGGGGCTGGAGCCCCAGGAGAGGCTGAGGGAGCTGGAAAGGGGCTCAGCCTGGAGAAAAGGAGGCTCAGGGGGGAACTTGTGGCTCTGCACAACTCCTGACAGGAGGGGACAGCCGGGGGGGTCGGGCTCTGCTGCCAGGGAACAGGGACAGGAGGAGAGGAGGGCCAGGTTGGAAATTGGGATCAATTTCTTCATGGGAGCACTGAGGCCCATGCAATGCTAATGGCACAGGTGTTCTATAACATGAATAATCTGCCTATGGATAAAAGAGATGATATAAAGTGTTAAAATGGAGCCAAACCAAAATATTTGCCATGCCAAAATGGAATATTTAGGGGATTTTTCCAACCTGCTTTGTGAATCAGCATAGGGTAAAATATAATTTTGGGGTCTTAGAATTTCCCGCAAGGTAGCAATTCCAGGTTGACACCAGTAGTTTGCACTGTGTGTTCTGTGCCTCCACGTGGGTCTGATTTAAAGCAGAGCTTTAGGAAGGAGACACCACAATTTCACTTTAAAGACTCCCATTGATTCACCAATGAATTACTGTTGATAACACCCCTTATCTCTAATAATTCCCCCTCCCTCCCCTGCCTCAGCTTCTCCCTCCATCCCGGATGAAAGGCAATCCATGTTCAGCCACACTGAGAAGGTCTGTGTGTGTCCAAGGAAATGATTTTGCTATGAAATAATATGATTCCGGAAAACAACTTCTGCTTCAAATGATTTTTGGGTACACTTTTAACTTCAAAAAATTCCTTCTGGCTGAATCAGCATTGACAGTGCCATTAATCCTGATTATTGTTAGTTATTGAATGTTATTTGTAATGAACATTTTCATTGCCTTTGAAGCTGAGGTTTGCTCCTTCCCAGCCCCAAAATAATCACATGAGGGTTTAGAGTTCAGAGCAGTGCTCTGTCACATTATAGAGCTCCTGGATACCATTAACAAGTTATTTGATAATTACTTCCTAATACATTTGGAGTCCTTCGTCATATTCATAAAACTGTCATACAATCCATGTGCTTTAATGTCTTTAAGTTCCACTTTCATGAATAAAACATATCCATATTTAAGAGTTCTCCAGCCTCCACTTTAAAACACTCAGAAATTCAACAAGTTCATTAAAAGGAGGAGCTGGGCACCTGCTCAGCTGAAGGGAGTTTGCTGCTCCTCCTCCTCCTCCTGGATTTTGTCTTGATGGTTTTGTGCATCCCAACTCCCAGATTCCATGAGCAGGAAGCTCAAGCTGTCCTAAAACTCTGAATGAGGACAGATCAGGATAGGTGGGCTCTGAACCAACTCCCCTGTTGAGATCCAAACCAAAACTACACAAACTCAATGCAAGTTTCCTGGGAATAAGGAAACAGAACTTCATCATCCTTTGAAATATTTCTGTGAAATGTGCAGTGAAGGCACCTCAGGGTTTGTGAAGGTGCCTTGGGGACAGGATGTGCCAGGTTTCCATGCAAATGACAGAGTTATTTTGTGGGGGACATCCTTTCCTAAGCTCTTGGTTCCTGAGCCTCATCTCTGTCTTGGGGGAGTTTATAAACCTGGGGCATAAAGGAGCAGGTGCCTTAATCCTGCCCCTAGAAACGTGGGCAGCTCTCCAAGCTCTTTTCTGCTCTTCCCAGCAACCCAGAGGATGTCTGTGTTATATCATGGCAAGGAGGAAATCTGTGTTTTACCATGGAAAGGAGGCTATCAGGGCATTTTCCTAAGGTTTGGAGACAGAGATTCCCAGCTGGCTGCAGCCCTCCTTTAGGATTGGCTCAGCCCATGCAAGAGTGCCTGGCTGCAGCTTTTTGGTGATTCTGTGTCTTCATTCCCCTCTCTCCATGGTCTGGGTCTTGAAACTGCACCTTAGCCTCAAAAACATGCAATGGGAACTGTGCACAGAACAGAAGCTGTGCCCTGCTGGAAAGGCTTCACTAGTCATTGTCATGCTCCATCTAAAAGGGTGATCTAGTTGGGACTGGCTGTAAAACCAGGGGGAACCCACACCTGGGATCCACATCCTGTCTTCTCTGAGCTTTCCTGGGAAGTAGAACTCCCATTTATGTGCTTTATTCCATGGTGCCTCTCCATCATGGCCCAAGGAGAAGGAACAGCCCAAAGCGTGCCTGGAGTGGGGATGGAGGTGGAAAAACAGGACACCAGGCATTGGGAGAGCACAAACCACATCAGACAAACCCCTTTGTACAGCAGACAACCAGCACTTATAGCAGAGGGACAGTGGCAGCACAAGCAGCACCAAGGAAGGCTGCAAGCATCTGCTCCTTGAGAGTGGTAAAAGCTTCTCCTCTGCCCTTCAATGCAGTCCTTTATATATTTCACCTGGTACGTATTTCACCTGTGTGCCTTCTTGTGCTTGGTCAGTGCTTGGCTCATTGCCTTCACTACCAGGCACCCATCTCACACAGCTGTAGCCCATCAGGGAGGAGGCTCCACCACAGCCCTACTTCCAATCACCACAAGCTGTGTGCCTACAACACCTTTGTGCCTGGAAGTTGTGTTTGGCCACCCTGAGGGCTCCTCTGGATGTAGGCTGCCAAGGTTTCCCTCGGCTCCCAGCTCCAGCAGCTCCCCGTGTTCAATGCATCCCACGCTCTGTTTTATTACACTTCAAACCCACTTTGTTTGCAAAGTAGGAAAAGCTGTCAGAGGCCATTAATCCAAACAGAATTTAATCTCTCAAACAGCATTTACTCAGGCAGAGCTGCTAAATCTATATATTAAAAAACTGTTGACAATTAATTAAAATGCTTCACTGCTGAAGTGGGAATGGGGCTGCTCTGCAGGGCACTGTCAGGTGGAGCAACTGCCTCTCCCTGGGACACACCTGGGCAGGATTAGAGGGAAAACAGCTGCTTCCCTGTAGGAATTTCTATGCTGGCAGCTCTGGTGTAACCTGGCAACAGCGTGACTGAAGGGACAGCCACAGGAACAGGGAGCTGTGCATCAGGCAGATGGTGAAGAGCATCCCAAGCTTTTATATTGCAAAGTTGCAGCTTGGAAAAGCTGAGACAGAAGCCCAGGAGCTCCTGAATGAGGTTTAGAGGTATCACCCAGCTGGAAATGACATGGTCCTAGTGCTGGATTTTAGGGAAAGGTTCTTCCCCCAGAGGTGCTGGCACTGCCCAGGCTCCCCAGGGAATGGGCACGGCCCCGAGGCTGCCAGAGCTCCAGGAGCGTTTGGACAGCGCTGCCAGGGATGCACAGGGTGGGGTTGGTGGGGGGTCTGGGCAGGGACAGGAGCTGGGCTGGATGAGGTCAGGAGGTTCCATGATTCTGGTGGATATTCCATGACAATTAACTGGAAGATAGTTTTGGGGACATCACCAAGAAGGAGACACAGTCCATGGCATGTGCCAGATAGTGTCTGGGAGGACATGAGGGAGAGGGAAGATGACCTTTCCAAGTGGCAAAAGAACATCTCCGTGGCTGTTCAATTGTCAGCACAAGGATCAATTTCCCCCCGTTGGCCTGAGGTGTGTGACATTTCCTTTGAGTCCAGGCCAGAATTATTTTCCTTTGCTGTAAGACAGAAGCAGTTATGGAATGATTATTGCCCACACTGTGATGACAAAATGCTGCTGTCTAAAAGACCAAAGATCAGAAGATTACAAAGATCAGAAACCTTCAAAAATTGAGGCTACAATGGCCAAAGCAATAAATGTGTCAGGAAAGGACAAGAGCAGGTGGAGAGGGCACAAAATCATGGAATTACAGAATATTTAGGTTGGAAGGAAGCTTTAAAGGCCATTTAATTCCAAGCCCTGCAATGAACAGGTACTTCAGGTTACCCAGAGCCTCATCCAAAGTTTCTCCCTTTTCCTCTTGGGAACAGAAAGCAAAATCCTTCCATGGCCTCAGTGTTTTTGTAGCTGTCAGGGACCAGAGGGGATGGGCTGGGTGACACAATTGGGTGTCACTGTCACACACACAAAGTGGTGGCTGCCAAGCCACAGCAGCCCTGTCCTGCCTGGTGGTATGGCTGGGCACAGGCTCCTGCCAGAAAATATTCTGCCCTTCCCTGGTGTCATCTCCTCTCTGAGGACACCAAAACCTCAGAGCCAGGCCCTGCTCCTGTTGTTTATTTTTCTGCTCTTGTGCAAGTTCCTCAGCTGCTTCAAATCCAACTCTGGAAAGGATTGGATAACACCTTTGGAAAACTGGCTGCAAAATTCTAGTCCTAGTGGCAGGAAGACAAAAATCTCCTCAGGAGGTTTCTCTCTGGACTTAAAATGTTGTTCAGGCTTGTTCTGGGCCACTGAAGTCTCAGCTCCAGCCATTGAACTGTGTTGGTTGTAGTGGTTTTGTTCAAAATGAGTCCTCATTTCTCCTGTTTGTGGAAATACGTTGAGGTTTAGCTGTGTTAGGACTAGGACTACCTAGTCCTTTGTTTTCCTGCTGCACCAATGTTGTCAGACCTAAGTAGGGAATACATCCAAACCACAGGGGGCCCCTCCCTTAGGACTCTGCAGGATTAAGCAAAGTCTGGGTCAGGCACTCTCACACATCCATAACCTCTGGCTGAGGGACACAGCCCCAAGCCCAGGGGCTGCTGGCACTGAGGGCTTTGTTGGGCATGGCTGGAGCTGTTCCAGCACCCACCACAATCCACCTCCAGGCTCAAGCCACGCAGAGCAATCCCCCAGCACCAAGAAACAACAAATCTCACCTCAGAACACACATTCTGCTGCTCACCTCTGTGAATCTGGAAACCTTTAACTTCCTGCAAAGCTTTGGAATGTCCACCCTGCACCTGGTTCACTACACAGAGCCCTGTAACGGTGAGGAATCCCTGATGGAGAAAAACTGGCTTGAGACAGCAGCAAGACACAGAGCTGAGAAAGAGAAATGGTTGAAGGCTGATGGATGAGGCATTTTTCCTGGGAATTGGCCCCCTCCTGACTGGTTCCTTGCTGCTGGGCCAACACAAGGCAGGCAGGGCCAGCAGCTCTCTTCAGGTCAGGGAGTGAAAAGCTGTTCCTGTTGGGAGCACTTCTAGCAATGCTTCAAACGCTGCTCCTTGCCTCTGTCTTTGATACCAGAGAGCACATCTGGGACAGGGTTGGACCCTTCCCACCTGGAGCTGGGCACTGCCTGGCTCCACCAGCAGCAGCTTTCTCCCCAAGCTTCCCTTCCAGCTCCTCTGTGGGCAAGGAATGCTGGAATTGGAAGGATGCACAGCCCAGTGTGGATCGGACTGTCCTTGTGTCTAATCCTGTGGCCTGTGCTGACAGAGCAGTGACACAGAGCAGTGACACATGGAGTGACACAGAGCAGTGACACAGGGCAATGACAGAGCAGTGACAACACAGTAACACAGGGCAGTGGCAATGCAGTGACACAGAGCAGTGACATAGGGCAGTGACAGTGCAGTGACACAGGGCAGTGGCACAGAGCAGTGACACAGGGCAGTGACACAGGGCAGTGACAGGGCAGTGACAATGCAGTGACACAGGGCAGTGACAGTGCACTGACACAGAGCAGTGACAAAGTCTAAGCCTAGAGCTCCCCAAAGATATCAAAGGGGACTTCAGGCCCAGCAGTATTTTATCTCCATATCTACTGAATCACAACCCAGATCCAGAGTAAATATGCTTCTATCTCCTGGATCCCATTTTATCTCCCTTTCTCCTTGGTGACTCCTCACTGTGCTCCTGGCTTTAAAGTTTCTGAGCAGGGGGGTGACTGCAGAGAGTGACCCAGAATGGCTCATGTCCGAGTTCCCCCATCTGGGTGGTTTTCCAGGCTGGTACCAGCTGCATTCCCAACACTGAACTCTGCCCTTTGGAGTCCTCGGGGATGGTCATGGGAGAGGATCCCAGCTGGGCTCTGTGAGGAAGAGATCTCCACTACTCCCCAGAGCAGGCTGCTCATTAGAACTCATCCAGGAGTCATTTCCCACTGGGAAGTGCAGTAGGACGGATTTAAATAAATCATAGAATCATGGAATATCCTGAGCTGGAAGGGACCCACAGGATCACCCAGTCCCACCCCTGTCCCTGCCCAGACACCCCAACAACCCCACCCTGTGCATCCCTGGCAGCGCTGTCCAAACGCTCCTGGAGCTCTGGCAGCCTCGGGGCCGTGCCCATTCCCTGGGGAGCCTGGGCAGTGCCAGCACCCTCTGGGGGAAGAACCTTTCCCTGAGCTCCAGCCTGAGCCTACCCTGGCCCAGCCCCAGCCATTCCCTGGCTCCTGTTCCTGTCCCAGAGCAGAGATCGGAGCTGCCCTCGGGAGGAGCTGCAGCCCTGGTGAGGTCTGAGCTCAGGGTCCTCTGCTCCAGCTGAACATTCCAAGTGCCCTCAGCTGCTCCTCCTATGGACCCTCCAGACCCTTCTCCATCTTTGTATGGCAAATGTGAGATCATAAAGTCATTGTGTCTGAGCGCAACCTCTTGCAAAGCAACATCCTTTATGTCCATCATGGAAAACCATTCCAGATCCTTCCCAATAGGCCCTGTCTTAAGAAATCTGTAACAAGCACTGAGATTACGTTTCTTTCCTTCTCTGCTTTCCCAGAAAATGGTCAGAACCTGAAAACGAGCATTTCTTTTTCTTTGGAAATTTGCCCTTCAGCGGGCAAACAGGGATTGATTTTGTTCCTGGGGCTTGTAGGAGGCTGAAATGAAAACAGCTAATTTTAATATTAGCACCGATACCTGTTCATTACCACCCTTTCCTGCCCAAACATCTGCTGGATCAGCACCGGGGTATGGGAGAGCAGCTGGAGGAAACAGGATTTTGAGTTTTACTGCAGGGGAGATGAGAAGCTTTCTTGTTGGCTCTGTACAAAGACCAGCAGCAGTGAATTTTGATTTTGAAAAGAGAATAATTGCTCCTAAAATTGATCTTTACAGGCTTCAATATTTCCCCCATCACATTATACTTCTTCCAACTGTGTCTTTTTACAGCCTAAGACAAATGACTTAAACATCAGGCTAATATAAAGCAGATTTTTCAGATTGGGAATGTGTTTTCTTTCTGTGCACACGGCACCGTATCCAGCGTGTCAGGCAGGACATTTTCATTTGGAGGGAACTGTTTTTAAGTGGGTGAGCGCTGTGATTATTATTGAACAACCTGACAAACAGAGAATGTCCGTCTGGCGCTGCTCTGTCCTGCTGTCAGCCCCTGCAAACCCCGCCCGCGAGGGGAATCAGTGCAAACCTCAGAAGCTCATTAAAAAAACCCAGCTCAGGCTTTTGATGAGGTTGGGGAACTCTCAGAAGTGCTGAGTCCTCCCCTCCCTTATCTCGGTGCGGGATAATCACTCGGTGGGTGCAGGGAGACAATTAAGCTCATTAACATCTCCTTTCTTAAAAAGATGAAGTGCCAGCTGCTTGGATTCAACCACACAGCAGCAGCCAATTACCCGAAGAGGGTTAATGACCCCGAAGTGTGCAGCTGCAGGGAGCCCGCGGTGACAGTGACACTCACCTGGTCACCATAAGTAGTCACTGCTAAATAGTCCTGGACACCTAAATTTACCTTCATTAATTAATTTCCCTTCTAAACGAGCTCTTACAGTCACGATCAGCACAAACATATCCAGGTAAGATTAATAGTTGTGATCATTCTCTCTCCTCACAGGGAGATTTGTGGCCTTTGGAGGATGTTATTTCTCAGCTTTTGTCAATAATATCCAGGCTTGCTGGGACTTTTACTCTTCGAAAGCCTTGAAAAGGAAACTCCCTAAATTCTCCTTCAAGTCAGAAGTCCAAAAACACCAAAAAGGCTCCCTTTAATGCTGCTTTTATTCAAACACAAACTGAGGTCACTTCGGAAATAGAGAATGCTCAGATCCACTGGGCAAGGCAGGATTTTAATCAAGGGGCTTGAACACAAATCATGCTGAAAACTTGGGAAATCAAATCCCACCCCTGGCTGGAAAGTAGAGACCCCATCCAGCTCCTGATTGACTTGTGACAGGGGAGAAGCTGCTCCAGCTCTGGAGGCTCCTCTGGGAACTGGAGCTCTCCAGCTTCCTTGCCAATGCCAGGGAAGAAGGAGGGGAGATTCAGAGAGAAATAAATAAAAAGGAAACCATAAAGCTGAAGAGTTTAAAATCTGCTGGAGTAGTGGGACAGCACTTGGCAGGGAAGTCCTGTGCTCAGGAATGCCAATGTCACTGCAGTGGTGCTGGGGGGTAAGAAATACATTCTGGGGATCAGCTTTCCAAATAATATTAAATTCCTGGATAAATTTCCCCACAAGGGGAGGAACAGAGGCACAGGAGCCATGGAGCTCTCCAAGGAGAATCCAGGTCTATCACAGCCTTGTGGGATCAGCTCTTGTGCTGGGACTCCTGATTTTGGGGAAATCAGGAAGAAGGAGAAGCTGATTTGAGGGAAAACTGTATTTAGGAAAAGCAGGAAGAACCAGGAGATGATTTATGGCAAACCTCAGGGTCTGACTGGTGGCTGACCATTGAACATTGGACTTCTCTTTATTAATTTTTGGCCTCACTGAAAGCAGGGGAAAGTCCTGTTCTTGCTGGGGAAGGGACAATTCCAGAGTTAGTTCCTTCTCCTTGGAACAAGAAGCCCAGCTGGGGGTCACAGCTAGCCCGGCACAGATTGATTTGGGACCAAATTCTCCTTGTCCTCCCTTTAGACAAGAATAATGAAGGTTCAGGGCAGTTCAGAAGTGCTCATCTCAAAATTGCCCATTCCTGGACTCCAGGGCCTGCTGTCCCTCCCTGCCATATCCTGGGGGTTGAATCCTGGGAGGGCCCTGAGCAGGATCAGCTTTGGTGGGAGGTCCAAGGAAGTCAGTGCCAGTCCCAGCCATGGAGCAGAGGGTGTTCCTGAGGAAAAGGGAAGCACAGGAAGCCTTCCCATGCTGCTTTGATGTGAATTTTAAACCCTTTTACAATGGTTTTAAGCCGTTTTATATGGATTTTAAGGGAATTGGGATTGGCTGGCTGGATCCCACAGGGACCTGTGCCCCTGGTTGGTACTTGCAGTCAGAAATTTGGGAAGAGTAAGCGTCGCCGTATAACAAGAACCTGGAACACCAAGCGCCGGGGTTGAATGACAGGGGCTTTTCCCAGTCAGATTTCTCAGGAAACTGCAAGCATCCATTGGCCAGATCCAAACCAGGTATTTTGAATGCCCTTGAAAAGGAGGGTTTCTTGGGGAATAAACGTCTGTGCTGCAAGAACTGGGGAAGTGGGAGTCTCTGTCTCCTTGCTCCCTCTCCCCCTCATGTGTAACATATTAAGTAAGAGGTACCCGGGACCAAACCGTCACAATTCTTCCCAGAAATTTCTCGGATACAAGAGAGTATGGACACTAAGCCAAAGCAAGTTAATACCCTAGGAGCTCAGGCAAAACAGCTGCAAAATGCCAGGGATTTTAAGGCAGGGAAAAACCAAAATGGGGTAAAACTAAAGAATCTTTCAAAATTTCAGTGAAAAACTAAGATTTCCGGGTAAGAATTGAGCAAGTCTTGGTTCTGCAAAATCAAATCTATTGGGAGGAATCTCCAGATTGGACTGTCCTGAACCTCTCCTCCCATCACACAAGGGGCCTGTCAGAGAACAAAAGCCCACAAGATTTAGAGCGATTTTATTTCCCAGTTCTTAACTTTATGTGCTCAGAAATTTGGGAAGAAAGGTGTGCCTTGGAAGCTCCTGGAACATTTCCTCTTACATCGTTTGCCAGGATGAGCCAGGTCACTTTGTCACACTGGGATGGAATAATTCCATTTTTATCTCTGGGACCTTGGTTTGGTTCATCTGCACATTTCAAGCTTGGCAGGGATATTTTTCCCCCTCTTTCTTTCCCAGGATATACAATCAAATCATCCAGAATCAGTATATCAAAAAGATGATGATGCATAAACCAGCAGCCCACAAACAATAAAAACAGGTAAAATTCAATATCCAGCACTAGCGAGTAATTCCAGTAGCAATTCCAAATTTATTGTCTTGTTTATTTATTCCGTTGATGTCAATAAACATCACTCTTCTCTTGTGCTGACGAATTCATCTCTCAAACATTGTTTTGTTTCTCTTCATTGGAGATTTGCAAGGTCTTCAGGAGCCTGGGAATGGCCTTGGGAAGACAGGAACCACGAAACATTTATGTTCTCAGTGCATCCAGGGATTTTCTGGATTGGATCCATGTGCAAAGGACAGCACAACGGGAAGATTCCCAAGTGGTGCTTTGACAGATGGGCAGGGCATGTGCTAAAGCCTCTGGTGGGATCCAGTCCAAGTGCCTGGAGTCATAAACTCCTTGATCCCTCCCTTGCAATGGGAAGAGGCCCTTGGGAAGGGTTGTTTTGGGAATTGCTCTCTCCTGAGGGTGGGTTGGTGGTGGCATTGCAGAGGATGGATTTTGAGAGGCTCTTGGGGTGTTGAGATATTGTGTGAACATCACCAGGGTGAGCAACCCCTGTGCTGGCACTGCTGGGGCACCTCCAGTGCTGGGGCAGCTCTGGGACCCTCCTGACAAGAGAGACCTGGAGGGGCTGGAGCGTGTCCAGGGAAGGGAACGGTCCTTAAGGTTGGGAAAAAACTTCAAGACCATCCAGTCCAGCACTGCCAAGTCCAGCACTATCCAAGTCCCCAGGTGCCACATGGAGAGGCTGGAGCTTGTCTGGGGAAGGGAACGGAGCTGGGAAGGGGCTGGAGCCCCACGAGAGGCTGAGGGAGCTGGAAAGGGGCTCAGCCTGGAGAAAAGGAGGCTCAGGGGGGACCTTGTGGCTCTGCACAACTCTTGACAGGAGGGGACAGCCGGGGGGGTCGGGCTCTGCTGCCAGGGAACAGGGACGGGAGGAGAGGGAACGGCCTCAGGCTGGGCCAGGGGAGGCTCAGGTTGGAAAGTGGGAAAATTCCTCTTGGAGAGGGTGATCAGGCACTGGCACAGCTGCCCAGGGCACATCCCCAGAAGTGTCCCAGAAACCTGTGGATGTGGCACTTAGGGACAGGGGTCAGTGGTGAATATTGGGACAGTTGGGCTCCCTCATCTTCAAGGTCTTTCTCCACCTTGCTGATTCTAAGACCTCCACGGTGAGCAGCTCCCTCAGATTCTTCAGTCTCCTAAGCATTTTTTGGAATTGCAGCAGATTTCAATGAGCCATCCAAGGATACTGAGTGGCACTGGGCAGCAGGGACCTTTAAAAGCATTATATTTAAAGGCATTAAAATGTAAAGTTTAAAGAACAGCAGCAATCTCATCCAGTCTGAGCACCGTGCTTTGGAAGCACATCCAAATATTCCCTGTGGCACACCTGGAAGAGTCCTGAAAAATGTCTGCACCAGAACTCTGTGGCCTTAAACTGAAGGAAGGCAGATTTTGATTTTAGGAAGAAATTATTTGCTATATAGGTGGTGGAGCAGAGGAATGTGGAGACTCCATCCCTAGCAGTGTCTGAGGCCAGGCTGGATGGGACTTGGAGCACCCTGGGATAGTGGAAGGTGTCCCTGCCCATGGCAGTGGGTGGGACTGGATGAGTTTTAAGGTCCCTTCCCACTTAAGCCATCCTGGAATTCTCTGATTGATGCAGGGAATACTGGAAAAAGCTCAGCAGGATGTGGGAGTGTCACTGGTAGGGACTGGTCCTGAAATGTGTCATAATTCTCTGTCCTTTGGTTTCTTGAAGGGGTTTTGGAAAATCCCACTACCTCTTTGCTACAAGACCTCACTTAATTAATGTCAGTCCTGAAAGAGCAAATTCACAGGAGAGATTAAAACTAAGAAATATCCTTTTTTTTTTTGAAAGAGAGATCGAGCAACTGGAAAGGATAATTGTGGCATATCCCAAAGAAGGCTGGGGTGCCAGGCAGGATTCTTGCATTCCCAGCAGGATGAATGCCATAACCTCCCTATTTCTATCCCAAAATCCTGAGCCCTCAGGCAGTAATTGTGGGTACCCCAGAGCCTGAAAGTATCACAGTTACAACCCCGAATCCCTTAAATTTGCATCCTCCCAGAGAAAAACATGACAACTCAGCAGCTGACTCAGCTGCAAAGTCTCCCCCAATAAGTTATGAAAAGAGGACTGGGAACCTGCATTTTTATCATTCCAACTATTTCTGTTTTTTTTTTCTTTTTAATAAAACCCTGTTTATGATGGTGGATAAAACATTCCTGTCGTCCTTAATAAAAGCCTTTACTAGCAATGCGAAAGGAGCGGTGAATGGATAAACTGTAAATCAAAGCACAGCTTGGAAACAGGGCAGTTTAGCAAAGCAGCATTTCTGGGAGCTGCTGATGGCAGGAGATTACATTTTATATCAGAACAGATTTAAATTTAGGGGGAATTAACCCTCCAGCTCCACTGCAAAAGCTTCCAAGCCATCAAGGCAATTTGAGCAAAGAAAGTTGCCATCAGTGGAAGGGAGGCTACAGGAAAAAATAACTGAAGGGGACAATTTTAACTGAATCTTTCTTATAGAAACAAGCTACAAAAATTGTAAATGGATTTTAATTAGGAGGCAAATTTTTTCATGTTCTTTCTTGTGTTTGGGAAGATGACGTGACAGCATTTCAGGGATCCAAAAGCTGCTTCTTGCAATGAGAACACTTCAATTTTTAAGTCTTTCTGTAGGTGTCAGGAGAAGAATCTTTCTGTTTCTTGATGTTTGGACAGAGCTGCAAGCTGGAAACGGTGCAAGCAGTTGGTTTTGCCCTTCCTTGCAAAGAGCAACAGGAGCTCTGCTGGGAAGGGACTGAGGAGGTGTTGATCACAAAATATTCCTGCAAAGCCACATAAAGTCTAAACCCCCAGAAACAGCGGGGGAATTTATGCACTTTAAAGTCAAGACAAGAGAAAAAGCTGAGTTGGGGCTGAAATTCATGACCAACACCTTGCAAAAAATAATTATTTCATCAAGAAATAATTCTTCAGGCCTCGCTCCATCCCAGTCTTGTGGGCTCGGATAAGTAATTCCAGTAAATCAATGTGTTCACCCCTCTCTCCACTGTGTTTCAGTCCAGGTTTGCTCTGGAAATCTCCAGGATCACGTTCAGAAGAGGAATTCTCGTCACTCTGGGGTCTTGGAGCCAGCCCAGACTCATCTGCTGGCTCTGAAATCCTTCATGGCTCATTGATTTCCCTGATCCCTCACAACTCACCCTCTTTCTCTGGCTCAATAATCCTTTAAAACCTTCCTTGCTGTGTGGGCAGCACTTGGAGGTAAAGTTCCTTTCCCACCACCAGTGCTGGTGATGGAAATTTCACAAAAAATTCTTGCTTTCACTGGAAAAATTCCGGGATTTGCAGTGGATCCCGACATGTTCCATTCAGAGCACTCCAGAGGTTGAACTCATCCCCCTTGACTGACCTGGGGATTGTATCTCTGGTAATTAATTCTCATTCTTGCTCTGCAGGTGTATCACACCACTGGCACTGGGAAGTGAGAGCAGCTCCTGGAGCATCCCTTGGATTTGCTGGAGCCCTGGCAGGAATGTGGGAATGCTGGTGTGTGAGCCACGAGGACATCTCCCCTCTCCCTCGTCAAGTTGGAAATGATACAACTTTTAAAATCTTTTTAACTAACTTTAGTCAGGGCTTTGTTAGTCTCTGCCCAAGGGGAAGGGAATTGAAGTTTTCTCTTTAAAAGACTCTTACCGAGGGTTGAGTTTTGCTGGGTGAGGCCTGGTGGGCTTCAATCAACAAAAAGAAAATTCCCAGAGCCAGAAGATGCAGAGGAGATAAAAAAACCTTAACAAACATCACCCCTGGGGCGGTCAGAGACATCTGGGCTGGGAAAAGATCAGTAAGAGACCCACTGAATGAGGACCAAATTAGCACTGAAGAAGAGGGATCAATAACCGATAGGAGATTGAATATTAAAAATTGCGCAATTTTCAACCAATGAATGACAATTTCTTTGGGTTTTTTTCTGTGTAAATCCATGGAAAATCTGGTAAAGTTCCAGGTGTGATGGGATGATTTTCACTGCAAAACCCAGCATGTGTGGATGGAATAATTTCTATTGCACATCCCAGCCAGAATAATGCCTGATTCTCTGAACACTTAAGAAGATTTTGTTGGAGAGTTTCTGTTTTTCCTTCGTTTTGGTGACAATGACACCACATTCCTCATCCAGAATTCATTCCCAGCATAGCCAAATGTGTTTGTAACTCAATAGTGCCCCACCACTGAGCCTCTGTGGTTTGTGTTATCCTCCTTTGGAGGGTTTACAAGCCTGGAATTGCACAAGGCAAACATGGGAAGGAGGCAAAACATAGGATTGGCTGGAAAAATCCCTCTCCTACAGCGGCAAGAGGTGGAAACTTCCCTGCTTGGACTTGGGAATGTCCAGTCCAGGTCTGGTGGGACAGAAAGAATCCTCTCCCAGCACTCCTGTATTACCTTCCAGAGAAACCCAAAGCTTTTGGTAGCTGAACATTTTCCTTCTGGGATACTCCTCTCTGTATCCTCAGTGAAGAGCAGAGGGTGAAAAACCCCACAGCTCCCACTGCACCCATGGGGAGCTGATTACACACAGAGAAAGTGAAACCCACTTGCAGAAAAATTCCAGGGATGCTGATTCCAGGGATGCAGCTTTCAACATCTCCTAAAAACTGGGGCTGGGAGCTAAGCACCTGCTGCAGTTGAAGTTTTGCCTCTCAAACAGGAACTGTTTAAATAGTGCTAAGAATAGTGGAGGAGTAGATAAAGATAATGAAGTGCTCCTGTTGGGATCCCTTTGACATGCAGAGAATAAGAATCTAGAGTTATTTTTTAATAAAAGGGGAACTCCTCCAGGATTTGATCTCACTCCCTCCCAAACCTTAAGACAAATACTGTTGTCACTAAATTAAGCTGCAAAGTCTTTCATTAAGCACCACCCTTGGGAATTAGCAATGTTCCTGGAGAGCTGGAGGAAGGAGCTGAGCTCCAAGAATGGAATAGGCACAGGAATGAAAATATGGAGAAATACATGCAGATATTTAATCCATAAACCAACACACACACTCCCAGTGGGTTGGAAAAGCAATCACAGCCTCCCAACACAACCCTGGAGTTACAAATAGGTGTAAAGACAGGGATTGTCTTCATTAAGTGAAATATTAATGAATGGAGGGAACAAAACATTGTAAACAGAGAGCCATGGCAGCAGCAGCAGCAGCAGCAAAAAGGGATATTTTGGTTAAAGAAATCCAGGGATAACTCAGTGAAGTGTCCAGACAAGTGCTCAAAGCATTGCTGACAGGGTTCAGTGGCCACTGCAGGATCTGCAGGGAATTTTCCCAGATATCTGAGGCATTTAAAAGGAAATTTCCAGCCACAAAACATCTGCAAAGAGGGAAAAAATCTGGCCAGAGAATGTCTGTAATACCTGGTGTCCATGAGGGATTCTGGAGCCTGTGCTGGAATAACATCCATGGGAATGCCACTTGCAGCATGGAATATCCACCTCTGTCCCATCTGAGGCCTCTTTAGAACACATTCAGGTGGCTCAGACATCCAGAATTTCCTCAGGAAATGCTCCAGGCCAGGCACAAAACAAGGAAGGTTTTTCATTCTCCTGTCAGAGGAAGGGATGGAGAGTGGGGATTTTCCTGTGTGCAGTTGGAACTTTGGGAAAGTTCCTGCTTGATGAGCCCCCAGAGGAGGAATGTTCCTGCCTCATCCAGCAAACCCAGTCGAGGGTCTCCAGGTTTCCCCACCGCAGGACAATTCCCAGGCAATGGAAGCTCATTTTCCTCTTACAGATAACACTGAAATCCCTCATTTCAGCAGGATCCTGGAGAAGGTATTCCAGAATTAGTCTCCACAGCCATCAGCATCCCAGTCCAGCATTCCTGACAAAGCACATTTTGGAGGAAACAGACTCAGCCAAAACAGACCTGAGTCTGACAGAGCAATTTTCCCTCTTTTTCTTGTAAAGCTCCTTTCTAATTATAACCCCTGCCGGGTGTGGTTTATTTCTGGATACTCAGAATTGGGAGGAGCTCCTGGAGAGGAGTAGAGGCTTTCCTTTTTACTGGCTGGGATATTTCGGTATCTTAAATTAAAATCACCCTGATAATCCCTGACCTTTGCAGAGCCACAAGTGTTTTATACCTTAAGGGTTTGCAAAGCTCTGTCTTAAGCCAGGTTTAAGTGAATGAAGACAGTCGTTCTACCTTAAATCTGGTTTAAGTAAATGAGACACCATAACCAGACTGAGACCATCCCAAATGATCTCTCTGTTTTTTAAGAAGGGAAGTTAATAAACCATTTATTTTTATTTGGGTTTGTTTGGGGTTTTTTTAGTTCGAGTTGGGTTTTTTTTTTTTGTTAGGGGAGGGTTTTAAGCAATATTCTAGAGAACTGCTGGAGATAAGGCCATAAATCTTCACATTTAACACTAAAAATGTGTGATTTGGGTGTGACAAGATGCAGAGCTGGTCATAGGCACTCCTGCCCTGAGGAACCGGCCGGAGCTGTCTCATCAGGGCCTAGGACTGGTACCAGTTGTGGTATGGATTAAAAAGCTTTCCAGTTATGCTCAGCCACTTCCTCCTCCTCCTCCCCCCCTTTAAAAAGGCCACAAAAATTAAGGAAAAGTGGTTCCAAATAGCACAATTGCACAAGAAGCCACATTTCTATGCCCAGACTTTGTTATTTTCTATCCTGAGCACTTGGGGGTCTTTGACCTCTCCCTCATTTCCCAGATCCGAGGGAGACTCAGTAGTAATCCCAGAGCAGGCAGGAGGAGGAAGGCTGCAGACCCCCCCGTCCTGGCTGTGTGAAGGGTTTCAGTGAGCAGCAGGAGGGCATTTCCAGCTGCACATCCATGGGATGTGATCCTATCATTCCAAAGCACACCCAGGTGAAGGGGTTCGCTTTGAGCCAGATCTTACGAGCTCCCAGCGATCAGTTCATACCTGAGATAGCCCAGCTACCCGGATGGCTTAAAATGAGCAGGATGGCTCTTGTGGCAGTGTTTGAAACAGAAAAAGGTTTAATAAGAAACAAAATAACAAACTCTTTACAGAGAAAAGCTGTGTCAGGGCAAGAGATGCTCGATCCTGCCAAGCAGCCCACAAAAGTGATCAATTCCTTTGTTCTCTTCTTTTTCTACCCAATGGCTCAGGTGGGACCTCTTGGAATCTGTCCAGTCAAAGTGTTTGAGGTGAAGTCCAAAAGGTCCTATGAGGTGTCTTTGCACCAAATATGGAGAGAACCTTCTGGGGTCTTTGCCTTATTTAGCAGACAAAGGGTATTTGAAAATTCTCTAGTAATTTGGTCACCCTGTCAACAGTGGGCACACTCCTACACCCAGGCGGTGCCAATTTTGGCCCAAATCCTCAGGAAAAACAGAACAGAGCTCCTTCTACAGCCCCCCACCCAGAGCAGAGACCCCCCACCCATAGTAAGGCCGGGAAGGAGAAGGGGGGATGTTCCAGACAAGGAAACCCAGGAAAATCAGGATCCTCGAGGGGAGTGGAAAGGGATTATGAAGATTGTGGCCATTTTTGAGGCCCAGTAACCACCTGGGACCATTGGTGTGGTGGCATGATGACAGCTCCTTCTGCAGCCTGTCCAGAGCCACTGCTGGAGCTCTGGATCAGTGAATCACAGGGTCCTTAAGGTTGGGAAAAAACTTCAAGATCATCCAGTCCAGCACTGCCAAGTCCAGCACTATCCAAGTCCCCAGGTGCCACATGGAGAGGCTGGAGCTTGTCNAGGCTCAGGTTGGAATTTGGGAAAATTTCTGCCTGGAGGGGGTACTGAGGCCCTGGCACAGGGCACGGTTGGAGTCCCCATCCCCGGATGTGTAAAAGTGACTGAAATGGGACTGGCAGCAGCCTGCGGGTCACTTGAAGCCATTTCATCAGACCCTCTGGAGTTTCAGGTGGCTTCCTGCAAGCATTTATTAAAAACTACCTGATTTTACTAGTAATGTTCTCATTGATACTTCCCAGCTACTGGTTCTGCCCTGGAGGACCCCAAAATCCCCAGGGCTGGACTGTGAACCCACCCCAACACCCCCAGAAGCACCCACAGCTTATCATGGTGCACACTCCAAGGAGAAGAACCCCAAAATCAGCAGAATTATTCCATCCTCAGCATTCCATGGGATGCACAGGCTGCTGTGGATCCACCTGCTCTCACTTCCTGATACGTGCAACAAAACATTCCAGCCAAGGAATATGGAATGCTGACTCTGTTTCCATTCTGCAGCACTCAAACCAGAGCTCATTGCTGCACTCATCACATCTGCCACTGGAATTCTACATCAATCTCACCATGAGTTCTGCACAAAATGGGGAAAAAATCCTCTTTTCTGCTTAAAATAAGGTGCGTGTAGGCAAAAATTGTGGTTTTGGTACGAGACAGCAAGGTGGGATAAAAACAGACATTTTATAAATACACAGTTTGGAGCGTTTTCCCTCAAAAATATTTTTCAGATTCTTTTTAAACAAAAATCTTTTTTTTCATGCTTTAGTAGTCTCTGCTAATGAAGAAAGGAAAATTTGGGGGTTAGCCCTGCTCTGTTCACAGATTTGGACAGGATGCTCAATCCTTGACTTCCCTGTTCTAAGGGAGAAAGGGATGTGATAATTCAGGTGGGAAAGGCTTTTTGAGATGTTGGAGAAGTTCGTGTTTAAGCCTGACCCAGGATCAAACAACTGATTTGGCAACAGCCTCGAGTGCTTGGTGAGCAGGGAATGACATTTCTCCAATGGAAACACCCAGGGGATGAAGTTGGGATCTGTTGTTTGTCCAGCAGCTGCTGCTGGCACCAAGCAGGCTGCCTTTGGAACCTGTCTGTTCATCCTCTGCTGGAAGCAGCTGTCTCTGCAGTTAGAAGGGATTGAAACAATTAAAAGGAAAATGAAGATGGAGGCAGCACTTCCAGCACGGAGGTTCAGAGGGATGTGCAAGGTTAAGTACAGGGATGCTCCATCTGCCCTTTGGAGAACAGGGAAGGGATGATTTTCCAAGTTGCCTCCCTTGATCAGCTCATTTGTGCTCTGGCAGCACTTCTGTGCTGGCTGCTCCATTTTCCTGGTGCTTTTGAGGGTCTTTTTCCCCAATTCCATGTAAGCAAGTTGATATTCCTATGAAAATTGCAGCAAGATTTCTGCCTCTGCTACTGGAGCAGGACACCTGGCTGGATTCTGCTTGGTGCTTTCCATAAAAGAGAATAATTCCTTCCTGTGGGAAGCGACCTCTGGAGGTTTCCCGGTCCGACCCTCACTCAGGGCAGGGTCATCTTCAAAGTCACTTGGGATTGCTCAGGGTCTTTCCCAGTCGATGTTGTCACATTCCAAGGATGGAGATTCCCAGAGTTCCTCTGTTTTATGGTGTTCAACCTCCCCATCCCCAATTTCCCTCCATTTTGCAGGAGATGCAGATTCCCTCTTGGCACAACCACGTCAGCAAGTCTGAGGACAAGGGGCAGACTGAAGAGGGACAATCCATGCTGTTCCTGTGCTTATCAGGTTCCCTGCATGGTCCCAAATCCAAGCTGAGTGTCAGCGGAAGGAAAGCAGGGGTGAAATGTCCTGGCCAGAGCACAGAGCAGTAGCCTTTTACCTTGGAATCATGGAATTATGGAACATCCTGAGCTGGAAGGGTCCCACCAAAATCTTCCAGCCCCACCCCTGTCCCTGCCCAGACACCCCACCAACCCCACCCTGTGCATCCCTGGCAGCACTGTCCAAACGCTCCTGGAGCTCTGGCAGCCTCGGGGCCGTGCCCATTCCCTGGGGAGCCTGGGCAGTGCCAGCACCCTCTGGGGGAAGAACCTTTCCCTGAGCTCCAGCCTGAGCCTGCCCTGGCCCAGCCCCAGCTCCAGCCATTCCCTGGCTCCTGTCCCTGTCCCAGAGCAGAGATTGGAGCTGCCCTTGGGAGGAGCTGCAGCCCCTGGTGAGCTCTGAGCTCAGGGTCCTCCAGGTGAGCATTCCAAGTGCCCTCAGTTGCCCCTCCCACGGCTTCTCCAAACTCTTTCCCATCCCTGTGTCCCTCCTGTGGATGCTTTCCCACACCCTTAGATCTTCCTGATATTGGGGCACCCAAAACTGCCTCCAGGACTGGAGGTGAGGCCAACCCAGCCCAGAGCAGAGCAGGACAACCCCCTCCCTTGACCAGCAGAACCAGATGCCTTTGGAGAGCTCTGTTTACCCAAAAGAATCACAGCTTCCACTTTGGGTCTTCTTGGAGAGAAAAGTGTGATATCTGGGAGACAAATATTTCCTGGGATGCAGAACAGCTGGTCTACCACAAGTTCCTGCAGTTCTGAAAATGGTAAAAAACCTCCTCTTCCATTCCTCAGGAGATTCTGCTCCCATCAAACTCTGCCAGGCACTTTTCTGGGTTACAGAGGCTTCTGAGCTTACGGAAATGCCATCCTAGATCTGCTTTTTTAGGCATCTCCACTCCTTTGAAATTCCCCAGCAGATGGAGGCTGAAGCCCTAAATCAGTAGGCCCTGGGACAGCTCATTCTCAAGGTTCACGTGGAAATTTGCAAGTCTTGTGATTTGTAATAAAAAGCCCTGGGATATCTGAGATTTCAGTCAACCCCTCCCTTGACTTCTTCAGAAGAAATTGCCAGAAAAAGCCCTCCTGACTTTAATTCCTGCATCATTCTGAAT
This sequence comes from Dicaeum eximium, assembly GCA_013396995.1. Taxonomy (NCBI): domain Eukaryota; kingdom Metazoa; phylum Chordata; class Aves; order Passeriformes; family Dicaeidae; genus Dicaeum; species Dicaeum eximium. Next base: position 43,666 of record VWZP01004315.1, read on the forward strand.
GCATGTTTAGAGTGGAACATAATGACTGGAAGTCCCTTTGCTCAAGGGCAAATTTATTTCCTGGCCAACATCTGGCTCCAGGCTCATCTTTCCTGCAATTTGCCAGTTGCTGGCATGAGGGAAAAAGAGAATTATTAAGCTCTTCCTCTGCTTGGATCCAATTAGTCAAAGAAAAGTTGCTGGAGGTAAATGTGATACACTCAGGAAAGATGCAAATGTTTGCTCTCTGCCAGGTCCTTCCTGCCACAGCTCAGGTCAGGGGGTGGTACTGAGGTGATGGGGAAGCAGCCTGGCCTGAGGTCACCCACTTCAGAACCTTCTTTCCCTACACGAACACTTGGGGAGACAAAAGAAGGGTAAGTAAGGAACACAATCACCTGGGATACCTCCATCAGCAGCTGGGGATGAGATGGAGTCACAGAATCATGGAATATCCTGAGCTGGGAACCACAGGATCACCCTGCCCCACCCCTGTCCCTGCCCAGACACCCCAACAATCCCACCCTGTGCATCCCTGGCAGTGCTGTCCAAANGTGTCAGCGGAAGGAAAGCAGGGGTGGAATGTCCTGGCCAGAGCACAGAGCAGTAGCCTTTTACCTTGGAATCATGGAATTATGGAACATCCTGAGCTGGAAGGGTCCCACCAAAATCTTCCAGCCCCACCCCTGTCCCTGCCCAGACACCCCACCAACCCCACCCTGTGCATCCCTGGCAGCACTGTCCAAACGCTCCTGGAGCTCTGGCAGCCTCGGGGCCGTGCCCATTCCCTGGGGAGCCTGGGCAGTGCCAGCACCCTCTGGGGGAAGAACCTTTCCCTGAGCTCCAGCCTGAGCCTGCCCTGGCCCAGCCCCAGCTCCAGCCATTCCCTGGCTCCTGTCCCTGTCCCAGAGCAGAGATTGGAGCTGCCCTTGGGAGGAGCTGCAGCCCCTGGTGAGCTCTGAGCTCAGGGTCCTCCAGGTGAGCATTCCAAGTGCCCTCAGTTGCCCCTCCCACGGCTTCTCCAAACTCTTTCCCATCCCTGTGTCCCTCCTGTGGATGCTTTCCCACACCCTTAGATCTTCCTGATATTGGGGCACCCAAAACTGCCTCCAGGACTGGAGGTGAGGCCAACCCAGCCCAGAGCAGAGCAGGACAACCCCCTCCCTTGACCAGCAGAACCAGATGCCTTTGGAGAGCTCTGTTTACCCAAAAGAATCACAGCTTCCACTTTGGGTCTTCTTGGAGAGAAAAGTGTGATATCTGGGAGACAAATATTTCCTGGGATGCAGAACAGCTGGTCTACCACAAGTTCCTGCAGTTCTGAAAATGGTAAAAAACCTCCTCTTCCATTCCTCAGGAGATTCTGCTCCCATCAAACTCTGCCAGGCACTTTTCTGGGTTACAGAGGCTTCTGAGCTTACGGAAATGCCATCCTAGATCTGCTTTTTTAGGCATCTCCACTCCTTTGAAATTCCCCAGCAGATGGAGGCTGAAGCCCTAAATCAGTAGGCCCTGGGACAGCTCATTCCCAAGGTTCACGTGGAAATTTGCAAGTCTTGTGATTTGTAATAAAAAGCCCTGGGATATCTGAGATTTCAGTCAACCCCTCCCTTGACTTCTTCAGAAGAAATTGCCAGAAAAAGCCCTCCTGACTTTAATTCCTGCATCATTCTGAATGCATGTTTAGAGTGGAACATAATGACTGGAAGTCCCTTTGCTCAAGGGCAAATTTATTTCCTGGCCAACATCTGGCTCCAGGCTCATCTTTCCTGCAATTTGCCAGTTGCTGGCATGAGGGAAAAAGAGAATTATTAAGCTCTTCCTCTGCTTGGATCCAATTAGTCAAAGAAAAGTTGCTGGAGGTAAATGTGATACACTCAGGAAAGATGCAAATGTTTGCTCTCTGCCAGGTCCTTCCTGCCACAGCTCAGGTCAGGGGGTGGTACTGAGGTGATGGGGAAGCAGCCTGGCCTGAGGTCACCCACTTCAGAACCTTCTTTCCCTACACGAACACTTGGGGAGACAAAAGAAGGGTAAGTAAGGAACACAATCACCTGGGATACCTCCATCAGCAGCTGGGGATGAGATGGAGTCACAGAATCATGGAATATCCTGAGCTGGGAACCACAGGATCACCCTGCCCCACCCCTGTCCCTGCCCAGACGCCCCAACAATCCCACCCTGTGCATCCCTGGCAGTGCTGTCCAAACGCTCCTGGAGCTCTGGCAGCCTCAGGGCCGTGCCCATTCTCTGGGGGGCCTGGGCAGTGCCAGCACCCTCTGGGGGAGGAACCTTTCCCTGATCTCCAGCCTGAGCCTGCCCTGGCCCAGCTCCAGCCATTCCCTGGGTCCTGTCCCTGTCCCAGAGCAGAGATCAGAGCTGCCCTCAGGAGGAGCTGCAGCCCCTGGTGAGGTCTGAGCTCAGGGTCCTCTGCTCCAGCTGAACATTCCCAGTGCCCTTAGCCTCAGATTCCCCTCAAGACCCTCCACCATCTTCACAGCCTCCCTTGGGTGCTCTCTAATAGCTTTAGATCTATTCAATATTGTGGAACCCAAAACTGAACCAGGAGCTGCACTTTCTGTACCAGAAGCTGCTTTAGACATTAAATTCTTCTCTTTCAAAAAAATAGGAGACATGAATCCATTCCATGGATCCATCTAACAGAAAGGAACCTGTTACCTTAATGGTATGTCCAACATAAAGACAGGACCATGGGACAGGGAGTCAGAAACACATAGGGACATCTCTGTCCCTCACAGTCAGGCAGAGCCATTTCCCACTCCCATCAAATCCATGGCCCTGTTATCCATGACTGTCCAGGTCTGGGCTGGAAAAACCCATGGACCTGTTGAACTCATGGACAGGCAGGTCCTGGGTCCCTGGGCCAGGAAGCACCTTGAAAGTTAAGGAACAAGTCCTCAAAGTCCATCTTGTGTTACCTTTCTGTCCCTTTTCCTGGCCACAGATCAATCAGAATCTTTCATGTCCAGAAAAAGCCCCGGGAAAGGAAGAAGTTGAGGATCAAGGAGCGAACCCAGCCAGTCCTCAGGAGTGCAGGTGTATCACTGCACTCTGAGTGTTTTATAACTTCTTCCTGAGCCCTGCTCCCCATAATCAGATTATGAAACCTTCAACTCAAGTTAATGCAAACAAACAGATCATGCAGAGAGCCATAAAAATAAAATATCATAATAAAAACCCTAAATCGAGAGCATCTTCTGTAAACAGAGTGCTGTAAACACAGTAATGTGTCTCTCTGCAACAATATTTGGTGAGGCATGGAAGAGCCCCAAGATATGGCAGGAAAACACAGCTGTTCTCTCCTTGGAGGAGGTGAGGGAATGCAGCTCAATGGCTGCAGGGTCAGCACAGGCCCTACTGCGCTTCTGGAACGGGAAGAGGGATCCCCCCAGATGGGTCAGGTTGGAGGGACCCCAGAGGGTCACTGGTGCCACCTCCCTGCTCCAGCAGGGCCATCCCAGAGCACAGGGCACAGCAGTGTGGGCACACAGCTCTGCAATATCCCCAGGGAGGAGACCCCACAGCCTCTCTGGGCTCTGCTCAGCGCTGGGCACTGCCCAGGACAGAAGTTCTGCCTCCTGTGCAGGGGCAGCTCCTGGGCTCAGCCCCTGCCCGTGGCTCTGGTGCCATTGCTGGGCCTGGAGCAGAGCCTGGGCCTGCTCTGCCCTCCCTGCACACAGGGACACACAGGGACACACAGGGACACACAGGGACAGACAGGGACACACAGGGACACACAGGGCTGAGGGCCCCTCTCAGTGGGGCTCCTCTCCAGGCTGAGCAGCCCCAGCTCCCTCAGCCTTTCCTGGGCACGGAGATGCGCCAGGCCCTCCCTCAGCTCCAGGAGCTCCTGTCCCTGCTGTGCTGAGGATCCAGAGCTGGACACAGCACTCCAGAGGTGCCTCCAGGGCTGGGCACAGGGGCAGGATCACCCCTGACCTGCTGGGGATGCTCTTCCTGATGCTCCCCAGGATCCCAGGTCACTCTCCTGGCTCAGGGACACCTCGTTGTCCCTTCCTCACAGAGCTGTTCCAGCAGATCCCCCCCAGCCTGTGCTAGTTGCTCCTCCCCAGGTGCAGGA
>VWZP01004322.1:6923-28333 GCA_013396995.1 Dicaeum eximium
CTACAAAAAAAAAAAAAAAAAAAAAAAAAAAAAAAAAAAAAAAACCCAAAACATCTTATATTCTCATCCCAAATATAACTGTCAGCACTGGAAAATATATAGAAATTGAAAAAATAATATTTATTTTAAAGATGAATTTTTAAAAATAGATTTTTTAAGATAGATTTTTAAATGTAGATTTATTGACTGCTGTTCTGTGTGCTTTTATATTCTTTATTAGTAACCAAAATATACTCCAGTGTTATGACAGATGCCTGCATCACTATCCTTATTTTCCTGAGGCATAACTGAGAAACTTCATACTGCAGAGGTAGGAACAGAACCTAGTTCATAAATAAAAAAAAAAAAAAAAAAAAGATGAAAAACCACCACAACAATCATTATGCAATAAAATAATGTAAAACCACATGGGTGCTACATACTGAGCTCTCCCCAAATCCAGGTTAATTAGCTAACTAGCAGTATAGAGAGATATACACAATTTAGTGCCCTTGGTCTCTCTGTCAAAAGAATATATAATTATTCTTTTCAAAATGGGACAGCTTCAAAGAGAAAAATGAAGAGCTCTTCATCTTTCCACTCAGAGCCTAAATCCTTTTGGATTTGATGATTAGAGAGGGTTGGGAAAAGGAAATTTGGTTTAGATCCCATCATATTAAAGAAGCATTTGTCCTCAGCAGCCGAGATTATGAGCAAATGCTATGGCATAAAAAGGGGCTCTGTCAGCATTTCTTTGTCTGGTAGTTTTCTGCTCAATACTTTTTTTCTGCAAACATCTAAGAATTTAGATGTCTAAGATGTCTAAACCAAGGCTCATAAACGTAAATTCTTAGCCTACAACAGGCCAGCATCTTACCCTGACAGCTCTATTGTAAAGAGAGCAAACTGACACATTAATGAAAATACCAAATATCGATGTAGAAATACAATTTTATCATTGCATGAATAAACATAAATAGTTAGTGAGTGGAACCTGGATTTAAAAGTGAGGTATGAGGTATTTGTCCCTCTCAAAGGCCCAGCACAGAGCTCACAACTTAGGGAAGAAGAAATGAGCTGATGTAAAAAGGTATCAGAATGAATCACTCTGCATTATTGAGGTAACCTGATTATGCTGGAAGTTTGTCAGTTTGTCATCAGACATCCAGACTACACTAGATTATATTATTCCAGATTATGTTATTAGGAGTAGAGATCTCTCTCTGCTCCCATCCTCTTCCCAGGGTTTGTGTTCCCTTAGGGCTTTCAAAGGAGAAAAAAGGGAGCAGCAGACACTGTTCTGTCTTGATGCTGGTGAGAACACCTCTCTGGGCTGATCTTGTATTTTAACACCCTGTTGTATTCCCCCTGCACTTTTTCAACACACAGAAGCTAGCTAAATTGGGAGAAAATGTCTTTCTTAAAAGATCAAAACCTCAGTAGGCTTTGAACCCTTAAATAATATGGAAGATCACAAGAAGCCTGTTCAAGTCAGAAGGATCTGCTTATCACCCCGAATTATATCAGTACCATCTTTCTCTTTATTGGCCTGAGAATGGGCAGAATCAAAGATAAAACAGCATAAAAAATGACACCCTGTGGCCTGCTCATTTCTGGCTGCCATTTGTATGTAAAATCACCAGCAGCTGTCATGATCAGAAAGTGTGGGAGTCTGTGTTGGAGGGGATAAACATACACAGACAAAAATTAGGGCTTACTTCCTTAAGGGAAGGCAAAACAAAGCAGAAATGGGTTGCTGTGGACAGTACAGGTGGTGAATGAGTAATTACCAATATTGTCTGAGAAATATGGGGCAAATTCTGTGTTCATATCTTGCTACTTCTGTCTGCATCAGTACAGTGTATTGCCACTCAAAACCTGAATGGAAAACACTTTTAAACACCAGGCATTTCTATTAGGTTTGTTTCTGCATGTCTATGTCATACAGTATGATAAACACAATAAACACATTTTGGAGTTTCAGAAGGCTGCAGCTAACTCTCCTGTTTGGGGGATAACACCATCCACTTCTCTGCACAGTGAGCCCACTTGGCTGGGACTTCAGCACGGAGCCAGGCCATTCCTGTGGAACTCAGGCTGAAGAGTGGATCCTTCACAGCTCACAGACAAAAAGAAATCAGCTGTTAAAAGTCATTTTTGTCAAAAAGCACTTCATGGGTGTCGTGGTTTGAGGGTGGTATGCTCCAGTTTGGAGTTCCCACTGAAACCATCCTGCTGCTGCTCCCTCTCCCTCTCCCCTGCAGCATCATGGACAGGAGAGCTGGAGGCACAAAAGGAAAAGATCATGTGCTGGGATAAGAGCAACTCACTGGAAGCAGCAATGAAATAGGCAAGTAAGCAGTATTTTATACTCTTTTATACAAAAATATAAAGAACAAGTGTGAGGGGAGGGGGTGGAGGTGAGAGAATGACACCAAATGCTCACCCTATACATGTGGAGCCTGACACTGCCCAGCCACAGCCCTCTACCCAAACTCCAAGGGAGCTCTTCCTCCTGAAAATAATGCCAGGTGCCACAGAATTCCCTCTGGGTCCTGGCCATGCCCCACTCCTGGATACTGCAGAAAATTAACCCTGTCCTGGCTGGAACCAGAGCACTGTCTCTGAACCGTGATTTAAAAAATTTCCGAGCAATCACAGGTCAAAGGGTGCTGGGAGTAGTCAACGTTTCTCAAAAGCAGGTAAAGATCATGGATTGAAATAAGAACAATTGCTGGAAACAGCAACAAAATAAAACCAAACAGAACAGAAAGAACAGTGATAGCAGAATGTAGAAGACAGGTGAGTGATTCACTTGTGATTTTTCACTGCACAGAGCCCAGGGCTGCCCTTGCTGCTCGTTTCACCTCTGGCCTGGCTGAAAGGGACCCTTTTCCTCCTCCCCTGCCCCCTGTGCAGGATGTGGGGAGATATGGAATAAATTCAGGACCCTAGCCATCACCCCTGCTCGATACTGAAGAAATTAACCCTGTCCTGACCAAAACCAGGACAAAGCTTTTTATACTTCTTACATTGTGGTGCCTAAAACTAGACACAATACTCAAGGTGAAGTCATACACAGATGCTGGTTGCCAAAGTTTGAGCCCTTACCAGGGGAGGTGACATGTCCCTCTCTGTAGGCAGTGCCCAGCAATAACAAAAGCATCACTGAATTATCAACACTGTTCACAGCAAAAATCCAAAAACACAGCCACTAGGAAGAAAAGTAACTCTACCCCAACCAAAAGCAGCAGAAATTTTGATTTCTTTTTTTAAACATTTTAGTTACTTCTAACCATTATTTTAAAACAGAAAATAGCAGCTGAATTTTTAAATCAACAATAGAAACTCAAGCAGTTACCACAGTTCATTATTAGCTTGGAAGAAAACAGAGCAGCGACTATTTTCCTAATTGTCTTTAAAGTCATTATTACATGTGCAAGTACAGTTTGGTGCTCTCCAGAGCCTTTCCCTCATTACACTCTGTGATTCACTAAATTACACGATTGTGATTAGTGCGGCAATGGGTGTCCAAGTGGTATCAGGCAACTACAGGGCTCCTTTTGCAGAGGTCAATTTAATTACATTGTGCATGACAGAAACCAGGCCAGCTGAGTACTGCCTTTGCCATCAGCAATTGACACCTGAGTGTTAATGAGCTGGTAATTAAGAGTTGGCACAGACAGGCACATTTTAGTGTTTGGGACTGGGATTACCATATGCTTCAATGTCTCTATGCTAAAGGCCTGAATTTATTTTTTTTTTTTAATATATGGGATTCTAAAATAAAAGGAAATTAAGGCATTTGCAAATAACAAGCAAAAAACCACTTTTAATCAGGACTGAATGCTGCCTGTCATAACGTTCTGAGAAATCCCCTCCTCCTACCTGTAATCATTTTACCAGCATTTTATTTTTTGTAATACATGTTGTATTGGGTTAGTGTGGCCAGGTTTTGGTAGTGGGGTGGGGGGAGGAGGAGAGACTACAGGCGTGGCTTCTGTGAGAAGCTGTTGGAAGCTTCCTCCATGACCAGCAGAGCCAATGCCAGCTGGCTCCAAATGGATGTGCCACTGGCCAAGGTTGGGCCAATTAGAAATTGTGGCAACACTTCTGTGATAACAGACTGAAGAAGAAAGGGGAAAAAAAAAAAGTTATTGTGTAGCTGTAATTGTGGCCAGGGAAGAGCAGGGTGAGGACCTGTGAGAGAGCAGCCCTGCTCACACCAGGTCAGTGCAGAAGGTGAGGAGCTGTGAGAGAACAGCCCTGCACAGCCAGGTCGGTGCAGAAGGTGAGGAGCTGTGAGAGGAGCAGCCCTGCACAGCCAGGTCGGTGCAGAAGGAGGGCAGGAGGTGCTGCAGGCACCAGAGCTGGGTTCCCCTGCAGCCCGTGGTGCAGGCAGGGTGAGCCAGCTGTGTCCCTGCAGCCCATGGAGACCCACAGGGATGCACAGACCCACCCACAGCCCCTGCAGACCCCTGATGACCCACGCTGGAGCAGGCTCCTGGCAAGCACCTGCAGACCCTGCAGAGAGGAGCCCCTGCTGGAGCTGCTTTCCAGTGCCTTTGCTCTCCTTTGCAAACTGTCCCTACAGACTGTCCAAACCTATGGAGAAGAGAGAAGGTGATGAAGGGGTGTGATCCTAAGGGGAACTGAAAAGTGACTGGCATGAAGGAGAGTTTGGTGGCAGTTCAGTAGGGGTGAGGTGGGGAAGGAGACTGGAAAATCAGAGAGAAGAAAAAGCTTTGTGGCTGGGCATAACCACCTCTGAAACATAATCCCAGAAACGTAATTCCCAAAAAACATAACCCCAAGAACGTTAGAAACTAGGAGAAGGACAATCTGTGTGGTAGGTAAACTACCTCTAGAAAATAATCCCAGAAAACCAGTACTACCAGTACTCTTGGTTATGTTGAAAATATTTCAATTTTAACTGATGGTAATGTTCCTCAAGTCCTGTGTCCCTTTGCAGCTCAGCTTTAAACTTAAAATAATAAATATTTCTAACTATCAGAGAGATTTTGAGACGAGTATGTAAACTGAATAAGGTAAATCAAAAACACTTGAAGGACTTTCAGCGTTTTTATGGAGGTTAACTCTGCATGTTCGGTGTAAGGAATATTATTAAAAAACTTATCTCTGTGATGCAGCATGTTTAGCATTTTTGGCTGTAATTCCTGTATCTCAATTTTGTAAATATATTTATTATATCTAGGAGGGAGATGGAAGAAAATTGTTAGTCTAGATGGAGACATACATTTTGTTTCTTCCTGTACTGCTATCAGTGAAGAGGATGAGTAGAATCTGCCTGTGGGTCACTTACCTTCTCTAATTCCAGGAGCAAGGAGCACTGCAGAACATCCAGCCACAGCATCTTTTTGAGTGACCTGATACATTACTTCTGCTTAGGTTCATGGTGGTAGTTTGAAGAGTTAATTTTTAAAATAGTTTTGGGTTTTTTGAGTTTTTTTATGTTACATAATCTTGTAAAATTCTCTTTACAACAATAAAATTTATAAAACTTTTTAAAATAAAAAGTTCTTCACTGTGAATATTGCAGATTGACTTTAAGGGGGATGTGCAGAAAACATGAAAGTTAACCAGAGGAGTGATCGAGCCTTTTTCATGGGCTTCATTACATACTTGATGAAAAATTAGAAGACAACACTACTTTTTCTAATATTTTATTAATTGGATTATGATTAATGAAGAGTGGAAGGAACTTGACCTACTGCTGTTCTTGAAAGGATGAAAAAAGTGGTAAGCTTCATTCCCTGCAATTTTGGCCCTAGAGTATTTGCAAAATAGCAAACAGGAAAGAGAAGCAAGCACCAAGAATAACTCGTGCTATTCAGTAAGATCATGTGAAATTTCAGGATGTATTTGCACATTTAACAACACAAATTTTAAAGGAAACAAAAAAAAAGCCTTACTCACAGCTCATTCTGAACTCTCTAGACATCTGAAGAACCTAATCCTGTAAAACATTACTTTGTATATTGAAGTTCAGTCTTTAATTTCTGGAATAACTTTGGATTATAGAATTGCTTTGAAATATGACTTAGCTGAAAGTTATTTGGGCTGCATCACCTGTGAGAAGCAAAAGAGGTGACTTATATCTCAAAAGCAAGAAAGATGTGTAGTGGAGCAAAGAAGGAGCAAATATGTAAATATCTGGCATTGCAGAATTGTTACAGAAGGAGAAGTGCTGGGAATTTATTTACATAACCATAAAACACTTCCTACCCCAGAAAACGTGCTGGGCTGGAAAAAATTGCAAGCTATTTAATATGACAGAATAAAAATCCAGCTGCTGCTGAAAACAAGAGGTGAAAACACAGAATGGACGGGTGATATTTAATGAACAGTAGCTGTGTACTATTGAAGATCAGAAAAGAATCTATATAGCCAGATTAAAGACAGATGACCTTTTTAGAGTTTAGTTAACCTTTTGGTCACTTTTGAGAGTTATCACTTAGGAAGATAAAGGTCAAGCTGGAGCTTGGTCTTCATATATGATTTTTTTCCTCTGATGAAAGGTATGCCTCTCTCTTCTGCTTTTTAAGGAGTTGTAGGAGAAGTTCAGTTCAACAAGAAAAGTGTGTGGAATGCTTTTATGTTTTCTTAATCCTTGCAAAATTATTTTGAAGAGGGAGTCCTTTTGTACTAAATGGAGGGTCCTTGATCTTTAATCTTTTCAGTATCTTCCTGTTGATGTAAAAAAAAAAAATTGTGAAAGAGATCAAGATTTTATATAAATTGATGCATTACTTCAAACTAATTGCTCAAAATTGCACCAACTAATCTTTGGTTCTGGATGGGAAGAAAGACAAACCGTGCCCATGAATTCCAGAATAAACCTCAGCAAGTTTATTACAGTAATCTACAGATTAATGGGTGTACAGACTCCTGATTAGCCAACTGTTTGTCAACATGGCACTGATTTATAGCTACTCAAAAAGAGTTCCTGGCTTGGCCTTTACTAGGAAATCTGTCCAGCAGTTGCTGATTTTCTGACAGGTTATTGGTTTGGTATCATGAGGGGTTTTTGGTCTTTTTGGTGTTTATTATTACAATTTTTTTTAAAATTTACATGCTATAGTCCAGTATTTATGTAAAATTGAAAGCTTGCTCCCAACAGCTGTTTGACCAGCTTCAGCATTTAGGTTGCTGATAGAGGTGGGCAGAACACTTCCTGAATTTTGTTAGGCCATTTTCATCTACCCTTTTTTAGCAGGCATAGGGTCAAAATTGAAATTTTGAGGTGAAATTGCAGGTGAATATTTGTATCACACGAGAAACAGATGAATGTGTACCTAGGTATCCAAGTATTTGTCTTGGTGGTTTCTATGGAAGTTGAGTTCCCTGGAGAGTGGATTTTTGATACAGAGGGAAGGGGGGCTTTGGGTGACAGATACTGAATTTGACATTCCTGCTTTTCCTTTTGCCTCTCATGAGAGCAGCAGTCAGGGACTGACAGCAGTTTTGAACACAAAGACTAAAATGTGCAGAAAACAAGGAACTGCTCTCTAAGTGCAAATAATGAAAGACCTAGCAATGACCAGTTTTGGTTTTTTTTGTTTTCCTGAAACTTTAGCGTTTGCAGTAATCAAATAAGTCTTATGCTAACATTAGTTTTGGTGAATGTTTTATGGAAAGTTTGAATTGAGTAGGAAAAAATAACTCATCATCTTGGCCATCTGAGCCACCTGGCTCATGAGGACTCTGCTGGGGCTACCTTGCTCTTCCTCTCTGCCCTGCTGTAGGACAGGGTAAATCTCCTCTTCAGCTTCTTTATGATATGTGCAGTTTTGTAGGTTGCTCCTCTCTCTCCCCCCTAGTTTTCAGATAGCAAACTAATCAACTTAATCCTCTTCTAAAGAAGATTTTTCCCATAACTTTGATTATCCTCACAGCATTCTGCATGTTTTCTGCTTTTTTGATATTTCTGAAACGGGATTAAAAGAATTGTTTGCAGTCTGGGTTCATAAATGTCTGTGTGGTCTTTAGGAGGAATAGCTTGCTGCTTTTTGGTAAACTGCTCCTTTCCTAATAATCTCAAACCTTCTATTTGTCTGCTTTTGAATAGTGAATTAATTCCAGTATTTTTTTCAGTGGCAACACTCTTCTTAATTTCTTTTTGTGAGGCAGAAATAATTTCTTCCCCCCAGTGTACATCTTTGCATTCATCTTCATCTTCCCTCATCTGCTTAAGGTGCTCTCCAACCTGTCACAGTAATCCTCAGCTCTTAAACCATAAACTCTACACCCTATTGTCCTTTCTCTTTGTGCATCAGCTTCTCTCTGCCCCATCTTGATCACTTGAGTGCCCTGAACAGTGAAGAACCAAATATATTTCAAGGACTAACTTAGCAACTCCTTTGAAAGGGCAATTTTTTTTTTTTTTTTCATTAATAAGTGATCAAAAGATAGGAAATGAAGGGTGGGATCTTCTCTCATCTAATTACAACTCAGTTTCTTTAGGAGCCTTTAATGAGGATTTGTGACAAAAGCTTCCAGGAAACATGAGTATACTTTATTGACAAGATTATCCCTGAGTTCCATGACCCCTTTGAAGGGCTTCAGCTTGAACTGAGAAGTGATTTCTTATTCCAAACAAATCAGTCTCATTTCCTTGGTTTGTGTTCATGTCTGCTAATAATATTTTCCTTTTTTTTTTTTTTTTATAAATGGGTTTTCCTTTTTACTTTGCACGCGAGGGATGGATTAAAATTTACTGTTCTCTTGAAACCAGTTTTAGAGGTTGTTACATGGCAAACAGGCACAACTCCTCTGCTGTACATGCTCTGCAGGTGACAAGTTACAGGATGCAGCTATTCAGCATCGCTGCAGTGAGATTCCCCCAGGATCACTTGGATGAGCAGCTGAGTGGCTGTCTGTCATTTGTCTTTCATGTACATTTTGTGAATTTGTTCTGAGATGTTTTCTGCAGATAACCGGGTCAGGTGTTCAGATTCAGCTGTGAAATGGCAGGGTTGGCAGTGCAGTGAGGGTGTGAGTGAGTGGCTCTGAGGGCTGTGCTGCCGTGGCTGCTGCCTGGGTTAACATCATCTCCTCCTGTGTGTGTAATAAAATACAGACAACCTTGGAAAGCCTTGGCTGGATTGAAAAAAAATCTTGGAAAGCCTTGGCTGGATTGAAATGGGGGCTGCCACCTCCAGAGAATGAATGAGGTGTCCCACACAGGGCAGGGTTCTCTCCTCTTGGCTGTTTGGCTGCTCTGGCTGTGTGAAGTGATGGGAATCCACAGGGATGGATGTACAGAGGGAGCTGGGAGGAGCTGAGGACTCCACGTGCATGCTTGGAGCTTATCAATGCACCTTTTGTCCTTCATGTTTATTTTGGTTCAATTTTAACCTGATTCCATGGGCTGGCATTCTATCTGCTTGACAGGAGTATAAGGGGTGCTTTGATGTAGCTTACCCCAAAAGGAGCCCAGTGTCCACCCCACTGTGCAAACTGAAGCACAATAAATATGTTTGAAAGCTTTTTACAGCGTGTTTCCAATCTGCTGATCCCTAGATTTTGAAGCACCAGGTGTTCTGATGGACACTTTAAGGTCTGCCTCAGTCCTTGGCAAGGATTGAGTTTGGCCCAGTTGGTTAGAGAATGGTGCTAATAATGCCAGGATTGTAGGATTGATCTCTGTCCAGGACATTCCCTTCAGGGTTAGAGGAGCCTTCTGGGTCCCTTCCAGCTCAGAGTGTTCTGTGACTGTGGAGGAGCTTTGAGGAATTTTTCAATAACTTCTTGTTATTCATGTTTTTCTATGTTTCTTCATGGATCTGTTCTGCTGTATGTAAAAGGATGACCCAGACTCTTCTTTCCCATGTTCTGGGCACCCAAAGTGGGGTGAGGATTTTTTCACACAGCTGTGACTGAAGTCCTATCACAGCCCTTACCTAAAGACCAATAAAAACTGGCTTACTGTAAGAGGAATTGTCCATTTTAAAGCTGCTATTAACATGGAGGGATCGTGGACTTAATATTGAAACTGTCTAGGCTGAAATTAAAAGCAGATTTACCCAAGTAAGAGATGCCATAATGAACATTTATATGGTTTTATTCATAAATTGTGTCATATGGTGTCTTTTCTATTCTACATATTTAATACTGTAGTTTTTGAATATAGTTTGTGTAGGCTTTGTGAAGTAGTTTTTGTTATGTAGTTCTAAGAGACTCCTTTTATTCCTAGAAAATAAGAAGTAAGAACAATTAAACTGGTTACATCAGTTCTTTGTTACTTGGCTTTTTTTCCTTTGGTTAGAAAAGCAATGAAGTTATGAATTTCTCACAATAATTGAAAGGTCTGGAACAATTTGCATCAACTGTTCTTCAAAATTAGAAAAAAGGAGATGCACATGAATTACAGACTGTTGTGCCAGATTTCATATTGATGGAAATTAACTTTGACAAGTCTTTAGTTGCACAAAGCAGGACTTACTATGGAAATTTGAACAGGCATTTAAATCTATAACATGTTTTTGAGGTGCCACTCACGCATATTGTTTTATCTTTAAGTGTTTCTTGTTTGAACAAGAATAGAATGTGAAAATATCTCTCACAGTTTCATCTCAATTCCTGCCTTTAGAGGTCTTTATGCTTTCTTAATTCTCTGTTCTGTATTATCTGTATTTACTTGATGACACAGTAAAAATAAAACATTTCTAAACATGTCTAGCCCATAAAATGAGATTGACCTCTTTGTAACTAGAGGTCCAGCACAAAAAGTTATGCAAGTTGATGGTGATTTTTTCTAAAGTGCTGACATAGAAGATAACATGAACTCAACAGAAGAAAAAAAACACAAAGGAGATTTTCTTGGAAAAAAAGCAATTTTAACTACAAAGGGTTGACATAGTACTTGTAATAGTAGGCAGTGTTTTCCACACTTCCATGCTACCTTGAAATGGGATTTAAGCACTTCATCAAAAAGGAAGTCTGTCTAATTATCTAATTGAATTTTTGTGTCACTAGCTTAAGTCACATGCAAAGGTTCAGAAATAACTTGTTTTAGTAGATATCTGACAGTGCTGGTCTTAACAGATTTTTTTTCTATTAATGTTGGTCTGAATTAGGAGTGTCTTTAAATAAAACATCTGTATCTTAATGAGTGTTGAGCAGATTTATGCCCTTTATCTATCCTTTGACCTTAATCCTTATAACTCATCTGCGTGTCTAATCCAGAATTTCACATTAAGTCACTTATTCTGTCTTTCCCTTTTCTTTGGAGTTTGAGTGAAATAGGGTAAATAATGTATGACACAATTTTTCCTGTGTAGACAGCTCCTCCCCTCTTCCCCTGACTTTTCACATCATCTTTATCAGTTTAACACTTTATTAATAAAAGACAGACTAGTCTTTCAAAGAGAAAAGATATTATGGAGAATAATGGAAAAGTAGGGTAATTGAAACAGTTCTTATTACATTTGTTGGAAATAACATTAATTACATTGGTGTAAGGCCCTCAAAAACTCACTTGACAGGACTCTTAACAGGGCTTACAGCTTTCCATGTACTCTGTGTTATACACACAAGAGAAATACCAACTAAAAAAACAACAAAAACTTTACTGGCAAAGTCGAGAAAATCAGAGATTGACAAAGGTTTAGAGCAGCATTCAATCAGCATAAAACACTTCAGGAAGCATTAATTTTAGCCCATCCAATTTAGCAAACTCCAAGCCTATCCAATTTTGGGTTACTCAAAACTCTGAGAAGAGGGAATTAGAAGACAGAAAAAGTATAGAAAATAACAAATATAGCGACCACTCCTGGTTCCAGGTGTATTCAGCTGATAGAAATTCCAGATGGAAGTAGGGCCAAGACATGTGCATGGGTTAAGCTCCCTTTGGCTTTCCTGGGAGCTTCCCCAGGTGGGATTTTGGGCCATGTGGCCGCTGTGGGGCTGGATTTGGGCTCCAGAGGTGGGTGTGGGGCTTTGCCTCTGCTGTGCCAGGGAAGGGCAGCCCCTGCCAGGCTGGGGTCCAGGCTCTGGGGTGGGGAGCAGGGCTCTGCCTCACCAGAGCAACACCTGACCTCACCTGCCCCTTTTCCCCACAGGTGCACCCAAAATATTTTGAGAGGGCAATCTCCGCCAATCTCTCACAGCTGGACTTGGCAGTAGCAAGGAATAGCTGTTTTCATGAAACTTGGTTTGAGTAAAATTATTTTTGAATCAAGGCCATCAAGTCTGTTACTAAGCTTAACCTCTTGAATTGTCATTATTTGCAAACTAGCAGGTGGGATTTAGGTTAAACTGACTTCTATCAAAGAAGTGTCACTGTTTATTAAAATTGCTTGGAAAACAAGATTCCCTAAATGTTTTAATTTATTGCTACAAGGATAAGCTTGCCTCAAACACTTTTCTACATGCTGAGAGATACATGGAATACTGCAAAAGAGATCATCAGCTGCCTTGTGACAGCAGTTGTTTCATTATCTGGCTCCTGATTCAAGTCTCCCCATGAAATACTTCACTCAGTGCTATTACATCCCACGGTGTTTGCTCAGTGTCAGATCCTGACTATGAAAGATGTGATTTGCATAAGCAAAACTCAATTTAAAATTCTCCCTTGCACAGGGTCTTGGTTAGAGAATTTGCACTTTAAATTCTGGCTGCTGTTCCTACCTGAAGATACCGTGGGCCTAAAGCCTGCCAAGTCCTGATGTGCACAGCTGGGATGACTGGCAAGGGCTCCATGGAAGAGCAAATTCATAAATAAATTTGTCAGCCTCCATTGCTGGATCCATGTGTCTGTGAGGATCTGTCTGGGGGAATCAGATTCCGACACTTGAAGCTTCCTTTGCCCTTGGAGTGGGGGTGTCCAGTGGGAAAGGGAACAGTTTAACAGTAGGATATTACAGCTCAGCTGGCAGGCACCTCTTCTTGACTTAGCAGAGATTATTTAGAAATTATAAGAGATTTGGTGGTTAATTCAAACACTATTAGTCAAGGCCAGTTCTAAAGATGTACACAGCCATTCAGACTTTTCAAACATTATGCATTTTTACAAAAAAGATCTCAAACCCAAGTCTACCCACTCTGAGGCTAACTCCTGTACTTTGAGTTTTGTCAATGATTCACAGTTTTCATCCTTGAACAAGAGCAGCTGCCAGTAGCTCACTGTCACACTTGTCATGTCTCCAAACACTCCCTCACTCTCCATGAAGTGCTGCAGATGCAACAGGGCAGACATGCAGCGTGGTTTTGCAGGCCTTAAATCAAAGTCTGAGTTGCAAAAAGTTAATCCAAGTCCAAACACATTCCCTCCTAAATTGTACTTTACACATTGCTCATCTAAAGCCAATCCCAGCACTTCTGAAAGTTTAATTCTTTGGGTTTGGAATGGGCAGTCTGTGAAGGAGCTGGAAAAGTCTTTTGTTGAGATCTTCTTAGCTTTTTCTTGATCTCTAAGATCATCTTATGAGCCAACAGGATACATCACTGCAGCCTGACACTGCACCTGAGTTCCCAGGGCCCATTTCTGGGTTATGTCTTGGAAGAGCAAAGCAGACTTCACTCACAACATGCTTGACTGGCCAAAAAAGGTGCAACTGGAGCACTAAAATGCTATTAAAATATTCAAGAGAGTCTTACATGAGACATGCAAAAGCAGGAGCCTGTAGTGTTGATTCATTTGAAAAAATATCAATACTCATTACTGTGAAAATTCTGACTCCATCTGAAGTTATCCAGCTTCCTTCCACGGCACCACCTCGGCTGACTGTGGAAGAATTACACTTGGACTCAGTCCCCAGAGAGATTGTCAGCACTGACTGCATTCAGTTCTCTGAGAAGCTGAATCAAGCATGTAAAAGGTATGCTAATTCTGAAGTATGAAATTTTTTCAGAAATAACCTATTTTTAACACTTCTGAAGCTTACGTACCTCTTTCTCAAGGCCCCCCCTCCCTGCTTCTGCGCTTTATTTTTTTCCTTACAGCCACTAATTAACACAACAAAGTGCAGCAAAATTGACAGGTAAATTATCCTTTAAGAGCATTAAAATATTTTCCAGATAAATAGTCATATCAAAATATGTTTAAGTGACGATTTTTCCTGTCCTAGAAAAGCATTTCTAAACATCTACATTGCAAATTTACATCCCACCTTGAGGTTTTCTTTTAAATTTCTTTCACATAATGTAGCTATTAGAGTAAGTGAAAGCTTCTTTTTCTCCTTCCTCATGCATTGGTTCTAAAACCAGCAGGACCCAACATACCAGCCCCTGCCTGTCCCTGACAGGAGCAGCTGAACCTCTACCAGCTGATTCTGTCACCTTTTTTTGGTGATTATTCATTCCTCTCTCCTCCTCATCTCAAAGGAAAACCTGCATGAAGTGCCAAGATCCTTCTCTACGTGGTCAGTCTTTCACCTCTGTCAAACTCATTTGTGCTAAAAGCATACAGGTAAGCATGTACACCTTTTTTTGTCTTAAATCCAAGATAAAATAGTAAAAGCATATTTTTATGTTGTTAGATCCCCCAAGCTAACAACCGTCATATTTCTACATAAAGGTTGTAACAGTGGACCAGTTTTTCTTTCAGTTTATAAAACCTGAAAGATAATTATGCTGAAGAATGTTCATAACTAACACTTAAAAAGAGATCCAATATCTTGGACTCTTTAAGTAAATCATTAGGGGAAAGAAAATGCTGCGCTAAAAACTTCTTTAACCTTCTCACATTTTTAGTGCAAGTGCAGTCCTACAAAGCTGCTTGATTTGGAAATAAATTTACAGAAGTAATTGGCATATATATGCATATAAATAGGAATAAATGCATTTAAATGGCTATCTTCCAGCCTATATTTAGCAGTGGATCAAGTGCAGAATGCTCTTTCCATATCCTTTATTTCCTTTGAAACAGTACTTTGCTTGACGAGTTCCTCTCTGTAGATTGTTCTGTTAACTTTCTTCCATCTGTGTCTCCCTTTAGCCCCAGGCTGTTAAAAATGAGACAGTTTTTGAATGAGTAATGCTTATGTGATGACTTTTTTTATATGATTAAAGAAAGTGTGGGATGATATTTTGGTACCCTTTTTTTTTCCACTTCACTAATGATGATATATAGACTGTAAGATTTTGTAAGGAAGAAAGAAACAATAATACTCTTCCTGTTTGATCCTGAATCAGGTCCTGTTTTGCCTTTGTTCATTTGGGCTCAAGCTTTTTCTAAAGATAACTGATGCCTGCTTTAATATTTATTCAATTGGAGGAAAATATTATCTGTACTTCTGCTGAACTAAAAGTATCCTATCACTTGGACATGTGGAAAGAAATATTGCAAATATTATTGACAGAAAAATCTTAAAATTTAAGAGCTTAATCTCCCTTAATTCAGTATCAGGTTACAATTAATATCAGTGGTGTTTTGCTGCTGAACTCAAATCTACCATTAATACTGTATTTCAGTAATATAGATCTCTGTTGACAGGGCTTGTGAGTGTCAACATAAAGAAATGAACATTTTTTCAACACTACCTGTAGCTCATATTACATTTGGCCTTTCTGTTATCCAAGCAACTAATGATGTGAAAGTTAGTTGTTTAACAGAACAGGCTTTTAAGTATTTAATTATTCAAAGGATAATAAAGGCAAGAGTCAGAAAATGTAATGTTAAACAATGGATCCATTTCATATCCCTGACACCCTATGGAGCTATTTTGAAGTTAATGAATCTCTTTGTTCCACCCTTATCTATCTGAAAGAAAAGTAAACAAAACCCATGAAATACCCTCAAAGAAATGCTTTCATTGACTCTAATGGAGTTATTGGCATTTGTAGATCTGTGGTTTAAAGAATTAGCAGTCTGTCCCTCAGTTTGTGCTCTGTTCAATTAAATGTTGAGAAATGGAATGGCATACAGGCAGCCAAAGCTTCAGGTTACTGAATGAGATGTTTTAAAGTAGCTGGAAGATTTACAGAGTTTAAACTTAAAAAAAAACCAAATATGAACAAACAAAAAAATAAAACCCCAAAAAAACCCCACCACAACCACAAGTTTTTGCTGTTCCACTTGGAGAACATCTGGGATGTTCTCTGACTGGTAAATTAATCCTCCTTGTTTTTTCTAATGGAAGCCCTTATTTACTTTGGATATTCAGGGGAGTACAGAATAGAATTTAAGGTATTGGTCAAGGTTTAATAAAATAAATACTAAATAGGGAAAGCAAGCAAAGGCCTTTCAGCTGTCGTGGTGGAGTTTTGAGAGAAACTTGAAATTAATTTAGGGACTGAGAGGCAATGGTAGAGAGTCATTAAATTTTTAAGGAGCAGAAATTATCAGGCACATCACTTTGTTCATCACATTTGTGTCTAGTCTTTTTTTTTTTTTTATACCTATGTCTTTCCTATTCTCTGATTAAGATTTGTAGGCATACAAAGATCTTTAGAATTATGGCTCTGATGTGAACTTATTTTCTTATAGCTGTGCTGGGTGGTTGGTAAGGTCAGAAAACAGTGAGTTGTGGCAACTTCAGCCTTTTAAGGAAACTATTTGCAGTGATCTTTAAAAACAAACAGTTTTCTCTGTGTGAGACTGCTAGGTCTTGGTTCAGTTGGTAAAGAAATGAAAACATTGCATATCAGATAACACAGCTGGGATTTTTTCTACACAGTTCACAGCCTCTGTGTTAATCTCAGACGTTTAAGAGATTAATAAGAAGGATTAGTTTTATTCATTTATTCATTCTCTAAAGACATTTCATTCACAGTGGGCACAGGTATACTGACATGAAGAGGCTTTGGTGATATGTCAGCAGAGTTCAGCTGCAATTTGCTAAACTTATTGGACTGCTTACACTGGAAAACTCTCAGAGCAAAGCCTGCATCTATATATTTCTCCTGAGACCTACGGAATACATTTGATGATTTTTTAGAGGAACTGAAGTTTTGAACTCTTTCTCGAGCATATTGTGGTGAAATAATTCGGTGCAAATCCTGGGGAGGAGGTTAATTATTGCAAACCAAAGGAACAAGTGGTACTAGTTACAGAGGGATCAAAGGATAGCAGTAATAAAAAAAAAATTGATGAATCAATAATAAAGTGAGTTCTTGCCAGGTTTATTGACTTTGGATACAACCTCATAGAAGGTTTTCATACACTGTGAATAAAAACCTCCCAGGTTTTGGTTTTATGCTGTTGTGCTGTTTGTTTTATGTTGGGTACGGCCTTGTGCACTTGTACTGAAATGTTTGCTTAGGAATAGCACAGAAGTGTAATGAATGCCCTTTATCTGTAGCAGGTTTGTGTTTTAAAACCAGCTAAGGAATGTCTATCTTTGTACAAGTGTGTGTATAGTCATATTTGTCTCCTGCTCTCTCCCAATTGATGCTGTTGGATCTTTTTGCAGCATGTCAAGAAAGCTATTAAACATGCACTTCAGTTTATAAACATCCTGGTAATTATATTTTGGATTTCCTACATCTGTGAAACACAATAGACTAAGACTTGTTGGTTCAAAAATTTAACACCGTGTAGGATTATTTGGAAATGAAAGTCACAATTGAAACTGTGCTCTCATGTCTTTTAATCTGAACAGTCTGGAGTTTTTTTACAACTCCCAACTTTCATCTAGCACTTAAATTCTAAGCCCATTCTGGGCTTCTCAGCACATTTCCCACTGGTCCTCCACGGCACCTGCTGTGCTGCCATCAGCCATTAATGTTCAGACAAAGCCAACAGCTTGTTAGGATGTGTCTGAGACATTCAGCAGTGCAGATGGCATGTTCTGTCTGCCTCTACCTGTAACATCTGGCAGCAGTCAGATGTGAGAAAGCCCAAATGAGAAGGAAGGAGATAATGTTTTTAAGTTGAATTGAATAAATAATTTTTTTCAGACAAATTATTGCAGTTTGCTTGAGGTCATAAAAAAACCCATGTGAATGGAGGGTAGAATTAGCTTGGCTGGTTGAATTAATTGAATGAATTTATATATTGTGTGGACTTCCAATTCAAATTTTGAGAAATTCTGTAATTTGGTTTAGAGCTTGAGAGATCAATGCTGCAGTGCCTAGGGAGTTTTCTCCTTAACTATCCCCAAGAATCTATCAAACTACACACTAGGCAGATGGCTGGGAACAAGTTTTTCTATGCTGTTAGTAGCTTTGCTGTTAGGTCTTGATGAAATCTTAAAATGGTTTCTAATTGTATTTGGGATTGTTCAGATCAGTTCCAAGTGGCATTGTTTCTTTTTAAATGACCTTGGTGTTGTTATGAAGAGCCTGGCAACACGATGGCTGATTTTGCCATCTCATCACATGGACAAAAATATTCAAATTTATTTATTTATTAATCAAATGCTTTTTTCCCCTCATACCTTCTCCTTCAAAAAGCCTTAGATGTAAGGTGTAATGTAGTGTTCTTCACAAAGCTTGTACCATGTAAAAACTACAACTTGGTGAGTCGTGAGCACGTGTATTCAAAAGCAGAATCTGTGCCACAGAGAACCAATAATCTGCATAATTCTCAATCATCTCAGTTTTGACTGGAAACAATTTTACATTCTTGATTTTTTTGTCAGTTAAGAAGGTTTGGCTTCAGAGATTGGCTGAGTGATTTGTCTGTCTTTCCCCTCCACTCTCCCATTTTCCTTCAGTTGTTAAAGTGTCCTGGTCTTGATCCATGGACGCTTTTGCTCTCTCTGGTTCCAAACTGGGAGCACTGGGAGAGGGCAGTGAGCTCTGAGCAGAGCACTGGGTGGGATGGAACATCCCTCTGGCCAACTGGACTCACCTGTCCTGTGTCCTCACTCAGCTTCTTCCTTACCCCCAGCCTACTGGGTGGGGAGAGAGTGGGAAATAAATAAAGCCTTGGTGCTTCATAAAATCCTTTTTGGTGTGGTGTGGTTTGTTTTTTTTTCCCAAGCTTTGTTGTGTTCACTTCATTGTTCAGAAACAGCCACAACAATGTTGTGTTATCTACACTGTTTTAGCCACAAACTCAAAGCATGGCACCATTCAGGCCGTTGTGAAGAAAGTTAATTCTGCTCCAGCCAGATCCAGTATGGATAGGCAACTCTGTCCAGATTAATTAAATATAAACAAATCTTGTATAGATTTAACAAGGCACTTTTGTCTCCTATGCAGACAAAGCATGCTAGAAAGTGCTGAATTGTGGAGGAGAGGTGAATAAGTTTGCAGTGCAGTGGACACAGCAAAGCTGTAAGGCCCCACTCCATCTCCCCCAGGTTTACTAAGCTCAAGAGAATTTAATAGATTTGAAAGATGGGTCATGTCAGTAAACCTTAATATTTGTTGGTCTGCCAAAGAAGAAGGAACAGAATAATATGGCTTTTCATTTACAACAGTTTTTGACAGTGCTAATGAGTGCAGAACAAAAAGTGAGGAGAACTGATTTCTGATATCAAAACCAGCTCCTGGGTGTAGATCTCATCCTGTTACTTGCAAAGTCCTTGGCTTTCAGAATAAATAATACAGACATTTTAGATATCTTCCTTTTTTTCAGAATCTGTACAATAATCTTGACAACACTAACATAAAATGTGGCACCACTGTTAAGTTTTGAAGAGCCATTAGTAGAGAGGCATCTTTTGTGTTAGCATTATGAAGTTAAGACAAAGATTGATTGAAACTCCAATGTCCACTTTTCTCATGCTTGCAGTTAAGCTTCTAAGATGATTTTGTGAATGTAAAGTCATCAGGTAGTTCTTCAGCCCTGTGGTATGAAAATAGAGTTTTAATTAATGCTTCAGCAATAAAAATGCATCAAGATTCTGTGTCTTTTGCATCCTTAAAATAGCTGTCTTTATTCTCATTTGAGTAGTGATTTTCTGCCTTTTACACATCCTTTTTTCTCCAGAGTAAGAACTAGACTACTTTAGAAACAATGGCAGTCTATCACCTAAAGCAAAACATGCAGATAATTTGCATTTTGAACTGCTGACCTGTTCGCAGGCCTCACTTTCACATTGAAAAGCTCCAAAAATGCCTGTTATAATGCCTTACAGCTGCTAAAGAGGGAAAAGGAAAGAACCTACAGCAGGGTACCAGACTTCCTCCTGTCAATACAGCTGAAAATTCAGCTATTGTCAGTTAAGTAGATACTAGTGCTGTTATACTCACAAACCCGGTGTTCCTAATCAAAGTCAAGTGTTTGCCATTTCCCTGAGTGGAGAAATCTGACAGCCTCATTTAAAAGTGATGGAAACAATAAGACAACAACCAGGTTCTTGGAAAGGAGAAATGAGGAAAAACAAAACCCAAGGAAATGAGCACAGTGGCAACTCTGGGGTGGTTTTTTTAAATTTATTTTGTTTGCTTCTATTTCATGAACTATAAACACTCAGACTTGCACAGTGCAGCAACAAAGAAGTGTGACAAATCCTTTCCTTGTCTTCAGCATTCTCACAATGACCAGGTGAGGAGGAAAGGGCACCTGCCCTTGCTGTTGACTGAGCCATGTCATGGAGGTGAGTTGTAGCAAAAGGAGTGAATTCTTGTCACCAGTGCTTAGCAGGGAACAGCCTGACTGAGCACTTGTCCCACTGCTCAGTGGGACAAACACTTCTCAGGTCAGTGTTTCTGCTGGGCTGTTGCTTTCCAGACATAGCTGGAGTAAATGTACACATCCACTTTTGGATGTCATAATGCTTTGTTGTTTTGTGGGCTTAAAACATGTTGTTTCAAAATGTCATCTTTAGCCCCTTCAAAGATGAGCCTGCCTATGTAAAATGGGCATACCTGCCCCATCTGGAGGGATTAACTAAAAATCTGCAGGCTGGTTACTGTTTCCTTTTATATTAGATTTAAAAACAAAGATTTCCTCATATAGTTCCTTCTTTTTTTTCCTCTCTGTGAACAGTAGCGATTTTTTTTTAAAATGAGAAACAGAAATATAATTTGGTTGTGCAGAAAAATACAATATGTGCCAAATGATTGATCACTTTTGGCCTCAGAATCCTCAGGCAACTATTTTGCAGTGCATTTTAGGAGTAGTTTTGAAGATATAAATAGATCATCACAATCTGTGGCAATTAGCACATAAGAAGAAATAACAATCAGCTCTATATACTGGATATGTAGTAAAGCTGGATTTTAAAACCAAAGGGAACACAAAATTTCCCCTTGCAGCTCATGATTCAGTCCTTCTGTGCTGGAATGCAGCAGCAGAAAAGCTGATTTGTGGGATTCAGTTTAATGACGTGTTCTGGTTTAACCCCAGCAGTAACTCAGTCCCATTAATGCTGGCCCACTCTTCTCCAGTAGGAAAGAGTGAGAAAACTTGTGGCTTGAGATGAAAACAGCTTAACAGACACATTTCCTAAACAGGGTAGTGCTCTCAAGAGTCATGAGCCAGTATGTTATTTTATCCCAAATTCATCATTCTAATGTGATCATCCAGTAAGAAGAAGATGCAGCAGAATTCAAGCTTTCTGGTTGGTTTCCAC
>VWZP01004322.1:28349-195790 GCA_013396995.1 Dicaeum eximium
TTCAGTAATGAAATTTATAATTAGCATGTTCAAGATGCTAGAGAGAATGTGAGCATGTTAACAACTCTCCAAATGTCAAAATGATTTTGCAGTTGTCATTGGCTGTACACATTAGTGAAGAGGCTTTTTACTACTTGGGAAGTTTCTTACTGTCACAAAATAGAGCAGAGAAATGTTGAAGGGCATCATTCAAATCTGCAAACCAGCAGGGGTTGATGCTAAAGGCCATAGCTGTCTATAACTGTTAAAAGTATCAATTCATAAGAATGGGTGCAAATACTGCTTTGTCTGGTCAAATTTATCTAAAAACAAAGTATATTAGATGATAAAATAAGCTTTAAAATAAACCTCTTAACAGTGTTACCAGTCTTCTGAAAGAGAATATAAGAAATCACATAAATAATTTTATATAAGGATTATATATCCTTATTATAATAGTTATTACCTGAAAAGATTATAGAGATCTATCACTCCAAAATAAAAGAAGAAATCTGGCATATTTTTAGGATACAATCTTATGATCCTTAGAGTATTCTTAGACACCAGTCATGAGCAAAGATATTTTTTGAATATAATTGCAACAGCATGAATGCTGATAAAAGATTAAGGTACTGTTGTGGAGCCAGAAGAATTACCAATTCATGTAAAACACTGATTTCTCTGCAGGTCTGGAAGATGAATACAGGTAGTACATAAGAACTAAAGCTCAGCTGGGTAGAGCATGATGTTAATAAGGCAAAGGTTGTGGGTTTGATCCACATATGGAGCATTCACTTGAGCTGGCTCAGTGACCCTGGTGGATCCCTGCCAACCCAGAATGTTCTGTGAGTCTGTTTAAATGCTGACAATCACATCAGTTCCCTCAGAAGATATTAATGTTTTCTTAAATTCTGATGTAACTGTATCCTCCTGTAATTTTTAGTGGGGTTTTATTCATAGTTGCCTAACAAAGTGTATTTGTGTTAAATGAGCCCATTTAATCTATCTGGAAAAGACAGTTAACAGGTGGCTTACCTTTAAAAAAACTAAACATTTTAAACTATGAAATTACTACCCAAATGGTACCAAAAATCCTATTACCTTAAGTGAAAGTGCAGAAGAGGCAGAGTAGCTGAGTCTTCTATCAGATGGCATCTAATTTAATCCAGTTGAAGTTGGTACATGATGATCATGCACTTTTTTCTGAGGATAATCAGCATGGTGAAAAAAAAAGAACAGAGCATGTTCTGTTGATCTATTTTATACGTCTGATGTTGACACACAAGACACACCCTGTTTCTCATTTCAAAAATTTCTCAGTCATCTCTCAGCCTTGGCTGGACCTTGGAAAAACATCCTATACATGAAGGAAATTAAGCTTTCTGCTGCCCTAGAACAAGGTTATTCCCCCCTTTCTCTCTGGCTAAAGTATTTTCTAGGGAATAGAAGGGCATGTTTCTAATACTATCAGCTGGATAATTATGAAGCCTGCTATACAAGTAGCTTCACTGACTGTAAAAAGAAACAGAGATACAAACCTTGTCTTCTGTATCTGCAATGAAGCCTCTTACATAAACTTTAGTAAAATATTGCCTTCAATCCAGTAAGGCATAAATTCCTATTAAGTCCATAGGGAATAATCTCTAATATTCTCAATTTCTCTACAGATGCAGAATGTGTGTGGGTTGATCAGAGTAACATATTTGACTCAATCAAAGTATATGCCTTGGTTACTGAATATGGAAAACTCCTTGGTAGCTTTCAGTCTGTTCTGTTAATTAATCATCTTGCTAGTTGAAAATTGGTACCTTTTTAAAAATGAAAGCCCTTCATTTTAAAGTTACAGCTTGTTTACTGAAGTGTTGTCATGACAAAATGCATCTATTAAACTTCCAAATTCTCTTACTATTTTCAAGTGGTCCTTATTTCTAAGGACAAGAGTAATTTTCTACTACTGAACTTTTAATCAGTTCCATAACACATAAATAATTATGCCAGTGCCTGTAGGGGGATCAAGTAAGGATTTTGTATAAGAGTTTTTTATCTATTTCAGCAGAGGATGGAAGTAACACTCAATTTTTTCTACATTGATTTTTTTTTTAAGTGGCTTCTTGAACCTTATTCACGGATGAATCAAGGGGATGCTGGTGGCCTGATTGTGGGTGATGTTGGAAGTTTGTAGCTGCCCCCTGATACACCATAATACCTGGGCAGTGTGAGATTGATCTGAGGATTAGCTCTGGGCTGTCCATTTCCTTGAAGCCAATTTCCATTTTCTCATCAGAGACATGCCTTGATGGGCATGTTGCAGGCAGAAACTGCTTTAAGTGGAACTAGATGAGCCCAGTAATCTTTTCCTTAAAGGAAGCTGATATCAGCTCCTTTGGAAATAACCCAACCAAAACCCCTCAAGGGCTTTTCCCTGACAGTAGGGAAAGAGAGACCCTCAATTCATTTATCATTGGAAGGTTTTTCCTTCTCTTTAAAGTCTAGTCATGATAATTCTCAGAGTAAAGCACACTTTTTTTGAACCACATCTTATTATCCATTTATCTGCTGAAGTGCTGCATGTGGGATGTGCATGCATGTTATTTAATCCCTGATAGGCAGGTACCTCATCCCTTGGTAAGCAATTAGATTTTCACCTGGAAATTACCTTTCATTCAAAATAGGTTAGGTGAAAGAACAAAACAAACTGCTTGCAGTGTTCAAAATAGATAATGTCTGTTCTAAACTGATGATTTTAACAGGAATTGTTACTAGCTCTTGGTTGAGAAGAGATGTAGCTGTGGTTTGTAAACTTGAGGATGCCAGGTTTGGAAGGAGAGAGTCAGTCTCTAAGGGACAACATGTTCCCCCACAAAACAACAGCACAATTAGGCAATTTTGCCTAAAAATTCACCTAAAAATAAGTAGATGTTTGACGCTGAGTAGCGGTGCTGAAGTGTTAATAACTTGGAAATGCTGTAGAATAAAATTATGAAATGTACTCTTACCTTGCTTGTAATTTAATTAGTGAGTTTTGATGAGGCTTTTTTTTTCCTAGTAGGTTAAGAATGTCTTCTAACAAGACTAAATAGAAAAATTGCTAATATCAACAAAGCTGTACTTTTCTATTATGTTTAAGATAAATTCCCAGTATTTCCTGGCAAGGACATGAAAGCAAGCAATCAAGCAATTATCTGTATATGAGCCACATGTTTTGGAATGCAGGTGTTATACTGGAAACACTTGAAAAAAAGATTATTTTCTGTTATAACTGTTCCTATTTTAGTAACTGCTAGTGAACTTGAAGTACGTCCTTGATCTTCTAGTCCTTAAACAATGCACTCTTCTATCTTAGCTAGAAGTACATGTTGAAAAAGAATAGGGATGAAGAAGAATTTGCAGGAAAAATAATTTGATGTTAGCATGGAGGCATGCTGGGGATTGGCAAAGCAGCAGTGCTTTTGCTAGGGATTCTATTTTTACTATAGTATTTTCTTTAATGCAAAGAAGTCTGCAAATATAACTGTTTGAAAATTATTTGAAGATGGAGATGTACATCATTGGAACTACTTGCAAATAAACCTAAGTTTAATTTATTCTTCAGTATATTAACTTGGTTCTAATCACTGAATTCCACATGACTGAGCTCCAAGGAAGATCATGCACCCCTGCTTCTTCACTAAATTTTAATTTCTTCTTAGTGTGCTTCAAAACCTGAACTGCTTAGACACACCATACTTGACCTTTAGAACTACAGTGTCAGGGGAATCATGTCAGCTGGATGAAGGATACAATTATTTGTCCAAAATGTTTGTATAAACATCAGAAGCCACATATGAGCAGTTTGTGAGAATGTTGTAGGCATGGGATGGTGCTGAAAGCAGCATCTTCATGAATTATTAGTGCTACTGCTCAAGATGTTTGAATATCTTGCCTGTTTTTAGTTGGCTCCACTTTTCTTGATCAAGTCTGGAAATATTTCTTCTACTTTGTTCAGAGCAACCTCTGTAAAGAGCAAGGGATGGTTTCCTTTCTGTCAGCACAGAAGAAAAACGAACAGAGAGAAATGAGTGTGCCCAATGCATTAATGCCATGGAAGCCATTTGCTAAGGGGTTTAGACTTTTCTGCACACTTGCTAAATCTCAAATGTGTAACTGGAGGGGCCTAGGAAGATGACAGGAGCTAAAGAAAACACAGAAGACTTAAGGAAAAAAGAAGCTTAAAAATTAAAAGAAGAATAACAAAGTATAAACTATATGAATCAGCAGAGTAATTCAGTTTGAATACATCAACAGTTTTGTGCATCTCTTCAGATGAAATGTAAAATGTGCTCCAGGAAGGATTTTCTCCTCCTCCTAATCTAATGACTGCTGCTTCTTTGGACAGGCTACCACAGAAGATAAAATACATTGCTGGCTGCAGTGATAATATTGATTTTGCTTTAAAGAATTTTAAGGTTGATAAACTGTACCCTGTGGAATAATTTAAACTGAGCAACAAAACAAAATACATTGTTTTAAATTGTCAGAGTTGACCAGTAGTAAATTTATGTTTCAGTGTTTGGATAGCTTCTTTAAATTGCTGTCAAAGAAATAATTCTTCTTTGGGTTAATTCAGCTTAAATTGTTCCAGATTAGCTCAAAAAAAGAGAATCTCTGCAAATCACTAGTCAGTGTAAAAAAATTATATCTTCTGGCTACAGAATTTCCTAATGAAGGACTAGGGAACAGCCAGTATTAACTGGGGTTACTGTCAATTCTTGAAGTACAGAGAATCCTAAAAAGGATGAGCAAGGTTCCTTTGGTCTCTCAGCAGGGAGCTGTGTTTCTGACTTTGAATTCCTCTTTGCATGGATGGAAGGAGCTTGGACACTTACCACAAATGGGTGTTGTGAGGTTGTGGAACAGTGACAAACACTTGTGCTAGAGGG
This sequence comes from Dicaeum eximium, assembly GCA_013396995.1. Lineage (NCBI taxonomy): Eukaryota > Metazoa > Chordata > Aves > Passeriformes > Dicaeidae > Dicaeum > Dicaeum eximium. The sequence continues at coordinate 33,248 of VWZP01004322.1, forward strand.
ACCTTGGCCTTTGAACAGAAATGTGAGTGCGAGGGATAAAACTGAGCCAAGAACAGTTTCTGTAACCTTTTGATAACTCACTGGCTACCCACCCTCATTAAAGCATTTAGGAAAGTGTATGGACTCAGTTTTAGAAGAAGAATGAAAGATGGAAGAAAAAAAAAATCGAGTTCATCTCAGTGTAGTCACCTGAATATGTAATTTAAAAGAGCAGTGAGCTTTACCCATTCTACACTATTCAATGAAAGAACTACTCATTAACCAGTTTCATTACTGAAGACAAAGATCCTCTGGAGCAGGGTCAAAACTCTGCCCTCTGGTCATAATGAAGAGTGGGTGGGGATATGGGGGAGAGATTTATACTTGGCCATGTATTGAGAGATGCTGTCACTTCTGTGTTCCCTTACAAAGAGAAAAACAAACAATACCCCACAACAATTCAAGCCTAGGAATGTCATGCACTAAATCTAGGAAAAAAAAAAAAGGAAATAGTTCCTTCAGTGTTAGTAAAGTTGAATTAAGGAAATTAGTAATATAGTTTCATTGTTCCTGTGAATTTCAGAGCATTCCTTCATTCTAGCCAAGCTCTTAAAATACTGTGTCTTCCTGAATTTAAATATTTTATAAAGTAGGACAGTTGAAATAGGGAAAGCCAAGCTGTGAGTTACATTAGACATGATGTAAAGCCTTCTGCAGAAATATAGCAAAATGGAAAATGTGTGATTTTGTGTGCTTCAAAAAGAACTTCTCCCATTCTCAGGCTGCTCAGCTTTAATTGCATTGCTGGGCTATCTGTTGCAGAACATAAACTCTTGGTGGGACTTGAGTTATCAAAGATTTCCTATCAGTAAGAACAAGCCATTGTGCTGAGGGGAGTCAGCTGTTGTCCTACCCTTCCTCTGGAGATTTTTCTCCAACCCCCGGAGGGGATGGCAGAAGAAAACCCCACAGAAGGTAACAATCATGGCCATACTTTTAAGTTAGTGAAAATCATTAATGTTTTTTTTAAAACACCTTGTTTAAAAAGAAAAACAAAACAAAACAAAAAAAAAGTTTAATAATTATTTGTACTACAGAATAATTTCTTTGACTCATTGCACTACAAGTGTGATATTGAGACTACCAAATTATACAAAGAGATTTTCCAAGACAGTGTCTAACACCAGTGAGCCAGACTGGAGGAGCAGTGTGAAATCATTTAATGATGCATGACATAAGATTTTGTTTCGTGGGGTATGTAAGCGCTGTGTTGATGAATGTCAGAAGTTCAAGACTTACATGAATTACACAAAAAGGAGCTTTAGGGCTTTCTCCAAACAAAATTTTGACACAATAGTCATTCACAGCTCTGTCACTGGGCTAGTCAAAGACTGAATTCTGAAATCCATTACTCAGGCAAACCACTTTCTGTTCAGCAGAATGTGAACCTGGTCCCTACAAATCCAAATCTCCCCTCTCATGCTCATTAATTTATGCTTCCTAAAATCTGAATAACAGAGTCTATATTTGGCAATTAGCTGAAAACATTTTGGTTGCTAAAGACATACCAATTTTTGTGGATATGGACATTTTTCTTGCATATGAGCAAAGGGACCCCATTTTTTGTGATTTTCATCCATTTACTCTTGAGATTAATGCTTCTAGTGTGTTTTATCAATAGGGAATGAATTTGTTTTTTAGACGTTTTGTTAATAACTTCATGCTTCCTGCCCCTTATGTCCAGGGTTCATGTTTCAGGAGGATACAGTAGGAAGGTTTTAAAGCAAATGTTTAATGTCCTGGTGATTTTTGCAATAGAACCCCGAAGCTCAGTAGCTGCAAGTTGTACAGAAGGGGTCAAATTCCTGTAGAGGATTACACAACCTGTTAGACCTGCTGCTGAGAAAGGGCCTGAGCCAGCCTGCCCCTTGCTCCTTGCTCATACAGAATCACACTTTTTCCTTCAGCCTAGGCAAGCCAAAACAGCAGCAGTCTGTCTAGTTTTAATATTAAACATTTATATGACTTAAGTAATCTTATTTCTCTGGTCGTGCTGTTGTGATATTAATTTTTTCATGCCAGGTGCAGTGGTCACAGCGTTGCTGAAGCCACAGCACAGGCTGCCCAGTCCAGATGTGGCACTGAGAGCACTCCCCTGCAGGTATCCCAGTAAGAACAGCTAAATTCTGGGAGATGTTTGCATCCATATACTCAGAGAAAATGGGAGTGAAGGGAAAATCAACATTTCTGCCTGGCAGGGTCTAAAAATGAAAAGTACTACTTTTTTTTTTATTTTTTTTTTTTTTGGGGTGGGTAAATTGATTTTGTTATGGCCCCTGATTAACATAATTGTGTAATCACCCTAATGCATTCCTGTTAACTGTAAAAAGTTTTATTCAAGGGCTTGAACAAGTACATCTCAAAGTGCACTGCCAACTGGCTTTACTAGAACGAAAATCTCAGAAATCTTTGTTTGACTGCAGTTGTACAACTCATTCTGTGGATTTAGTTGCATGAACTATTCATCCCTAATCTCAGAAATGTGTATTTTGATGAATAATTTCTAACAGAAGGCAAAAGACAGGAAGCAGGAGTGATATACTTGTCATGTGGAGTGTATAAAAAACCCAGGGAGACAAAAGAGCTGTCTTGCATTTATTTCACTCCACAGGTTTGCATTAGCAGGGACTTGGGAAAGTAGTTCAAGGAACGTGTTTGTGCAATGAAGACTGTTACCATAGCTCTTCTGGGGGGGACTGAGCTATTGCTGACTTGTTAAGCAGCTTTTACTCTTCAAAAGACAAAGCTGTGTGGAGTCTCTGAGAGCAGAATCCTAATGAGGCTGCTACACTTGTGCTTTTTTTTTTTTTTTTTTTTTCCCCCCCCCACCCCCGACCCTCTTTGACACGTNNNCGAACCTTTGTAACACGTTGTGATCTATTGAGGGATTCATTTAAAATGTGGAAGATGGATGGGTCAAAGGCAGGGTTCTGGGTGCTCCTTTGTGGCCCTGCTGCACCAGGGCCTGGCCCTCAGCTCCTGTCTGCTCCCAGGATTTCATTTCAGAGATGTTTAGGTAGCACTGCACATGTGAAGAATGCTGATGGTGGTTTGTGAACACAGGAATTCTGACATTGTGCTGCCACACTGAAAGAAGTTGGGGAGGATGGGAGGAGACCCAGCCCAGACAGGTGACCCCAGCTGACCACAGGGATGTTCCAGGCCATAGGAAATGATGCTCAGAATGTGGAGTGGGGAGAAGGTGGAGGAAGGCAGGGACGTTTGCAGTGATGTTTTTTCTTCCCAAGTCACTGTTACCTGTGATGGGGCCCTGCTCTCCTGAAAAGGCTGAACACTGCCTGCCCACTGGAAGTGGTGAATTAATGCCTTGTTTTGCTTTGCTTGTGAGTGTAGCTTTCCCTGTTAAACTGACTTTATCCCAACCCACTTTTCTGGCTTTTACCCCTCCCATTCTCCCCCAGGTTCTGCTGGGGGAGCGAGTGAGAGGCTGTGTTGGGCTGGGATGAAATCACAACAACAGCTTGCATGCACTTGGATGTGTCACTCCTCACTGAAGACTTATGTGAGAAAACTTACCAATTCTTCCATTGTTCTACGGTTGCAAGAGGAAAAGAAATGTTGGTTTTGTTTTGGAAGTTCATCTAGTGAAGGATCACAGTTCCAGTCCAGCCAACACACAGAAATTGTACAGAGGAAAACAGACTGAACTGCTATCTTAAGAACATTATGTAGACAATATATTTTAGGTTTCTAGCTAGAGCCTCCCATAACCCTACCTTTTATTAAAAAAAAAATCGATTTAAGAGGATTCCACTATATATCTGAAAAGTAGCCCGCATTGTGGAATTTAATAGGATTATGCTATTGATTCCATCTTTACAATGCTAGCTAGTATTTGGTACTTGTGAACTGCAGACTATTATGTGACTGAACACAAGGGAAGAGGGATTAGTTTGTAAAGGAATAAGCAGCTTTCCCTTAAACTGCCCTGAATCAAACACATACCTGTTTTGGTCTGTTTGTAAATGCCAACTAACAAAACATCAGTGGCAGCACTCTCTAAAAATGGATATCTCCTTACAGTCACTTACTCAGTCTCCAAGTAGAGGGTAATCAACACCCTTGTGAGGTATATCTGTTGCTATAATGCTATTTACAGTTCCTTCAGAACATTCTACCTGCATGTCTTTAATCAAAGAAAAGCCACTAAAAAGTTGCTTGGAAACCCGTGCCATGCATTGATACTAATGTATCTCCTGGCAATAGAAAGTGATTTTGGCTATTTTTGAGCTTAACGGAATAAATGCCCAATTGAAATATGGTTTCCATAAAAGTGTATTTTCTGGAATGTAACTCTTCTTAACTGAGAAAATAGTTTTATGCACTAAGACACTTCCTGACATACCAGCATTATCTATTTATTATTATTATATTTGGTGACAATCCTTCATGTTTGCAAAACCTGTTGACCTCTGATATCTGATACCCTTTTGTGATGACAGGTATTTCTATAGACTGCATTGTATAAAACTTTGAGAAAAAAAAGTTACGTTTTCAAATGAACTTTATATGAACTAATCATCTTCTCTTTCTCTACTTCCTCTTCCCTCTTCTCTGTACTGAAATATTTAAGTCTATAAGTCTTACTGTGGGAATAATTTCTTTTTTTTTTTTTTTAATATGGAAAATAATGTTATTGAGAAGTGTCTAGCTTTTGTGCTACTTTATTGAATTAGCATTTACAGCACTTTGGAAATCTCAGACTTTACTGAGTATCCTTCTCTGTGGCTGGCCTGTCAGTACTATGTATTGAATATATGTATTAAAATTGGGCAGGAAACTTGCTTTTGCACAGTAGCAGGAACAGCACTTAAATTTCTTCAGGGGGATTTTGTTAAGAAGTCTGTTTGCCAAATGATATACGTGCAATTAATGCTGATGATTACTGCTAAAGCTAATATGAATTGTAAGCATAAAGCCTCCCATTTCTGTTGAGCAGGAGGGAGGCAGAGCCAGGTAATGGCATTCAGTCAATGTCCTCTGTCTCATCAGTCAAGGGAAAGGGTAGAGGGGACAGTGTATCACTGCTAGCCATAAAATATACCTGGAAACAATATGCCTGAGTGCATGGGCTCAGGGAGGACACTGAGAAAACATCATGAAGTGTATCCTGTCCTTTATATGTTTTTGGCAATGAAAGTTGGATTTATTAGCAGTTTGTTGCTACAGTAAAAGGCATTCACAAGATTTACAGCTGAAACAATAGCTGCAGATGTTCACTTCTCTTGTATTTATTGGAGGTTTTGTTGAGCTCATGGCATCCTTTGAGTAATTGCCATCTGAGGCATGTTTTGTAACAAGGACTGTGTCAGAGTTCTGTGTCACTGTATTTCATAAAGTTCTACCAGGTCTTTAGGAACAGGGAGCTCAAAAACATTAACAAAAACAAATGTGTGGGCAAGTGGTAAAGGTGATAAGGAACTGACTGCCAGTCAGGATTTATACATTTAGAGATCATCTCCTCAAGTAATGATGGGTTTTACATTTCACTTTAACACAGAACAACCATTGTCTGGAATTAGAGTGTGCATTGAAACAGCCCAGAACATTCTCAACCATTTAAAAAGAAGGCAGAGAACTACATTGTAGTCTGAAGTATTGTCCTTTCCTTTATAGCAGAGTGAAAAGGTAATAACGTGTGTAAATCATGGTAATAGAAGAACACTGTGTTTAGCTCCCAAGAATTCTTGCGGTATTTAAGACACACACTTGCAAAATTGGGGATCTTAGTGTTTGACTGAACCTTGTAGAAGTTAGAGAACTAAAGGTAACTTTGTTTAAGTGTATCAAATACGTTCTATTCAGTATAGTTCTATTTTTTTCCTCCTTTCTTATGATTTTTGAAACATAATTTAACCCAGAATCTGAAGATTAAGCTAAGTCCATGCTTTGTACAAGTTGTTTCCATAAATACTGTGTGTGAGGCCATAAAGTCTGGCAGAAGACCAGTTTTACTGTTATTGGACAAGTGTCATTGATTTGTATTTAGAAGGGAATAAAAAGAAGAAAAATTATGTAATTTTGAAACCACTCATAAAACTCATGTATCATAAGAAATATACTTTCTGTATAGCTAATTTCAGAACTCTTACTACATTATGTGCATTGAACTTCTTTCTTTTTGTAAAAAAATGTCAAATTCAAATTGGTTTGGGTTTTTTGAGTATACCCATTTCAAAGTGCAGACCTCCTGGCTTTTCTGACTTTTCCCATGAAGTGAACATGACCCTTAGTCATTTGTATCTTACTAACTCGTTTGAATTGTGTGCTTAGATCCAAACCCCTTCCTTCTGTACCTCTAATGGTGTTTGCCTTTACCTTCTCTGGATCTGAAAGGGTGCATACTAAGGAGCTGTCACTCTGGTATTTCAAAGCCTAAAATACATTGTTGACTAATTCCCTAGTATTTCTGACAGTTCTTTTTTTTTTTTTTCCTGTCATTGTCACAGGAGAAAATAAAGCCCAAAAATTTAGGGAAGGAGGCTGAAAGGTTTTAATCCTGTATATTGTCAGAAGTTTTTAGCCAGGGCTAACCCACCAGAGATCCATCTATAACCTTATTTTGAAAAAAACCAGCACCAAACAAGAAACAAACCCTCACACCTCCAAACAAACAAACAAATAAATCTGCTACTGAAAATGTAGAAAGAAAAATGTAATAATAATGGCAATCACTTCTATTTCCTTTTCAGAGTGGAATGAAAATGGTGTTGTTTACAAATGCCAAGTAAAATGTCTCCAGCATTTTAAATAAGACTTTAAAATATTACATTAAAATTAGCATTTTTCACCAGTATCTTTTTTTAAAAAATAAAAAACACCAAGGCTCAAAATAATTACTGTAAATAAAATATTAAAGAGGAGTCATTTTTGTTGCACTGCCTGTATTAGCAATGCAATAATTTCTTTTGAAGAAAGCCATTACCTCTAGTAAATATTTAGTCCCTGTGCCTACACAAATCCAAACTGACTTTATCTGAAATCAGTTGCACAGCCAAAGGCAGCAAACTGTTGATGCACGTGATGAATGGTATGTAATTATTGAGTCATCTTAGTGCAAATCCATTTCCAAATGAAGCAAGGAACACTCAGTTATGGAGATGCTGCAAGTCATCACTTTGGGGCTTGGCTCAGGAATCACCAACTTCCACCTTGGGCACCAGCTGGGATGTAGATGCCTGAATGAGGAGTTTGGGGTTCTTGGAGCTGCTGTTAGGACAGAGACAGGGCATGAGCAATGCCATGAGAGCAGTTTTCCAGCAGTTTTCCAGTCCTCTCCCTTTCCCTTCTTTGCACAGACCTCCTTGTCCCGGTCCATTGTGCAGATGAGTTAAATGATGGAAGAACAATTTAGGAAAGCAGCCAGGTAACCACGGGCCTGCTGAGGCTGCTGCATTCTGCTCTTTGGTTAAAATAAATGAAAGACTGAAAATCCTGGGAGCCATTTTTCTGACTAAGGATTAATTTACGTTTTCAACTTAAAGGGGGAAGGCAGAGTAGAAGAGAGTTTTCCAGCACAAAGTGGTGAGAGGGTGAGAAAGGATTCTCTCACCCATGGAAAAGTGCAGCCTGACAGTGTGGCAGAGCCCAGGCAGGCAGATGTGTCTCTGTTTAGCAGGCAGGAATGTTGTGCCATGTTTAGGACCACTTTTAATCTGGTGGTTCAGTTTTACCTTGTGCCTCCATCCAGCTTTGCTGTTTTTCTGTTTAAAGAGCCAGCTGAGCAGTTCTATTCGTGCATTGCTTTTGAAAATGGGAGGAGAAGAATGGTCTAAAACTATTGTAACAGTCTAAAATTACTGATCTTGAGAACTTCTTGCACTCCTTTATTCACAATCAAAGCATTTTCAAGTCACTGCAGCCACATGGGTTATGCTGTGGTGGTCTGGAGAAGATTATGTTCAGAATAGTTTTTGTGTGTTCTTTCACTCTGCCATTCATGAGTGAATATTCACAGATCATTTCCTTTCAAATATTTACTGGATTTTCTGTCTTCACATTTTAAGTCTTCATTTGAAATAAGCAAGATAATTTTGAAAAAAAAAAAATTGATTAGAGCCAGAAGCTATAAGTATTTCACTATTTAATAAAATAATGCTGCAAGATGTAAATGATTAAGTGGAACATGTTTTAGATACTTTAAAGTGCACAACTTAAAATTACATATTCTTTCACGCTTCCAGATGGAACAAAACCTTGATATATTGAAACCCATATTTTTTGTTCCTCAGTGACTAAAATGATTTCTTTTTTCCCCCCTTTTTTTCTCCAGTGGGATGCTGTAGGAAATGGTCCTCCTTTGCTGAAAACTAAAACACAAGGATTAAGCCATTAGGAAAAGAGGTAGGCAACTTGGTTTTCAGTTTCATCTTCAGCTTGTGCACTATTTATTTAAAGAATGATGCAATCTCTTTAAATATCTTGAAAGATCATAAAGAAATCTTAAGTAATAAAGCTGAAAATAGAAGGCATCAGGGTCAGGTAATATGATTTAGGACCCTGTAAATTGTATTGTGAATACAGGTCAAGTCTCATTGTACTTCCACTTACTGAAAAGATCAAGAGTGATTTTTGTTTAAAATTCTGAATGCTTTCTATTTGAATAATGGAAACAGGAAAGGAAAGGTATTAAAAAAAACTCTGGTTAATGCAAAACAGTTAAAATGCCTGTTTTCCTTCAGTGCTGTAAAAAGGTTTGTGTTGCAAGAACAATGTTATTTTCAGAGTTTATTGCATCTGTATTCAATTTCTGCTGCTTTCCTTTCTGAAACACAAAGCTCAAGCTGCATTACTGTGCTGTGAGAATTTTATCAAAATTGAATGCAGCTATAATTTGCATCTTGGCAGTCTGGGAAGGAGGGTCACACGTTTACAATAAGTACAAAGCACTTTGATGTTCTCTTTTGTCCCTGAGAGGAGGGCAGAGTGTGTGAATGGTTCTGATAGCTTTTTCATTATAAGCTTATGTGAAACTAAACTGCACACCCTGCTCTGAAGCAAAGTCAACAATGAGGCAATATAGATTTCCACTTAAAAATGAGAAGATGAAATAAATAAAAATTGAAATAAGGGTAGAAAAAGGAAAAAAAAGTAGATTAAGCAAAGCAGATAAAAACATAAGTAAGATTAATTTGTGACTTGGGATCCTGGGCATTGATTATGGCTTTCTTATGTTCCTGGGAATTTTTTTGCAATGCTACTGAGTGCCGTATTTCTGTGTTGGGGTCGCTTCATTTTTTCTTTTTAAATCTGGTAGACCATTTGCTTCCAAAGTCCCAAGCCCAGCCCTGATACTACATTCCCAGCTGGAGGTTCTGTAACAACCTGAGACTGTTTCCTCTTGGAATAGAAGTACGGATGTTGTGGTTATGTTTTGATAATTCATCTCTACAACTAATGTTCAGATGGTGTTTGCTGCCCTTACTGTCATCTTGTTTGCAAATGACAAAGGGATAAATTAATGATATGGATTCTTTGACATCATATGTGATTTTTCAAGTGGTATTTTGACATTAACTTGTGAAATAGCTAGTGGAAAGTAATTGTGAAATTACCACCAAGGAATTGTGAAATAGATAATTTTGTCCACTAAGGAAAAAATATGTTTTGTTTTTAAAAGAAAAACAGCCTTTTCACTTAAATCATCCAGTTAATAAGTATGAGGTTTAAAATATTGTGACTATAGAAGAGAATGATGTACATTTCTTGCTTAAAATTATATTGGCTGTTGAATAGTTGAACAGCAAAAAAGAAACTTTTTTGTCCAAATCTGCTACATTGGAGTCTGGGGAAAAAAAAAAAAAAAAAAAGTAGAGGTAGATTTAGAATTATAAAGAACAGCTGCTAAATACCTGCACTTCATCTCTCAGTACTTTGAAGGATGGGCAGAGTGAACCACAGAGAAGTATAAGGCAGTCTTAAGGATATTAAAAAGAGAATCATAAGACAGATGGCAGCACTTCCCTGCACCTGCCTTAGACAGATGAGCAGCCTTTCTTTGGATTTTTTTTTTGTATTTCTTTAGAGTAAGAGATCTGGAAATTCAGTTATGTTTGACTTGGGGTTTTAAATGCTACAGATATTTTGGTAATTCCACTGAGGCCATCAGAACTATGTCCTTGCACCAGCAGAATATGATTTAAATATTTAAACTCCAGAAACTCTTGTTAATCTCTTTTGTAGGTTTTTACTTGCCCAACACATTTTAGTAATTACACAAATTTTGTATACTGGTGTAGGTGTTTATTGACTTGGAAGAATTATTAATTCATATTTCATAACCTTAGCTCTGTTAAGGCCCTGGCAGAAGGAGGAAAAGCCCTTTGCTTGTATGAATAGAATATATCCAAATGAAAATGAAGGACTTGATCTTCCACACCCCTGGATTGTACTGATTTCCCTGAAATCAGCATCAAGACCACAGGAAGCTGCAGAAACTCTTCTACAGAATTTTGTGGATTGTTTATCTAAGAAACCTAGATTGCTTGTCTAAGAAACCTGACCATGAAGAATTTTGTCCTTGATTTTGAAAGGGGGAGAATACAAGTTTAGTGAAGTCATTTCACTACTTCAATTTTAGTTGAAGGGTTCACCTTCTTCACTGAGAATCCCTTGGAACAGCCTCAAACTGTGGTACCAATAGTAAGAGCCTGAGAATAAAACAAGAAAATGAACTGTAGCAAATCTAAGGTCAGCATAGCATTACCTTAGAGTCCTTGAGAAACTAAGAAATTAAGTAAATGGTTGTGGAACATGACCTTGCACTGAATAAGCCCTGATTTCAAGGGAATAAAAGCTGGTGACTGCAAATACTGCTTTTGTTTGGCTTTGTGAAGAATGCTCATATGATGCAACTAAAAGTCATGCAGAACTACACTGTTCATAAATGCAAAGTAATGAATGCACTTAAGGACAAATTAAAACAGCTGCACTGATATATCTGCAATGCTAGGCTCTAATTCAGTTCTCAGCAGTTAAAGACAGCTCAGAATTATATTCAAAAACCAGATGAGGCCCAGAGCAGGAAAGAACAGAGGTGTGGAAAAGGGGAAGTTCTTAAAAGAAAGATGAAACTGACTCTTCAAATGACAAAAAACTGGTGAGATGAAATATCATGGGAGATTTAAGAAATCATGAGAGTATAGAAAAGGTGAATGGGGAGTGATTGCTCACTGTTTCTGACAATGCTGCCTCTAAAAGGTGCCCAATGCCATTATTCAAGCAGCAGTTCTGAAGTGGAAAAATAATATCTCTCTTCCCCCTTGGGGAGAGGTTAGTCATTTAAACTTGCGCTTTCTAGAGGCAGGGAGTCCAAGAGAACAAGAAAAAATTTGGGAAATCCAGTGTCCATTAGTGACTATAAAACATCTTCCCTAAAACTGATTGTGAGATGTTTGTATGGTGTTGGAGGGAGGGAGGGAGGGGTATTTCTTATTGCCTGTCACACTTATGCTCTTTTCCTGGGCACCTGTGGGTAACCTGTTGTTGGAGGCCAGGTAACAGGGTAAGTAAGCCTTTGTTCTGATTATATAGAGGGTTTCTCCATTCATATATTGTAACTCGACTTTAAAATTGAGGTGTCCTGAAGAAAAAAGTGTAACGAATTTCTTACCTAATCAGGGCAACTTTCAGAGTTACAGCTGATGGGAAGAAGTTGTTCAAGTCCACCTTGAAGAAAAGCAGGGCCTGGCTTTCAGCAGTAGCATGGATCTAGTAGTTTTGGCTCTTTACTGATATTTTCTCTGTAAGTGCCTGAATTACTTTGGTAACTGCATATGCTGTGAAACTCTGTGACAAAATGGAGCAAAAGCTGAAATTAAAGCTCTGCAAATTGCCTGGCAAAGGCAGGGACCTTGTTTACTGAGTATGAATGCTTAGACCTGGCAGCTCCAAGTGTCTCTGATCCAGATGAAATTAATTCACAGCGAGCCTGAGCCATGCTGGTTATGACAGAGCACTGGGATCAGTGGGTAAATGCATCAGCTTTTAGAAGGTGCTGTAGTGTTAGGAGTAGGCACCAGCTGATCAAAAGTTTCCAGACCCATGGCAGTGCTCTGTCATCTAAAGAGTAGTTCAGTGCCCAAAGTAATTTGTGGCTTTATCCCTGTATTCTAAATAACTATTCTCTAATTCTCTCACTTTACCACTGTCTCAACAAATATTGAAAGAAAAATCTCTCAGTGCTGTTACTTTTCTCGTCTTCAATGGTGATTCAGAATACCTGAACAATAAGTTGATCACATCTAATCCTTGAATTTAGTACAAGTTTAAATTCTGGTAAAGCTGATAGCTGGGAAAGATTTTTAAAAATTAGCTCTCTGCCACTTCTGTCTTCAGTAGAATGGCTTGTCAGTGAACTTCAAAATAAGAAATTCTCTTAAACATCCAGTGTTCTCTGCTTCTCTTTAATTCAATAATAATAGATGACATAAACTCTTATTCATCAGAAAAATGGCTTTAGATATTTGTCTATATTCACCAATTTTTCTATTTACTATTCTTTTTTATTCAGTTGAGGTGGCATAACTTAGAGCATCTGAAGCAAACCACATTAGTATTTTGGTTTTTGTTCGTTTGTTTTAATATTTTAAGCTTGCAGCAGCACCCAACAAGTGCAAAGCTGATGTAAAATTGTACTACTTTGTCCTCCCATAGCTTCTTCCTTAGGAAAGAGCTGTGGAGCTCTACAAATTAAGCAAGAGAGAAGTCATTGAAAGCAAGTCTTGATTTCTTAGGAGGGTGTGAGTTACCATTGCTGTGGTAGTATATAAACCTTTACCTTCCTTATAAAGAACATTTTTTTCTTATCTGAAGAATTTTCAGAAGCTGGGAGTTGATCAGAGAAGTAGCTGGTGGCCCTGGCAGTTCAGTGTCACTGTTGGGGTGTTTTTGGAGCTCCCTGCTGTGCTGTATGAAAGCTGTGCTCACCTCTGAAGGTAGGAACTTGTTAACACCTGGCCCTGCTGAATGCTGAAGGACAAAGGTTTGTGCACCCTTTCACTGAGGCTGGTGAAAATCAATTTCCTCTTGTTACACAATGGTCTGTAGCTATGATGTTCAGCTGAAAACCTCAGCACAATATCCAAAAGGGGATATTTGTGTCCCCTGATGTTGGTCTGGTCATTAGGAGCAGATGCCAATGTGTGCAATTGTCCCCATGTCTCTCTTCACCCTTAGCTTGTCCTTTATCTTCACTGGTAAGAGTCACTGGACATTTTATNCTCCAACAGAAACAATTGGTGACCCCTGAGACGTGGGGCAACAGGTAAGAGGTTCTCAGAGCCAGGAATACATCCAACATCCCTGATTCCCAGAGGGAGTTCTGCCCAGCAGTATGTCACACACACTCCATGAAGCCTCTGCCAAATGGGACATCCCGAAATTTCCCACTTTCACACACTGCCACAGTGCCCTGGCCCAGCTCAGCAGGCACTCAGCAGCTCTGAGGAAAGTGAAGAATCACAGCCTCCTGTGCCCAGGGGAGGAGCCCTGCCATGTCCTTCTGTGCTCCATATCCTGATGAGCCTGATCCGTGGAGCAGCACCAGAAAATAACAGGGAACCTCACTGCCTCTCCCCGTGCAGTTTGGCATTTTCACACACACATTACCTACACACATCCTTGTGCCCAGGAAGACAAGGAGAAGGAATATTGCTATATCTGAAAAAAATTATATTCATACTGATGATCTTTCTGCTTTATACAAAATACTTCTCAGATTTGAGGCTGACCTCTGGTTTTAGTGTAGAGTTGTTTGTTTGATCTTCCAAGAACTTCTTGTACATTGCTTTCCCTTTAGATAAGAATAAATTTGTTCTCTTCTTTTAGTAATGATATAAGAAAAAATAGTAATATTATATATTTATTAATTTACACTAAATCCTGGGTTTATTTTAGGCCTAAGCCTACAAAATGAATCACACAGAGATGATGCATTTTTGTTACCTACAGTAGGAATCAGAATGACTACAAGAGGTGAAGGGGTAGAATTACCTTTGGATTGTATCCACCTTTCTTCCTACCCCTCAAGTTATTTTTGTTTGTATGGTCATAGGCCTGTAAATGTGTAATGGAATACTGCCCTAAGCCATAGCCTTTAATAGAATATGATTGCATTACAAGCTAAGAAGAAATTTTAAAAACTAGAAGATTTAATCTCGTGTTGCTGAAAGGTAGAGTTTAAAACACAGTGAATGTGTTTGTATTTTGTATTTTAAAACAAGCTGACTTGTTTATACTATGAGGAATCTTCAAAATAATTGAAGTGAAAATTCACTGGAAATAGATTAAAAATTTCAGTATATTCAGTAATTTATGAGCTATATCTACCTCTAAATTCTAATCAATTCTGCAGAATGCTTTTATTATAGAAAAGCTACTAAATATACTTTATCAAATGAATACATACTTTTTTCTATCCTTTTTATTCTTTTGTATGTATTGAACAATGATTATACTGCCTTTAACTATAAAAATATATTAGTGATCATTATGCAGTAAATTATGCAGATTACAGAATTAGAACTGTTCAGGCAATAGATTCAAACAAAATTCTTTAAGCATGCATTCATTCACCTTTTAAGATTGTATTTAGTCATGGATTATTTCTATCTGAAGTTTTCCTGCATTCTGTGCTTAAAGCCTATAATTTCCTGCTGATGAAGTTAGCAATTAAAATAAAATTCTAAGGTGTTCACAGAGACAGACTGAAGAGCCCATGAGAAGAGTATTTGGCCTCTAAGAATAAATTGCCTTATTTTTTTGCCTTGTCTACCAAGTAGCTTGAAGACAGTGAGGTGATTACATCTATAATTCAGCTCCTGGAATGTAGGAGCTAAAGTGTAACTTGTATGTGTTCTCTCTCTGTGCAGGGACTGTACCCTATAAAGGCACTGAGTAAATGCAAGGGCTGTATCAGAAATGAGCATCTGCTGCTCCATACAGAAAATGAGATTTTTCACAAAGTCCGTGAAAAAATATGCCACAGAACCCAGCCTTGCTTCTCCACAGTCTTCACTTATTGAATGTACAAGTGAACAAAAACAGAGGTTTAATCATCAGTATCTCAAACATTTAAAATGCAAGCAGTATTTTCCTGTTTAATCTTGTTTGTCTTTAAAGCTTCTTCACAGCCATGGGGCTGGACACTGCTGATTCACATGAGAATCTTGTTTTACTTTTTAATTTTAATACTTTGATTAATGAAAACCATTACATATTTGCAATCAGTGAGAAAATTGAGATTGAAGAACAGCAAGTCAAGTTTTTAAAGAATTTTGTTGCTTGATTCCAATCACAGCTTTCTAATTAAACCATACTTTGTATTGCCAATATATGCAAATTAATCAGGATAATTATGAAGAGTTACACGCCCTTTTTATTTTGTTGTCCATTGTTTTGGCTCCCTGAAAACAAACTTTGGGTGTGTTTCTACAAAACAGAGACTTGTTAAACCAAAACGGTCTTTTTTGGATCCATAAATTGTTCTCCAGACATACAGAAAAGCAGTAGATTTCATTCACAAACAGATCTTTAGGAAGAGCAGGTTTGCCTTACTTGTAGATTTAAGGAATATCCTGTTTTATGTTCTGCATGAATTCTGTTATAAGCAACCCTTCTGTGGTTAATCTGGTGAGTTAAAAAAAATCAAGTTACTTTTTTGTCAAAATACTCAAAGACTGAGAAGCGCAGAAATAAACTGACTGAATTGCTGCAACATTGGATTGTTGCTGCTCAGATTGGTGTGTTTGGTTTTTTCATCTGAAATAACATCATTTTCTTCTGTGTAAAAGATTAGGAAAAATACCTCAGAGTGACAGAATTGCCTGCACTTTGCATTGTATTGAAGTTATTGTTCAAGTAATAGGCAACTTAGAGTACTCTGAATCAAAGCAGTTCCATAAAGAGCTTTGAGAGAAAATGTAGAAAATAATGATTTGTACAATTAAGGGAATTTTTTGTGAAATGCAGTGAGAAGATAAGCTTTCTTCCTTGAGGATGTTTCAGTATAAAAAGAAATTAAAGGTTTCCTAGAAGCCCCTAAGTACCCCCTCCCCTCCAATATTTATGTGCGGGATATTTATTATATCCACTATTTCTGGATCCTTTAAGTACAGTGAAACGAGGTAGATTTTGTGGAGAGAAATTAAAGAAGATACATCCAGAAATTAAAGAAAATACATCCAGATTCTGTCACCTTTATTGGTTTTGAGTATCAGGGGAATGAGGGCAATAGACCTTAGAGTTATGGTTAATGAAATACATAAAATGGAGTGTTAAAAGGGTAATGCTTTAAAAAATCCCAACCCGAAAAAAAAAAAAAAAAAAAAAAGTCATTCTCTAGCTCCTTTCATTGAAGAGCCATAACATTAAGTGGAAAAAAAAAATAAACTGTTCAAAATGTCAAAATGTTCAGACTGGAGCTGAGGATGGAAGGAGGTTTTTGGGTGATTTTTTTCAGGTGCCTCAGGAGACAGCAGGTGGATAGGAATGGTTTGGTGTGATGGAAGTAAAAATAACAGAGTATGGATTTAAGTTTCGATTTATTAAAGTGTTCATGGCATCTTTAAAATTTCTACATGAGTGTGATAATATTTACTAATATTTTTTGTGCTACATACTCCACCCTTCATGTTCTTCCTTGGTGTTGAGCATATGGAAGTTATTTTCCCTTTCATTGCTTCTTTCTTCACCTGAATGGATTAATTGTTGTATAGTTTTTCCATCTGAAGTTGGTTGTCTGGTCAAGTTTGAAGATTCTTAGGGTCTTTGTGGCTTATCAAAGGTTGGCATATTACAGTAATGATAGTTCAGTATCCATTTTGCTGGAAAAATGAACTATAAATAATTAAGACTGAATATATCTTCAACTCCAGAAAAAATGTAGCATTTTCCAGTACTAGCACTTGCAGATAAAGGAATTATTTTGTGTGTATGATATTGGTTTATACAGAAGCTTGTTACTTACACAGATGGTTACAATATTGCTGAATTATTTCTGATAATTATTCATGCATAAATTTGTTAAGCATATGTCAGGGAGGATAGTTGTATTTTTAGTATTTGTCCTCCATTGTTCAGGAGAACAGAGGACATATGCCTATGATAGGGAGGCATTTTGCAGTGGAGAAATTCAATTTCCTTGGTATATACATTATGTGATTTATAACAAGTTTCATGACAAGTATAGCTACTGGCTCAACAACTGTTTAAAAAAAATCAGTTCATTAATCAATATTCATTTTTCACACAAAACCATTATTATTTTTAGGCATCTAAAGGCCATGAATACTCAAGAGTCCACACATTATTAAAACTGTTGAGTGTCACACTCATTCATTTGTTTCAGTTCAAAGGCTGACAAAAATTTTTTTCTGGAACAACTGGATCAGAATTCAATGTGCCTGTTTGCAACAACAGAACACCCTAATGATAAAGTGCAAGACTATGTAATAGAAACGAATGAAGTGTAAAATAAAATAATAGAATAACATGACAAGCTAAATGCTTTCTGCAATGCAATATTCTTGAAAGTGAGTGCATCATAAAAAAAAAAATGTTACTTTCATGTTTCCTAATTTCACATAGGAGATATTCCTGATTTATCATCTACCTCTTTGAACAATATTTTGTTGTTTATCTAGTTAGTTTAGCAGATCTCTGGATAAGAAGTTCAGGATTTAGTAGCCATGGTAGCTACCATGGAATAAATCTTGACTCAATATGCAGCAGCTCGGAACTAAATATTTTGTGTTCTCTCTTTTAATATATTCTCTATATAATTCGCAGTGTATTTGCACAGTTTCAAAAGAGATGCTTTAAAATCACTCTGAAATTTCAACTTGCCAGCTTATTTCAAGTATTCAAAATTGCAACATGCATTTTCTGCACCAAGCTTAAGTCTTCAAAGGTGAGACTGAAAAAACACAGTAGGCTAAGGAAAAATGAAGGAAATTCTGCGTAAATCAGAAAATATCTACAACCCAGCTTTACTTTACTGGTTCTGAGGTCCCTATTCTCTCTTTATACCCAGTTAAATTGTGGTCAGCCTGCACAATTAGTCTACAATTAAGGAAATGAGGTGATCTTAATAAGTGAACAGACCACTTGCCTTTAAGCTCTGCCACCCTCACTTGTGGGAGAGAGGCACCAGCAGCACTGGGACTGCCTCTTGCAGTTAAAATTTTGTACCTCCAGACCTGTGTGGTTCCCCAGCAGGGCAGAGGGAAGCCCAGGAGGCAGTGGTGGGGTGAGATTTGCCTCCTTTGGCAGCACTGACCCTCACAGACAGACCTGAGACCCACCAGAGCCGTGGATGTGCGACCTGGAGGGTGCAGGGGGCAACAAGGAGACTTCAAAAGCCCCCCATAATTCATGCTTAAGATTCTCTTGAATCTTAATGAGCAATCTTGAATGGGCAATGAGGAATTTTGATGAAAACTAATTTTTTTTTGCCATCCAGAGCCATTTTCTCATCCTTCTTCCCGTCCCTTTGTTCCCTCTGAAATGGCAAACCATTGATTATGTGGCTTTGTGCCTGGGCCTAAAAGAGTGGGGATTCCTTCCCTAATAGCCACAGGTGGTCACCCTGTAAGTCAGAGATTTGATTACCCGTATCATTGGCTTAGCTTGCATAGCTGCAAATACTATTAAAGGTAATAAAATTATCCAACCTTTACATCACTGTGCTGTGGGCAAAGGATATTGTTCTCAGCAATCAGCATTTATGTCCAACCATTTAACACTGCTGAAGCTCTGCTAATGGCTTTCTGTGACATTTTTGAAAGGACAGCCATTAGATCAAATGAGCAGATATGCACCTAGAAAAATGTAACATTCAAATATTTGGGAAGAAATGGAATTACCAACTTTGTTATCAAATTAAATTAGTCAACAAGGCTGTGCAGGGCTTAGGTGCAGAAATAGATCTCTGGCTCTTTCTTTTCACAGTTCAATAATTTGCCGCTGTGGACTGAAATTGGAGCTGATGGTGTGATTGGATTTGCAGAATGATATAGTTTGTAAGGCTTCAAATTAATAGAAGAGTGAAATGAAATTGCAAACAGGTAGACAAAACAGGCAAGAAAGGCAATTCTTTCCTTTGATTACAAGCAGTATGAAGGAGGAAGAGGGATTTATGGGTGGTATTGTGGACCACTCACATTGCCCCTGGCATATGTGATGATTCTACCAGGGGTGGACATCAGCCACAGAGAAAGGTACAGAGTGATCCCATCACCTTATTGCTTGGAGTCATGCATCACCTGTGCTCAGATTTTGCTCACTCCCTTTGAATAAAAATTGCTTTCTACAATTATTTTTAATATCTGAAGGACATAATGTCCAAGCCATGGGCTTTTAAGTGATGCTTCTCTTCCTCCCTCAGCAAACATGGTAAACACTGTGTGTGTTGGATCAGAATGCTTGTGTGATGCTGGATGCTCTTTCTGGTTATTCCATATTCCCTGAAAAAACCTAATATCCAGTGTATGCCTGTCAAATCCTAAAAAATTCTTGTATGTTTAGAATAATGTTTTAGATCAGTGAAGGTTTGCTCTTTTCTATCAGTGCAGATAATTGAGATATTCAAGAGTACAGGAGCGACATCAATAGTGTTCATTACAGAAAAATCTAATTTTACCTATATGAGGCAGTCAGGATTATGGTTTGATTTGGAGTCTCATCCTACTTTTATTCATTTGACTTTAACAGAAATCACCTTCTGGTCATTATTTAATCCTGAACACCAGTAGTACTGCTAAGGTCAGCATGTATTCCATAGAAACCAAAGTTAATGCTGGAAGAGAAAGTTCTCAGAAATTACTTTTCAAGTATTAGTGAAATAAGTGAGGAAAATGATTACCACCATATCAATTTGTAACTTTTAAAACACTTACAATATGTAAATATAAAGCCATAAAATGTGGCTGTTAATACCATGACTTCTAAGTATATTTGATAAGGTAATTGAAAGGTCAAAGAGAAGACCTCTTCTTGTAAATACTTAAATGAGAAATCTTTGCTCATGAATTATTCTTTTTAGGTGAGTAGGAATGGGCATTTCATTAAGTATTGCTCATGGGAATAAGCACTGCAGGATCAGACCTTCACTGCTTCAGTGTGCTAAGCAGGAACTCTATAATGTCACTCTGATAAATTTTTTAATCAGGTTTTTGTGATGATCTGGTTAGTTCCCGAAGCAACTGGAATAGAAATCAGTCCAATTCCAGAAGGCAATGTAGATCTGCTTCAATTACTGGGTGCCATGCCATTAGTCTTGGTTGTAGTACCAAGTGGAACACTGCACACTGTTGAAAAGCAGCTGATTCATGATCCATGAGAAATTATTCCACCCCACAGGCTGTTTTAACATGGAACTATGCTGGTGATAAAATATAAATCTGGTGTCTTAGTTGCTGCTTAGATTTCCATCTATTTTTTTTTTAATGACTCAAGCCATCCTGTTGGGTATTTCACCCATTTCTAATGTTCTAATATTGAAATCTTGACATTTGAATTTGAGCCTTCTGCACACCCAAATGACTGGAAGAGTGTTCTGTCTTCTACTCTTTTCCATCTGTGCATCTGTCTTGTTCAGCAACTTTGGCCACATTTGAAGGCAAAAAGAGTAAGGAAAATGAGAAGGGTTTGGAGTTTTTTCTCCTGCTGAAGCCTTGGGATTAAAAAAAAAAAAACAAAACAGAATTCTTTCTTCTGTATCCAAATAGTAGTTTTGTGTTTGCCAAATTCTAATGAAAAGTATGAAAATTCATATATTGCTCCAGCTGTATAATGCAAAAGTAATTTGAAGATTTTGCCAGCTTTATCCTGAGTTAAGCTATGAAGCTGGGTTTTGCTTTCACTTGTGTAGATACAATATTACAGAAACTCAGTCTAAATCTCCAATTAAAAAATGACTTTGAATGGTCAGATTTATATTGCAGATTTGTGGAGCAATTAACCCTGGGTTTCTTAGGAAAAGCAATAATTAACCCTTCTCTCTTCAGTCTGGTCCCATAATCTTTATCTTGTCTGCGTTAAAATATTTGGGGGCTAATTACATAGTTCAGATGTGTAAAGGCCTGGTTTCAAAGCTGTGAAACAGTGCATGTGGTATTTTCTACTTGTTTAAAACTGTGATGTTTCAATAAGAATCTGTTTTTTTAAAGGCTCCATATTTCTAAGCTCTTAATGATTATTGAATCATTAACCTAATGTGACCCCGGAGTCTTGCTGTAGAAAATTACAAATAAAACACCCACTTCCCACAATTTTAATTGTTCAGTCAGTAGTTCCTTACTTGAATAAACTTCTGTAAAGTTGCCCTAGCTGCACTTGTTATGCATTGTTTCATTGTCAGAAACAATTATATCCAAATCTAAAAGATGTCATGTGTGGGAAAGTAAAGACTATTAACAGTCAATTTGTGGCATTTCACCTTAATTCAGTACTTTTCTCAAGAGATGTTTGATTTTTTTTTTTTTTTGCTCTGTGTTTAAATATCACCACTTAAAGCACAACTTTCCTTGACTCTCAAAGTGAATCTTAGCTATCTAAAATACTGTAAATTGTTTGAAAGAGTTGTTGTTTGCAGATTGTGTAGGTCTTAGCAATGTGATGCTTCAGACAGGTCTGATGATCAGTTAATTATACTGGCACTTGAGAGGTTATCAGTCTTGAAATTAATTCAGTTTAGAGTAATTTCAGGATCTTGGTGGATATAGGCAAACACTTGTGCATCAAAGTGCAGACATTTGCAGAGTTTGCTTGAAACCCCATTTAGGGAGTTGAAGAGTTTGCCTGCCTGTACATGATGTCATCAGAACAGCAAATTTTGTTTCCAATTTTATTCTCAGTATTGTTTTCAAAGGTCTTTAGAATCTTGGGTTTGATCAAAGAAGAAAGAGGCGTTGCTAAATTGACAAAACTTGATACAAATAATCTGGTAACGTGGAGAATGCTGAACTACACTTGAATCTGATGTGCAGATTATCTGGGGTTTTTTTCTACATAATACAGTGGTCTGCACTTTACCTGTACCCTATACACAATCCCATAGATACATACACTTTAATCATTTCATTAAAAAGGGTGTAAAGTGGAGTACTTAGGTTTTAGGAAGTGCTACAATTCAGATGTCCAGTCGAAGTCATCAATTTTAATGGGCAAAGGCCTGCTACTTTATGTAATTACACAGCCACGTTTATGGCTTTTTCCAGTGAACAACAAAGAGAAACCACAATTTCGAATGCCCTTTGGTAGGTAGGTATCAATGAATTTGGAGAAGTAAAAGGAAAAAAAGGCATTGTTGAAATAAAAGCATTATCATCTGCCATACTGTTCTTGATGGTCATACTTCAGGACAACTCTAGTAAAAAGTACATGTGATTTGTGCATGTCTGCCTCCTCCAGAAATACTAAAAGGTTTTGTCTTCAAATCAAAGAATTGCTCACAAATCTAGAAAGGTATCAGGACAATACAGAGAGGAAACAAAGAAGACACAAATAAAAAAACAAAGGCCCAAACTAGGCCTTTATAACTTTGGGTTGTGCATTTCTAGCCATTCCTGGCTTTCCTTGGGGAGGAAAAACTTGCATGTAAAAGGTCAGGTTTTTCATCTGTTGAGATCAATGGTAGGCTGTCCACTTACTTCAGCAAGGAGTGAATCATGTCTCAGATTTCCACAGCTGGCGTAAAAATAGGCTTGCTCTCTCAGACTGCAGGAAATGGGAGATACCTTGGTCACAGCATCACCCTGCCACAAAAGAAAAAAAAAATCTAATTGTAAAAAAGCAAACCAGAAAAGAAGATGAGGTTTCTGTGGTTTCTGGGGAAATGGTTATTATTTATCTCAGAGCACAGATGAAGAAATCTGAAGTTAATTTTGGTTGGATAGTGGGGAAGAGCAGCTGTGACATGAACAGAACAGTCTGTGCTCTCCATGTGACGAGGATGTTACTCACAAGTCAGCCAGCTCATTGTGCTGCTGCTGCTAATGAAACCAGGAGAGCTTTGTGACAGCAAAATGCCACAATTCTTATTCTTCCTGGTCACAGAAGAGAGGGTGGATTTCACACTGGTGCCAATCCTTAGCCTGGGATGATGTGAAGAACTGCAGGGATGTGCAGAATGGTTCTGAGGCAGGAAAGCACCCAGCCCAATTTAAAGCAAAAAGGGGTGTGTACGTGCACAGGCTTCCACCAAACACTGACATTTATATTCTTTAATATCAAGATTTATTTTCAGCTCATAAATTTGGTCTGCAGCCTAGCCACAGTTAATATTCACATCTTGGATCAAGAATTTGTGATGGCCAAAAGAATAAACTTACTTTATGTCTTAAAACGCTGTATATACAGGGTTGTATATACATGAAAATAATATTGCACTGGTACTTGCCAAGCTGTAATTTCCATTTAAAGTGCATCAGATACAGGACTACATGTATGACAAGTAACCAAATCCTAATTTTATCCTTATGTTGACATATTTATCTCTTGCCTATAATGAGTCTGTGGATATTGTGGGAAGGACCCCTTTACAGGCAGTAAAGTGTGGTTTCAATTTTTGTTTTGGTTTTGTGGTTTTCTTAGCCTAGAAAGAATTCAGAATGAAAATACACAGTTCTTTTTCATAAATGCAAAAACATAATAATTACATAGCCAATTATTTAGTAAAGATTAGGCTTTAAAAAAAATCTTTTGTCATATAGTTTGTCAAAGGAGCTGTAAGATGAAATATGATCAAGAGCATTCATAATTTGAAACCTACTGAATGTTGAATGCTTTGATTTATAATTGATGCTTTAGCTACATTATAAGAGTGAAAACTTCAGATAACTATGGTAGTTTACACACAGACATAAAGGACTGTGCACTAAAAGCTCTATTTTAATGGACCTGATCCTGTCAAAATATCACCAAGAAATAATGCTGCTAAATACTGAATTCTATTGATGAAACACTCTGAGATAACAGAGCTTCCTCACAAAGAAGCAGTTTCACTTTTTTTTTTTTTCTGGAGAAGCCTAGTTGTGTTTCATAATTAAACAATCAATACCATGCCTTAGAGGTCTGTGATAAAGTAGATCCCATTTTATCACCCAAGACACCCTCACCAACTTGCTGACAATAACTGTTTAATGGGCATGTGACAGAAATTTGGGGGTGAGTACAGCAAGAGTTTTGGTGTTTGTGCCAGTATTTTAATTTTTCTTATATTGAGGGTGTTAAAGCTGAAATATGCACATCTCCAAATGGAGCACCAACAGCTCTGGCAGAGAGGTGGGTTAATAACTGAGAGCAAAGGGTGCCAAGAGAGAATCCAAACTTTGATGAAATGGGGAGATGGGACCACTGGTGCCCCTGTCCAGGGCCAGCTGGGAAGCAAAACCTCCCAGCAGCAAAGCATCAAACAGACCTAAGGAGCTGTGCCCAAAAATGCAGCAGATTCAGCAGCACAGGGTGTGCACAGAGAGGGAACTGCAGGCACAACCGAGGCAGTTCAAGAGGCCAGGCTGCTCCTCATTGCTGAAAACTCCAAACCCAGTGCACAGCACTAATTAGTGGTGCATGGCATGGCATTCTGCAGTCTCTCTTTTGAAGGTTTCCTCAAAACTTGTTATATTAAAAGGATGGAAAGCTTCAATTAAAAAAAAAAACGAAACCAGCTTTTGATTTTTAGCTTAGTTTAAAACTCAGCCTTTTATAATGTTACTGAAAATGAAGAGCAGATTTCTAATAAAAGAGTTAATTTTTATTAGAATTCTGGTGTCAGCAGAACACTTCATTCTCACAGACAGAAATGAATTAGTAGTTCACAGATATTTATTCTAAGTTTCCAATAAATACTTGGCAAAAATTCAATAATGTTCATTAAATACATAAAGGAAAAATTAAAAATAAAGATTTTTCCCTTGTGATTCATTATACAGCGTTTTTGAAAAGCAAAGTTGAAGAAAGAAGTCGCTATCTGGCAGAAAAAGTACTACAGAAATATTAATTAAATTGTACAGTCATAAGCAAGCTAGTGAGCAAGAAAAAAGCTCCCCTGCTTAGAATTGGATTAAATACATTTCAGCATCTTCTTCACAAGCATAATGCTTAATTCTAATTGGATAACAAAAGTTTTCCCTCAGAAAATACTTAATACACATTGGCTAATTAAATATCATCGCATACACGTATTGCTCGTTAATTGGTTGGCAACTACAAAAGGTGTCTGATTGTTGTTGTGCTTCCTTATTTTTTTCTCATCCTGCTTAACAATCAGCTCTTTCTAGCATAATACCTGTTGTATTCATACAGAGCTCTTTGTTTCTCATACAATGCTTCCTGTCTCTTCAAGGAGACCCTAAAAATTATAAAGTAACTAGCCTGTATCTATGGAACAAGATTGTCCAGAACAGAACATTGCTTGATGTTCTACAGACCAGGGTAGTCCTGATCCTATAAGTAATATAGGTACTATATAATATAATATACTTATAATAATATAAGTATTATAAAATCTGGAGGTCGAAATCGTTCAATTCCTTTAGGGGCACAGCATGGCCTTGTTCCACGAGAAATCCCTCTCTACTTTTGTGTGTGAAAAATAGTTTGCCTGTTTTACTTTGCTCTATGTAACCCTGGATTTTGGATGCTGTGCTTCTTCTGCAAGTCTAATACCTTGAATATAGATTTGAATGGGCACATGAAAATTTTAGGTCTGCCTTAAAAATCCCAAAGCCCTACCCACACAAAAAATATCCACCCAAACCACGCATGAAGAAAAAACAAAACAAAGAAAAAAAAAAACCAAAACAAACCAAACTGTTGATTTTTGTAGCTCATGATAAAATTGCATCTCTCTTTTTGAAAGTGCATTCCCATCAGTGTAATGAGAGTTATTTCTCAATACAACTGCAACACCCCTCAGCCCCAATTTGCTTAATTTAATGTAGCTTTTAAGTAGAACTGAGCTTTACTTTAGGGAAAAAACTAAAAACCAAGCAAAGCCTCTCTTTATCTTGTACTTCAAAATGGTTATTTACTTTAAACTGTTAAATTAAAAGGACTCCTCAGAAGGGTATTCATGTGCTTCTGGACACCTGGTTAACATTAAGAACAGTTTACCAGAGTTTTGTGTGGGGATGCAGAGCTGGCTCTGGGAATTTAATCAAACATTTGGCCAGCCTCACGTGGGCAGTTCGGGAATGTTCCTCAGCAGGATGATGGTAGCTCTCTCCAAGAAGGCATAGAGCTTTCTTTTTTACATCACAGGGTTTTGTTGCACTTTTTAATAATAAATATTCCTCCTCTCTGAAGGTGTTGCTTTATACAGCTGGAGCTTTCAGATCAGCGGCATTTCTTGGCAGTGATTGCCAGAGCTGTGGTTTTTTTATTAAAAAAGTGTCAGAGGATCGTGTTCTGAAGCATATTTTGTAAAGTGAAATGGTATGTTCTGCACAGGCTCTTGTTTTCTAAAACTTGACATTTGTAGAAATTATTTGAATAGTTTGAATGAGCTTGCTGATCCATTCACAAGGACTTCTTGTCTCATCCAATGTGAGGGATACATTTGACAAATCTGATGGGAAATAAGTTTCAACCTAAATAAACTAGTGGGTTTTTTGGTGGTTTTGTTGGTTTGTTTGGTTTTTTTCCTGTGATGAACGGAGGGGCTAAGTAGCATTGGTTTTGCTCATTTTTGAGCACCTGTTAGATTAAAAAATGAAGGTTTCAAATTTTTCATTTACTTGTTTCTGCAAAACAACATTAAATTTTTATACATAGAATTGGTGCCAATTTTGGCCACAATATTCCCAAAATTGCAGCCATGGACAAAGCTGGGGATTGGTGACAGATTATGCAGTGGCAGACTTCTGTGGTAGTGATTGCTTGTAAAAGGAAGATTTGGGGGGTATTTTGTTTGGCAGAATAAATTTGGTTGGTTTGTTTGCTTGGGGAGTTTTTGGTTGGTTTGTTTATTTGGTTGTTGGGGATTTTTTTTTTTTTTTTTTTTGCTTGGTTGGTTAGTTGGTTTGTTGGGTTTTTTTCTTGCCTTTTTTGTTTGTTTGGGGGTTTTGGGGGTTTTTGTTTGTTTGTTTTCTTTGGGTCTTTTTTTCTGTTTGGTTGGTTTGGTTTTTTTTTTAAATCATAAAATAATTAGCTCCCTGACAACTTCCAAATTATTTTAATGTAGGTGGTGGGAAATGTCCAGTTAACTGGCACATGCATTTCATGTGGTTGCTAGAGCTTGTTTTCTCCTTTCTTCCTATCACCCACTTAGACATTGCAGAATGTTTTGTATAAATAACAAACAACAATGTTCAGTGAAAGATGGGGAGGAAGAGAGGACAGAAAGCACCACATGTTTTGTAGCCATTCTGAATGTCTTGTAAAGCTGTCTGGCTGGGATTGAACTGTTTTATTGCTGTGAAAATGGAAGGACACAGAGTCAGAGGTGCTGAGCTGAATTGCAAGTGAGTGAACAGACAGATGCATCCACACTGTGGCACAAAACTGACACTTTATTCTTTTTTTATAAATACAAAGCAAAGTGGAGCTGATCAAGTATCACAAGTGACTCACAGAATGAAATAAGAGTATAAAGGCATCTAAAAATATCTGTAGAAGTCTTTGGAAATTTTCTGTGATAATTTCAAACTCTACTTGCTTTTGTTTTTTTGCAATTTTATTTGTTTCTGTAAAGAGAATAAAATTATATGTGCTTTTAACCATCTAAATTTAAATAGGTAAAATCCAGACTAGAGCTGATTTTGGTGTGGATAGCCATAATAAAAATTTATACAGCCAAGGTAAATTTTAAATAATGTGAGCTTACTATTGTTTATTTTCATTTTCTAGTGTATCTTTATCGTTTTACTGTTACTTAACCTGTTCTTGTTTTCTTAAACTGGTATCATTCTTCAAATTTGCTTTAGGCTTGACTGTTTCTGATTATTCATGACTTCCTCAGACATTCTCCATTTGTAAAAGATGCCACTAAAGTTTGTTCCTTTACTTTCCAGGGAGTTGAAGGTATTTTCAGAAATTGTCTAGATAAAACCTAAATGTCAGCTTCTCTACGGCAGTTAAGTACCAAGTTCTGTGGGAGTTAAGTGACTTATAGAAGACAGAAATCCATTTGGAAATAAGGGCTTAAGTGCCTTTTCCTATCTCAAGGAAAAAAAAAAAAGAGACAAAGGCTTCTTTTATTTGTGCTTCATAAACACAGATGCACTTTGAGCATAGTAACTGCAAGTCTATAGAGCATGTCAGAATTTTGTTGCCCAAAACCCAAATATACCTCTTTCACAAATAATCACAGTCAGTAAACCCCTGAATCACGTGCACCAGGTGATTTCTACTGGGATTATGTGTTCTTTGCTTGTGCTTGTGGGTGTGGATGTGGCTGGGGGCAGAAGGGATCTTTTCCCCTTCCTACCCTGCCGCATTAGGCAGCTGTGATGGAGCAGATCTTCAGGGGAATTGTAGCGTAACCACAGCCAGGAGGACTTGGATCAGCATGTAGCCATTTGCCTTTTTAATTCCTCTGTCTCCTTTTTGGAAACCTTGTACTCTCTGTGGCAAAAAGATGGCAGATCCTTTATTTGTAAGGAAAGCTCTTCTGGCTGGAACCAACCTTGGTTGTCGCAGTGTCTCACCTTGATCCGAGTATGATGTTAACTTTTCTCTCCTGAAAAAATTTCCAAATGTGGCACAATCCTGCACAATCTGTACTTAGAGAACCCTTGCAGCTGCAGGACAAATGGAAAAAATATCTCTGAGCATGGCTGTAGGGTGTCCTGCAGATTGCAGCAATGCAGCACTTGGCTTTGACACCATTCCTCTCGAAATGGATGAAGTGACAACAAACATCTTCAAAGCAGTTTGCTTTAAGTTCACTCCTTTCTGCTGAGTTTTAGGAGAGTGCCAAGAGGGGATGTAGCAATCTACCTCTTGGGATTAATATGTTATATCACATCTGTCTGCCTAATGCAGAGGAATCTCTGGTAATGTAAAGTGCCTGACACTTCAAAGGCAGCCAGAAATCACCCGTTGAGATATTTATAGAGTCCTTCTATAGGAAAATGTCTTAATGTCTCCAGATCAGTAACTGCCTTAGATCTGAAGCAGGACAAGTAACTCTGGTTTTATTATCCATTCCAGTGCCTCATTAGTGTGTTTTTTTTTTTTTTTGGTTTTTTTTTTTGTTTGTTTTTTTTTTTTTTTTTCCTCTGATTGGTCACATGAAATGTGCAGACTTCCAGTTCTACAGTCAGTGGGATTCCCTGGGAGATTGCCCTCAGGGACAAGGGAGTGGTAAAAAATCTATGCCTTGTTCAGGTGTATCAAAACACAATTAGATAAATTAATATTTCTATACACTGGAACTGCTTCATTCAAACTGAACAATAATATTGCATTTTAACCTTCTTTAATGCCTTATCTATCTGTGGTTAATTTATAAGTAGTTCATACTTATGACACAGGTTGTATGCTGGGATTAGTAGACAAAACACTGACACTTCCAAAGACACCTTTCAAGTGAGTGTGGATGTTTCTCTTGTCTTATGAGACTGTTTCCTCCTTTTTTAAACTAAAAATCTCACTTTAGATGAAGGACAAGGATATGTTTTGGTTAAATCACTGTAATACCACTGAAAAAAAATTACTCACTTTAGGGTGTTCCTGAATACATAGATACAAATAAGGCAGGCCTAAGGAACAATTTTAATGCCAGCATGTTTTTTGAGCTGAACAAAGCAAGAGCAAATGTAGGTGCTTATAGTGGTGATCCACTGCAAGGGGTCAGTAATGAGACTTTTGTAAAGGAAGTACTAATGTTCATGTCTTCCTGAACCAGAGTCCAGAAAGATGTAAACATTACCATCTACACACAGCTCCATTACAAAAAAATGCTGATTTTCCCTGTCTGATCTGCCTCCTGCTGAGTTAAAGAGGCAGCTTTGAGGTCAGCATGCAAAAATCCTCATGCATGATACATTTACTTAATGTCTTTATTGCTAAAATCTACCTACATTTCTTAATTCTTTTGGTTGGCAGAAAGTATCCTGAATAAAATTCTTCTCTCCTTCTGTATAATAGAAACAAATTCTGAGGTTCTCTTGTTTAACAACTATGCAACCTCTTGCATCAAGATTAAACACTTTGTTTTGTCCCCAGGCAGTTGTATATTTATTACTCTTGAGGCACTGCTATTTGAAATAAATGGAATTGAAAGATCCTGAGAAATGGTTTCTGAAACACATATATTGAGTTATTCTCTCCTATGTGAGCAGAAAGTGCTTCTTATGCTTCTTCCTGCACCCTTGCAAAGGAAAATAGCTGATATAAAAATATCACATGATGGGGTGGTGAAAAGGTAATAATTTTTATCCTCAGTCACTGAGGCTTTTTGCTGCTTATTGTCCTGAAAATAATTAGGTTATCTTTATGAAATGTGTTACTATTCACTAAAGATAACATAGGTAAGGGCATAATAAAGGACGAAATAAAAGATAAAAGGAAAAAGTCTCTCCTTTTCTGCTTCAAAAGGTACAATATGAAAACAAAACTAAACAAAACAAATGATCCATGGCTTGGAAATAGTCTTAAAAACTTCTCAAGATTCAGATATTTATTTTGGGCTGGTGACAGGGCTTCTCTCTTCTCCCTGATCAAAACAATAAACGCTCACCAAGAGAAAAAGTTCTTTTATGTTAAAAGGAAAACAATTTCCATGTAGCTTTTGTGTGTGTGTGTACACATATTCATAAAATATGGATTAGCAGCAGTAGGTATTCAGCTAAGTAAATATTCATAAAATAAAGGTGAAATTGATATGCATTTCCCAATAGAGAGTAATAAGCATATTTTGATTTCTTACTAAAACATCAGACTAAGGGGAGAGAAAGCACTTTCTTTTGCCTGGACATGTTTTATTCCTCATTCTCATTGTGTTGATCCTGCTGGCAAAGATTTCCTGGCATTTTGAATATATAGTGTTGGTAATATTGTTAAATGTAGAAGAATCAGGTCTGTTGCTCAAAACATAAAATAAAAAGACATTTTTGATTTTTTTTTTCTTTCTACCATTCTAACTTTTGTCTTTGGGGTACATTAAAGTTGCATATTTAAGTTCTTTCTTTATATTTATGAGAGGAGATATGCCTTTTTTTACTAAAATCTTATATTCTCAGAAGTGTAGGTTCTGGAACCTTGTTAGCAATATGAGCTAACAACTACTGGAAGAGTCAATAAATAAGATACTTGCTGCAGTCATGAACTGTAGACCTGTAGGTATTCCTGATGGCTTTCTTTGCAGTACACACAGTCATTTAGAGTAATAAAACAGAATTGTTTTTGAATAAACTGAAAATTAAGTGGATGTTCTAAAGCTCTACCTGAGAGATCTCAAGAACAGCTCTATTTCAAGCAGCCTGTTGGATCAGGGAAAAATTACACATTGGTGTGCAAGCAGGCGAAAGTTTAACAAAAAATCAAATCCTCAAAGTAAAACAGAATGCAAATATGTTTCTCTTTTGCTATTGGTTTTATTTAATGTCTAAAGAGTTATCTTAGGCTCCTGCTTTTCAGAAACAAAATGTTTCAAACCCAAAATTGAAGAATACGTCTTCCTAGAATTAGTAATTGGCATGAAATAGGTTTGGAATGTGTCCTGTTCTTTACCAGAAATTCTGCTGATATTGATTCTTTGTTTCAGTTTGGCCTGTTTGTAAAAACTATATCACACCCTTCCCTTTTTACCCTTTTTTTTTTTACCCTTTTTTGCCCTTTTGCTTGAGTCAGTTGGGTCAGTTCCCTTTCCAAGGTGGGGATGTGAGTTTATTTGTGCATGTCTGGAGTGGATGGCTCCCATCCTCACCCCTCCCTGCTGTTGTGGTGTTTTGTTCTTTGAACACCAGCAGCACTTTCCAATTTTGGGCAGTCAGGAAATGTGAGGTCTTGGTTCTCCTCGTTCTGTGGACTTTGCTGATTTATGCATTTATTAATGTGTGGGCTACATTTGTTCAGTAGTGTAATTTCAGTGTGTTCATTGCCAATAAGGAAAACAAAAAACAAAACTGTCCTTGGCAACTGGCGTGGAGCTGAGGTGAGCCAGTAAATAAATGTTATGTGTTTAAAATACTTTTTTTTTTTTCATTTTAGAGCTTTAGAGGAAAGATGAACATTGCCATATAATTTTAATATTTTTTTTCTAAATTAGACCATCATCTGCATGCCACTGATCATTTTCACATGCTGAAATATTAGAACCTTCATAAATGATGGCAGCAATCTCCACTAACAGAGCTTGTTGATACCTGCTTGTTGAAGTCTATTATTTAAAATAATTCCTTTGGCTTTGTCAATGTTTACACAGGCCAGCATCTTTAATGTTGATTTAAGGTTATCTCTATGTTCCATAACTAGAATACAGAACATTTTTATTGATTTCTTAGCCTCACTCTTCTACTTTACTATCCATAAATGAATTTTGATTCATAAAAGAAAAACCCTGGGAGTCAAATGTCAGCTGTCATCCAATATATTGCTCTCTGCTGCAAGTAAAATAGTCTGCATCTCATCTTGAAAATATAATGCATGTAAGTCTTCTCTGAAAGAATTTCAATAAAATATTGATGTAAGCACTTTTTTTTTTATTTTGTTTGATAAGGTATTTTGAAGATAAGATAACAGCACAAAACAAAGCCTGGAGTCATTCCATTTCATATTTTGTATATTTTTTAGCTTTTCCACAAGAGGTGGATGTTTTATTTGTGTTCAAGAAAATATTCTGTGGTGGAAAATGCTCTGTGATATTGTCTTGAGTGATCTGTCTTGGTAGATTTTGTCCTGGGAGTTATGATCAAGCCTAGCAAAGCCTAATAACAAACAAATATCACACCAGTTACTTACATCACATTCAGGTGCCCTGCTTTTAAAGAATGTGTTTCTACACAATGCTTTTAATTCTTTCCTCCTAAGTGTGTGGATTACTAACATGTGTTGTTAGGAAGTTTTGTTTTGTTTAAAGGCAAGTTTGTGATTCCATGAACAATCTAACCTGATTTCCTTTTCATACTTCATAGCCTGAAAACAGACAAAGAAAGGCAGCTCACGAAAAGAAATCTGATGCCACCTCAAAAATTTGGACAACATAGAGCTAGAAAAATAGCACCTCCTAGGCACTTGGGATAAGATGCTTTGCAATTGATGTGGGGTTTTTTTGGTTGATTTTTAGGGTTTTTTACAGAAATGCAGATAACTGACATGTGTAGCCCTCCCCTTGTCTGCTGATGAGGTCACTCCATCCTCTGGGTTGCTCAGGCAGGACTGAAGCCATACAGGATGTCCTGAATCACCTCCCTGCCCTCCATGTGCCTTGTTAGACTGTCACTGGACATTTTATACGTTTCTTAGATGCAAACTTGCTGAGTTTTTCCTTCCATGGCAAAAACTCACTTCTGAGCAGATTTCTGTAAAAACAAATCTG
This sequence comes from Dicaeum eximium, assembly GCA_013396995.1. Lineage (NCBI taxonomy): Eukaryota > Metazoa > Chordata > Aves > Passeriformes > Dicaeidae > Dicaeum > Dicaeum eximium. The sequence goes on from VWZP01004322.1 coordinate 66,792, forward strand.
TGTGTGTGTGGTTTCAAGGACATGGGTGCCTGGGCTGTTCTGTCTCCCACAGAGGAGATGAGAACCATTTCTCTTTCTTCACCTATGAGATAGACAATTCTTATCTTGGAATTCTCAGCATTCCAGCAGTCCTGCACTGACCATGAAGGAGAAACCATGTTAGCCCTGAGCATGGGCATCTATAGACCAAAATCCTTCTGAACAATGGAGTCATTTTAATAAATAATATCAGCCTTCTGATACTGGAGCCAAAGAGTCCTGATCCATCACCCCACTCCAGAAGTTACCACAACAAATGGTGAGCCTGATGTGATGACTGCACACCAGGATATTTGGACTGGAAAACCCTCAAGACAAGGCAGGACAGACAGGATGATCCATCACCCCACTTGGGAAACAATCACAATATTAGAGCTCCCAGGAAATCTGTTCCAGATCTTCCCAGGCCCAGAGATGAGGCTGACAGGTCAGCAGTTCCCAGCCTCCTTCTTTCCAGCCTTTTCTAAAGATGGGCACAGTGCTTCCCCTTTTCCAGTCACCTGGGACCTCACCTGACAGAAATCAGGTGACTGCACTTCATTCTTCTAATTCTTTTGCAGAAAGCAAAGGCGAATTTTGCGATTTTTGTGGAGCAAATTAAAAAATGGTGATCACTGGCATTACAGTGAATATCAAATGAATATATAATAACAGAACATTAGGAAACAATTAGAAAAAGTGCCTAGACATTATTAATTCATGCACTATTCATTGTACCAGCATTGATCATGTGGAAGAAGTGTGGTGTTAGTTACATTTTAATCACTCAGGGTTGAAGAAGGACTAATTATTTTCAAACTGGCGATGGGAAGGATCCAGTTTTATAAAAAAATCATGGAATGTCTAATTTACTCCCACGGTGTTTTAATAGGGAAACATATGGCTGCCATTATTTGTGGGACAATGGAGGATATCACAGCAATTGCTCATGTTTCAACTCTTACCAGGAAGAGTGTCCATCTCCCTGCTGCCCTTTTCCTCTACCAGAAAGAACTTAGGGGCTTCCAGTCCCCTCTGAAGAGAGAAGTTGCACAAATCTCCTCAGAAAATCATCTCTGATCTTGCACAGCTGTATGCCTGAGAGGAAAACTGAAAGTTTGGTGCCTCCTTCATAAGAAAGTTTCTTGGGTGGAGGCTTTGTGCAGGTGCTCAGGGATTTAGAGCCTGATGGAAGAGTTGTGAATTAGCAAAGCAGATACTGAGATACTTCATGGTCAAGGTGCCAAGCTCCACTTGTGTGTTTTGTATGTGATAGCTCCTTGGATTTTGTTCTCCTTTCTCTAGGCAATGTACCTCATAAATGCTTCCAAATGGAGAGGTGGATCTCTAGGGACTTCTCTGCTACCCAAATGCAGTTCTGTGAGCTTTTCTTCCTGGAGTGACATCCTCATGGGTGGGGGCTTGGCGGGCTTGCTTTGAAAATAGGATGAGTCTCACTCTTATTTCTGTATCTTGCCAGGATGGTTCAGGCTCTGAGATCAGTTGTGGTTCAGGAGACCTCAGATCAGTTGTAATGATACAGTCAAAACACAGAAGGACAGCTGGGTGATGAGAATCAGTGAGCTAAATCTGGGATGATTTAAGTGGTAATTTCACTTTAAATAAATAGTGCTTAGGAAAAGCTCAAGAACACGGTTTTAGGTCAGTGTAAACAAAGCCTACTGTAGGTTTTTGCATGTTAGAGGAAGGTAAAGATCAACCTGTAAACCCTAGTAACATACAGTTAGCATTATATCAGGTTTGCTTTGGTATATTGTCTTTTTTGTAACCTCTGTGTTTGGTGTATTTATGTTATCTGGGGAAAAAAATAACACGTATTTTCTGTGTTGGTTTTAATTCACAGAAAAAGCAGCCTGTTCTTGCTTTGGTATTGGACTCTGAGTGGATGCTTTTCATTATATTATCTTCCTTGGTTTTATATGGTATTGATGAAATTGAAAATCAGTGACCTGACAAAAACAAAATAATACAGCATGAAAATTGCTACCATGATTTCATGCTGTGTTAATGCAAGGATGTCATTCCTGCTTCAGAATAATAACAGTGTTTTGCTTCTGAACTTACAGCATCTCTCTCTCTCCCTCTCTTCCTCTGCCCACCCTCCTTTTCCTTTTAAAGAGAGTTGATGACACAATGAAATTCTTTTTAATCACATATCTTGGTTGTTTGTTAGTGAGCAACCAGTACCAACAGGTAATTTTTTTGAAGCAGAGAGTGGAATCTCTGCATTGCATAAGCATATGCAGAAATGCAGAAAGAATCAGGCTTAGCAGTCACTATAACATGGCTAATTGCAGAATCTGGGATTTTTTTAGTCATTTTTCCTCGAAGAACCATCACTCGAAATTCCCACGGGGCACTGCTTGTCTTGGAATTTGCAGAAGTGATATTCACTCTCTGTTCTCAACAATTCCTGTTCTCCTACAGGTTCCAGAAAGGATTTGAAGAAAGACTAAATTCTGACTAACATACACACTGAACTTGCAACAAGGTGATCAGGTTTCATATTTTAGCTGACAAGTACTTCCACATGAAAAGTGTGTCTTTCAGGTCAGACTCTGCATCATAAAAGGTTTATCTGGCCAGAGAGGGAGGGAGCAAACGCCAAGTCCCAAGTTAAAGGACAGCAGCAGCTCCACTTTGCTTTGGTTGTGCCCCTGTTTCTTCAGGGCTTGCAGGAGAGGGTGGGCCTGGCTGTTTGTGTGTGTCCAGGATGAAATAGCTCTCTCCTTTATGTCATGGAGGAGATGGAAAGTGAGCAGGAAGAAACAGAGCATTGTGCCCTCTCCTCATGCTCTACCTGACTCACCTCAAGAATAGAGGTCAATTTAAAAGAAAACCCAAACAAACAGACCTGTCTCCATTCCCCAACCCAAAAAATAGTTTATTGCATTCACAGTAGGGTGATGAAGGGCTGCTGATACCAAAGTCTCTCTGTGTGTGTTTACTTGCTTCACAGCTGAAGCATTTGCCCACAACACTTGAGGTCAGAACCGGTTCAGAATCTCTTCCTTCTCACGTACAAGGAGTTTCCTTGACCTTGGTTATTTTACACAGAAAATAATTTATGATTCAGTGAGCCAGAGAGAAAATGCATGTGAACATGAGGCTTAGTGGTTTGTATTCACCTGAGGGCTCCAGTTTCCATGCTAAGGACAGACTCAGCTCTGATGTCAGCTTTTGACACAGGGATTTGAAGTTCTCTTCCCAGCTAAGGTGGTTGATATGCTGCAAATTCTCCAGTTTAGCATTGTCCTCTGTAACTTCACAGCCTCCATGAGGAGAATGGGGAATGTCTGATGGGTATGGTAACCCACCTCTTTAAAGACAGATAGGGATACAGGGATGGTTCTCTGACTGTAGGAAATAGTTCAGTCAGCCTGGAAGAGTGCTCTTGCTGTTTTTTATGGGCTGGTTTGTAGGGTCAATTAAGAGGCACCTCATCCTGTAGCTTAATTAAAGAAACAATGACAACCTCTCCTTTATTTTGAAAGAGGTAATATTGGTCACTTCTTACTTAAGACAGAGGTTTTATAAAGTCACACTTCTATTCTGGATGGTTCTTGTTGATAAACTCAAATGGTTCTTTGCTGAACAGGTTAGTTTGGCTCACCAGCTGAGCTATCATTCTGTCACATTCTCTTCTTAGAATGATTTTAAGAATTTTCAATCTTTATCAGATAGTGTTAGGACAAATATAAAATAGGTGATAAAGGAAAAAAAAAAAGTCTCCTTCCAAAAGATAATTTTTATTTGCCGAATTAATTTTATTCTGGAACCGAGTGTTTGAAATCCTTCACTAACTCCTGCTTGTCTTTCACCCTGCCTGAAGATCTTGCTAATAAAGTGTTGTGTGGTTCAGTTTTATGTTTGTTTCTTAAACTGCTCTTCCCTGTTGCCACTGGTTTTTTTTTTTCTGGTTGTTTGCAGTTTCAGCATCTCCTGTTTGTTCTCCTCCCCTGCTGCCTTTCCATTCTCGTGTCCCTCTGGGGTTTTGCTGTGGAGTGCCCATCTGAAGGGTTTCCTGCTGGCTTTGCTGATTGCTGGAGCTCTGGCAAGAGCAGCACCGAGTGCTGGAGCACCATCCCTGGGTTCCCACCAAGTGCTCCAGCCACAGCTCCAGTACCTGACCCAGCTCTGAGACTGCCTGGCACCACCCAGACTGGATGAAAGGAATTTTTCAGTCTGTTCTTTCATTTTTATGTACGTCTGCCAAAGGATTCTCCAAGTGTGGTTATTCAGTTATTTGGATTTTGCTGCTACAGTAACAGAGGAGATTGCTGTAACTTAATGAAGAAATTCTAATCTAAGTATAGTTTTTTTTCTTGATTGCTTTGTGTTTTTTGCTAAATATGATGAGGGGTTTTTTTCCCCACCACAGATAGAATGTTCAATTATTTGCTATTATTTCCAATTCTGTCTCAAATTTTTGAGAAATGTACTTTGTTCTGCTAACTATATTCCCTCCTATACTTGTAGGCTTTTTTTTCTCCCTCTTTGTCTATGTACTTATTTGCAAATGCTCAGTAGACTAATTAAAGTTTCTGAAGGTTTAACCTTGTGTTATACAGTAGATCCTGACACTTGCCATGGTGTTAGCTCAGTGGGTTGCAGGGAAGCATTCCAGAAAATGTTGTGTAATATTGCCAAACAGGGCTTTGCTGTTGAAATTACTCATCCCACAAATCTTAGGTCAATGTTAATGTGACAGGGGAGATTTAATCCTGTGGGAAGGTGTTTTCATCACATGGTTTTAAAATCAATTTTATCTCCGGAGTCTAAAGGGAGCTGTGCTGCTTGTGTTTTACTAGTCCTAACTTTTGGTCACAGTTGTCTGGGGATTTTAAACCCCCAGTTTAGCTAGTCCTAGCTTTTGGTGCTGTACCTTTTGTTTGATTGAATGAAAAACATTTAAAATGTCACTGATCTTACCTTATGGAAATATTGCTAGTCCTTTTACTTGAGATTTTGCACCCTAGCTCTGGAATATTTATTATTTTCTCATAAGATCTTCTAATTCCCTTTCTATTTGTGAGATTGAGATCTTCACTAAATTTGCAGTACTCAAAACTAATAGAGGGCAGCATAATTCATATTTTTGTTTTTTTTTTAATTGTCCAGATAGTAGATGATGTCATTACCCTGTGTTTGGGCCAAATACACAATGTATACACATCCTAGAGCAAAGAGTAGTGCCAAAATTACACCCTTGCCAATGGCATTGACAAGCCTCAAAAATATACAGCTACATAAAAATGAAAAAAAAACTAAATAAAAATATTAAAAAAAAAGCAGGCGAGAAATCCTTTTGTTGTATAATAGTGAGGAGATGTATCAAAATCCATAAATTAGACACAACTTTAAATCCACATATAATTTCAATTACATACATCTGTTTCTCCTTAGGAAGAATGAAGTGAGGTCAACAACTAAACATTTTACAGCCATCAAGATTCTGGGATGCTTTTTAAGCTATATACATATGTGATTTGTAAGAAACCTATTTATATGTAAAATTTCTCATTTGAACATTCATTCCTTTTATTATGCAAACGCAAAATTTTTTGGAAGCTACAGGCTTGGAAGTGAAGTGAATGCACGTATTTCAGCCCAATGCTATTGCTCTAATTTTTTTTTCATTTTAACCCCCTGATGTTTCAGTTATCATGGAGGAAAATATCTGTTTAACTGCCAGATCTGCAAATAGTAGAGAATAGATGGGGCATAGATTTTCCTTCAGAAAAGCATGTAAAAGGCTTCTGAGATCTTTGACAAAAATAAAAATTAAAGCCTTAATGGAGATTTTTGAGAAAGGATGGGCAAAGGAGGAATGTTGTATGCTGGGACTCAAGGTAGAAGATTTTTTAAATCTGTGAATTATATGTAATTTCTGTATTTGAGTGGCACTTCCTTTCCTTCTCTCACCCAGTACCATGCACAGCCTTGAACAGAGCCCAGATCATTTTGTGACCCTGGTGATGTGTCATAAAGGACATCATTTCACCAGTCATGTTAATAGAAGTTGATGACTTCACTGATAAGGGTTTTAGTAACACAAAATAGAGTGGAAATACATTTTACATTCATCCAAAATGTACAACATAATGTATTGACCCTCCTTGAGCCTGCAGCCTTTTTGAATTCCTCAAATATTAAAAAGTGAGCAAGGACTTAAGTAAGCTTGCTCAACAATAAATTGAACAAGAAAGCAGAATCACTTGAAATACCTAATCATAAAACCTTCATGCATAAAATAAAAAGCAAAATACTGACCTAAATTGTTAATAACAGGAAAAATCTGTTAATACCTGTTGTACAAACCCCTAATCTTTACAGTTGTTAACAGAAACTGGAGTGCCTGCATAAAAAACATCTCTTCACAGCAACACTGTTATCCACATCAATCAAGATAATCCCACAGTAAAACCTTGCTAAAGAAGAAATGTGGCATGTTTGGATAATGTCAATGATTAGAAAACATGTCCCAGAAAATGCCATGCAAAACATGCTTAAATATTAATGCACACCTTGCTAGCCCTTTTCAAACTGAATCTCAAATTATTTACCTGGACCTCAAGGGCTGAACTCTGATTTCAGTTCCAGATGTGAAACAAACAGGAGTTCCTGTGTGTTTGAAAGCAAAGTGTAATTCTGTGCAACAAAACTTCACAGGTGTTTTTTCATCAAATTTGAATTCTGTGTCTGCACAAGGGTGAGCTGAGCCACAGAGCAGGGACGTGTTTGATTGGATGTGAACCCAGCACACAACAAACCTTCCTTCTCTCACTTCCCCTTCCTCCTTCAAGGAAACATGCTGCTGGTCCAAATCCACTCTGTCTCAGGCTGACAGTGTATTTGATCATAGCTCATCAAAGAGGACAATTTTCTTCTTTAGACCACACTACAAATTAAGTGCCTGAGAGACTTTCACAGGGTGTGTAGTACGTTCTGGAGAAACCATTGAAAAAGACAGAATTACACACTAAACCTCTGTGAACAATCATGTCCTTATTTTCTGCTCTAGATTGATGGTAATTGAGTATGATTTGCACTTGCAGGTTGGCACTCATGGACTGCTAATCATTGGGAAAATTCAACACACTGCTCTCTCAAGTGCTGTTCTGCTATTGTTTTTCAGGACAATCAAAGAATTGGCTCTCCTCGTGTGTTTATGAGGAAGGTGGTATTAAAAAAAATATGTAAGTGAAACAGAATTAGTTCAGCTAATTTTAGAGGACTAGAGTTTAAAAGTCTGGATCTCAGCTGGTTCTTGTGATTTCACCAGACTGGAGTATACTGTCATAAAATGCCTTTTTCTGCCCACAAACTTAGCAGGACCTTCCAATGCAGATGACTCAGATGATTGTCCAAAGTCAGTGAGATGGATGTCACCTAAAGTTAAATTGATCAAGGCACCTTTCTGCAGAGCTTGGCAAAATTGGAGCTTTTTGAACTTTGTGGAGCAGTGTGGCAGCCAAACCCTGCAGAAACCAGCAGGCATGGGAGGAACACAAAGGAAAAAATGAACATACAGTAGATGTAATGTTCACACTGATACATAAAAATTGCATAGAAGTCTGTGTTTCAACAAGAAGGTGGTTAGGTTTGTGAGTGGAACCCATCAATATTATAATTTTTGGATGAGGAGGCTCACAAAGAGCAGAACTGATTATTCAAAGAGCCCTCAGTTCAATTCAGCTGCATGAAATGCTGTGTGGCTTTAAGGATACAGCTGAAAACCTGGATGGTCAGCTGGGTAGCCTTACCAAGTAAGAAAGAAAGTGTGAGGGAGTGCATCATGCTAAAGCACATCTTTAATAAAGGGCTGCCTGGAAAGACCACATGTAGGAAATGACTTGGGTTGGGGTTTTTTTAGGTTTTAATTTTTAAAGTAGAAGAAATATATTATCTCTGACCTCCTTTCTGGGAAGGAAAAAAAAAAGCATTAAAATTATTTTATGAGAATTTAAAATAAAAACATAAGATATCATTTAGTACAGGAGTAAGCATCCTACCTGTGGAGCTTCTAAACTGTGATTAAATACTTTAATTTTTTTTTAATTTTAAAACCCCAAAAAACTGTGACCAAAAATTTGTAGGTCACCTTAGGCACAAAATATAGGAAAATATGATTCTGGCAGTGGACTGAGCTGTAGGAATGCTGCTCTCACTTTGTGGTTCACTGTCTTTATGTTAAACATTTATGAATAGTATGTGCTTGACCTAGATGGCTGCAGAAGGATGTAGGAGTCCCATATCTTCAAAAACATCCAAAATCTGGAGGTTTGTTTGTGTGGGCCTGTCCTGGTCAAATATAACCTCTTCTTTAGGAAACTCAGCACTTATGAAATGAGAAAAAAATATTTTTACTTGAGTGTCACTGTTTCTTAATCATAGTAATCATCAGCTGTGATGATTAATGCCTGGTGCAAAGGTGAGATAGAGTGTTATGAGTAATGGAAGTGTTAATTAGAGATGGATGTTGCCAAATATATGGGGATTTATTTCTTCTGAGGAAACAGAGGACACATGTACAGGAAAGAGGGTCACAGGGAGATCAATAAAAACATGTCATTACAAAGGTGACTGTGAACAATTTACTTAGGGAAGAATAGAACCCACCTCTCTGTTTTCAAGGAATAGGTCTAAAACATGCAGGAGGGAATGTTTTTCCATAAAGTTGTAATTAAATTTTAGAACTTGGTTCCAGATGAGTGGTGGATAGGCAGTTCAGGAAATCCCTAAACTTCTGGCTGCCAAAAGCAGAGATGTTTGCTAAGCAGGACTAGCCTGTCCTTACCTTGTTTCTCCCATGTCCCCCAAGCATCAGCCACAGGCTGCAGGTGGAAGCAGGATTTAGCCATTTCACTCTAACCCAGCATGACTGTTTCTACTTTTCTGTAGCCCAGAAAATCGTGTGTGTGGAGAGCATAAAAAGGAATGGGCAACATGTGTTGACAGCATTTTATTCTTTTCCTTTATCACTCGCTTGTCAGCAGCCCTGAGATGGTTTTAGAACTCGGCAGAGCAAAGGAAGCGTTGCAAGAGGCATTGGAGGGGAAGTTATGGTTCTAAAGCATTTGTTTGCCTCATTATGCTAATTTCTCCATTATCTCTGGGGTAGTGCAGCATCTTGATCCAGGTGAATTTAATTCAGCCCTTAATTCCATTGTTCATGGGTCCTCTCACTCTGTAAAACGGGGATGCTGTCAGGAGAAGCAGAGATGGAAAAGGCACCATCCGTGAGATTCTCGGCTTGGGTTACAATAAAGGCCATCAAATCCTCTGTAACATGGGCCTTTAGATACAGAGCCATAATAAGCTGTCAGGGAATAAATCATGCAGTCCAGCCAGGGGCTAAGCCATGCAGTGCAGCATTTATACACTCAGGCAAGCAAAAGCAAAGGTCTCCAGGTTCACAGGTGAGTGAGTGACACCGCGAGGCTGAGCAGCTCCCACATACATCACTGCAAACCACGGGCATTTGTCACCTCCCTGCTTTTGGGGCACTCTCATTTTCACTCAGGAGCATGTGAAATGTCTGAAGGTAAGTTAATCTCGTTCTTCGGCTTCCCCATTAAAGTAAAAAATAATTTTCGTCTTGCCGAATGCTGTGGTTGTTTAAGTTACCTTGAGATTTATAGATCAAAGGTGTCAAAAAAAGCACAAACTGTTTTCCTGTTCAGTAGATACAGCATAAAGGAGTTATACATTGGTGCACAGATAGTTAAAAGAAAAACTCTAGTTTTGAGCAAGTGCATATGCAATTTCTGTAGACAACTGCCATTATCCTGTGAGGCAAAAGTATTGCCAAATTATGAAACTAATTACAGATATTAAACTGAATATCAGTCTTCAAACCCTCTGTTGCCTTTTTTCTTCCTTTGAAGGCTTTTTATTATTTTTTTATTACTGTGAATACCTATAAAACTTTTAATTTGAATAATTTAGGAATTTGCATTTAATTTTATTATATTTCTTTTCATGTTACTGCAGTGTTGTCTTTGGGCTTTTAATTGATTTTTTTGTTATTGTCAAACACTTTGAAACTTCTGAAATGAACTGCATGAAAAGAATAAGTAATGACCCAGCCTTAAGAGAAAACCAGCAATATTGTATTAAAGAGAGTCTTTCACAGAATTAAACCCTGTGATTTTAGTATTTTTTGAGCAATTACAATAACGTTTGTAGCAGGTCTTATGGAAGTAAAATATCTGCATCTATAGAGCAGGCGTAGAAAATGCTGCAAATACATGCCTTTGATCTAAATGACAGAAATAAATTTGCTAGGGACACGGTAGAATTAAGCATGTTTAAACTGACCCATATTGCTTGAAGTGCAGGTAGAGTATTTCTCCTTTTGATCAGGCCATTTGATTTACAGTATAAATAAAATTAAGTTATATGCATAATGCATGCAATATAATTTGGCACATTAACTCTTACAGATGGAGGTTAATATTTTATCTATCCCCTTTTTTTTTTTTTTTTCCTGTTCTGCAGTTAAATTTATCACAAGTCTGCAGGCATGACTTGCTGCTACACATGGACACGAACAATTAAGTTTTCAGTCAGAACTAAAGTGAGAGACTCTGATCCAACTGCACTCACTAAGCCTTTTGGTAGCTGCATTGATAAGGCAGGAAGAAGTTCATGTGCAAGAAATCTGAAGTGAAGGTGCAAATCTCATGCTTGGCTGATATTTTGTTATCCAGGAATAAGTTGATCCTGAGTGGCATCAGAGGAGCTTTACTCTCAGTGTTTCTGTTTCTTTTAAAACCATCCTAAATCTTTTGGATCCTTATCATTACAGGGAGCTCAGATTTGGTAATGTTGTGATTCGAGTTACCACTTCATAGGCTTTTAAGCAATTTTTCAAAAATTGTTCATTAATATTCAAAGCTTTTTAAAAAATCATAAACTTCTGCCTAACATTCAATAAGACACATTTTTGTTGCTTTTTATAGATCTGGAAGTTGGAGATGTGCTTTCTAGTTTAAAGCAGTCATAAATGCCCTAAATCATTATGATAAAATTAGAATATTGAAAATACCATCAAACTGGCTTTCGGGTTTTTTTTCCACATAGCCAAAGGCCCTGTGATTCTCAAATAAATTGCATATAAAATAATGAAAAAAATCAGTCTTTTTTTCAGTTAATCATTAAGCTACTGTAGTTGATTTTGAGCACAGCATACTGCTATGTGTACTTCTTGTTTGAATAGTACGAGGGTTGGCAATCTGGGTTTCTACAGAGCTAAAGTATTTTAGACTCCCTTGAGAAAGGAGGAAAACTAAATGATGATGGCTGTTGTCAGACTGTTGAGAGGAATGTGACATGTTTAAAGATGCTTCCATTGTCTGACCTTTCCCCTGATAACTTCTGAACTCTTACCTGTTGAGACACCCAGCATGCAGAGCTCCCACTCAGCACTGTCAGATTATGGAGTTTTCCTTTTTTTCATTTTATCAGAGCACTCACAGTGCTTTCGGTTTGAGCTTAAACACGTGTGTTAGAAGTATTCAGGCTTTTTCTGTAGCCTGCAAGACTTGGATGCTGCCCCAGGGGATAATTCAGAATGGGAATCTCTTGTGACCAACTGCTCTAAAGATCCTTCTGAGTCCAGCTTCATACTTAACTAAATGGCTGTGTTGGGCTGCATTCAGAAGATTATTCCTCCAGCAATTCCAGTGCTAAGAGGGCTGTAGGGCTGCAGGAATGCTGCTGCTCTCCTTGCCACCGTGTGCTTGTGTGTACAGGGTGTGCTTGTGCCTATGTCCAGGCACAGTGTTAAATTCTGTGGGCTTGCCAAGATAGAAATTTGTGCAAGCACTCGAAGTGCAGAGGATACAGCCTTTTTTGGAACAGTTGTGAGGGCACTCATTAGCTTTAGTGAAGTCATGAAAGTGTGTTCATGGGGATGGGGATTGCAGCAGTGTCAGTGTGAGTTTGTGTCACCCAGACATTTTATAAGTTTTGGATGCAAACTTGCTGAGTTTTTTCTTCCATGGGAAAGCTCTTTTTTCTCTGCAGATTTCAAATCCCTGTGTGTGTGTTTCAAGGACAAAATGCATTCCTTTGCCTGTCTCCCATATGGGAGATGTGGTTTGCTTTTCCCAACCTTTGATATAAAGAATTGCTCTCTCTGACTTTGTAAACATTTTCTGGCATTCTTGCAAAGTTTGGGTATGGAGCTGGAAGAAGCAAGATGCCAGCTCTGTACCTGGGCAGAAATAGCCCAAATCCTTCTGAACAATGGAGTCATTTTAACAAATAATATCAGCCCTCTGATATTGGAGTCAAGAGTCTTGATTCACCCCGAGGGGACTCCAACAGAAACAATTAGTGACCCCTGAGACGTGGGGTAAAAAGTTTGCTGTGAGGATTTTTTAAATTATTTTTGATTTACAATATACAGACCCCAAAGAAATTAAAAAAAAAACAAACTAATACTGAAGATACAAAACCATGCTGCTGAAAGAGTTACCAGAGTGATACAGGAAGAGATTCTTGTGTAAGACTTGATTTGTAATTATGGATCGTAAGATCCTGTCTGTACTCAGCTCATAAATACATAATTCATGAGTAAAGCCTGAGTAGGTTTTTCAGCCAATAAAAACAACAGTGAAATTGGAATTTACGGGATTACGAGCACAATAAATTTTATGAACAGTTACAGCTTTTCAGTCTTTTTCTCCCTTAACAGAAGAAAGAGAAAGAAGTTCTTATAACCTAAAAAGTCAAGTAGTTGCATTTCCACTTGAGAGCTTTTATGGGAAGATGCAGTTAGACACAAAGCGTAGAATAAGCAAAACTTAGGTGAGATTTAGATTAATAGACATGACAATCTGAATCTCATCATGTTCAAACAGCAGAAGCCAATGAAGGAAAGCTCCTGGAAATTTGAGGCAAAATTACCAGGTTTTTTTCACAATGAAGAATTTGCTTGATGCTTTTCCATTGGCTGAAAGAACTTCCATTCCAGTTTTATCAGTTTTCAGTACACACTGATGTTCAGAACACCTCAGTTCTTGCTCAAAGTTGGTTGTATGTTGCATGAATGCTACAGAGAGATACAATTCTGAAAATAAATGTGCTCTGACAATGATAACTTTTTAAAAATAATTGATATAAAGTGTATTGCTTGTTCAGAAAAGCCTCTGAGATTAGTCAAAGAGATATCAAGTGCAGTGATGACAATTTCCTTAATGATCAAGAAACTTTACAGTGACCTGGGAAAAAGGATGTGGGGTAGTGAGGCACAGATGAATGAAAAACTTGGAAAAAATTTGTTGAAATTCACAACCATTTTCTTAGTGTTTTCCTACAAGCATGGAATGAAAAAAAAAAAATCATTTCACAAGCTAAAATACTGGTTAGACTGGCCAAAAATTAAGTGATTAAAACTATGCTTTACATTCTCAAATCAATAACTCTCTTGACAAAAAGAATTTGAAAAATGCAGATCTCACTTGAAATTTTTCTGGAAGAATCAAAAGAAATGAGGAAAGATGGGGAAATGGAAAGCAATAGGTGAATCCCTTCCTATTTGAGTCTGGAGGGTTTGAATATTTCTTGAAAGTCTTCAGTAGTCTTTTGAAAAGCTTCAGATGTCCAAATGGAAACACCTGAAGGCCTATTATCAAAATAACAACCTCTACAGGCTGTGAACTTGGATAAAGAGAAATGACTCATCTGCAGTGAGAGGGGCCTGATGGATTCCACTGCCAGAGAGGGACTTGTGTGACTTGACTGGGTAACAAGGGCTTTTACAAACTCCTTTGCCTATTTAAGGGCTTAGAAATGGATTTTGAATCACAGGCCAAGATCAGGCACCCAGAGATGGATTCCTTGCTATTTTTAAGAACTCTTGAGACTGCAACTACAGATAGTATCTCTGCACTCTCTTTGCTTAAGTGGTAAAATATTCTGTCCTCTTTAGTGAACAAGGGAGTAGCTACTCCTGTAATTTTTAATATAAGCTTGGAAAATGTAACTGGCAGTGATAACCTCAGTGAACCATCCTGGAGACTACAGGTGTTCATTAAATAATAATAATTCTTTTTAGTGCATTAGCACAAGGAACCTTAGCAATGGACAATGAAGCTGTTCTGCAAAAAAAACCTCCCCTGGCAGAAAGAACTCCCAATTTAAATTCTCAATGTGACACAACAATTGGATGCAGAAGATGATAGAGCAGGTAAAATGCTATAAGGGTCTTTTTGGTAATATTTCATATTTAACTCAGAGATTTTCAAGTGTATTCAACAGATTTTGAGGTATGTGAATGTGATTAAAAGAAAGGTGTGTGTTCATGGATTTCAAAGTGAAGTTCAGCCTGTTGGATTCATTGTATTCATGTGAGACCAAGTGAAATAGCAAGCTCTTTTGTAATAACTGAGTAAATATTTTATTCTGAATAATTAGAGTATTGTTTTACAAACATTAAAAGGCTTGCTAAAAGCTATGTCATTCATTATTATCATTAAAAATATTCGTATTAGACCTTTGGAATAATTACAAACAGCAATCCTTCATAAGATAAATGGGTAGGATTAAAAATAAGCACATACAAAGCTATTCATCAATTAAATAAATCAGCCCATGCTATGAAAACTCCTTGAAAAGATACCTTGGAGATTTAGTTAGTATCAAGGCATTACTTATTACAGGAATGTTGATTATTTGGCCACGATGAGAAGGAAATCTTAGAAGTATTGCCTAGATAAGATTAGAGACTTATTTCAGTTTTAAAATACTGGGGAAGCAGTATGGACACCAAGACATTGTGATCTTTTTTTCGGAGTGACTCTAATGTACCTGTGTGAAAACCCAGATTATCCTGTGCAATAACACACAGACAGGATGGAATTGTGGCTGTTACCTGTTGTGTGCTCCTGACACCACGCTCACCCCAACAAAACCCTTCCAAACCCTTTAGTCTTCAGAAGTTTCATTTTGTGGCCCTGTTTAGGCTATTTCTTACCCAAACCCCTGGTGCCTTTGGAAAGCAGAGGTGCAGGTCTTTCTCTCCCAGAGTATCAGGGATCAGCAGGTGCAGCTGTAAGCCCTGGGGTGATGCCCAGCAGTCTCCAAGTCACCAGAGACTAAGTCAGCATTAAGGAAAGGATGCAACATGTCTGAGTTTGTGCTTTGTGGGGCTTGAGAAAGCAAACAAACTATTATATTATTATCCTGGGTGGTGGGGCAAGGCCAGACTGACCAGGCAGGATTTGTCACCTTCAGCAGCACTGGAAATATCCTGGGGGAGCTGGTGCTGTAGTGACACCACTGAACAGAGAGGTGACAAAAATGGTAGCTGAGGAGGAGCCAAGGGCTGCAAAAGTCAGAGAGTTTACTTTGCTGTGGCAGGATACCCTCATTTTCACTGCAGGGTTACTAAATTATAAATATATACCCATTAGGAGAGGAAAACTCATACTTAAACACAAGCTCTGTTATTTCTGCAGGGCTTGCTATTATTTTATTATTTCTAATCCTGTAAACAATAATATATCAAAAGTAAAATATGCTCCTAGTGCATGTAACTTCACAAATCAGAATCTTCTGCTACAAATAAACAGCAGTGCACGAGCAATTCCAGCTTGTCAAGTCTGAGTATGCACTCACTGCACGCAGCCTCTAAACTGAAAAAAATCAAAATTTAAGTTGAAAATGTGTCTCCTCCCCGTATCCATTCTCCAGCTCGTTTCTAAGGGGAATGAAAGACAACTGGGTAATGCAGGAGGCTGTGGCATGCATGCTGCAGGGAACAGGGCTGTGGGGATGCTGATGGAGCTCTGCTTCCTGCAGTGCCCTGGCAAAGTGTCTGAGTGAAGAACGTGCTCACTGAAAGGTCTGCAGTCACCTACATATGTCTGAATAGGCACATAAATAGAAAATCACATTGGGTAGTGTGTGCAGGCTTTATTTGGAAAAAAAAACAAACCCAAACAGACTGAGAACAAAAAGAGCTTTTCACTGTCTCAAGGCTGATGCTGGCCAAGATCCAGATAGATCCTGAAATTAGAGCTGAGTCTACACTAAGCTGTGTCTGGCTGCCTGTAGCCCTGGCTGGCTCCTGTGAGAGCTGCAGGTCACCCACATCTGGGAGTGTCCATCTTCTTTTGCTTGGTCTCATTCCATACATTAATGGCTAAGAGATAGAATGATCTAAGGGTCATTTTGAGATCCCAGACAACCTGAAAAAATGCCTGCAACTTTCCCTTTTCCAGTGAGAAAGTCCTTTGCTTGTCAATGGTACACTTGGAATTTTTCTTTGCGTTTCAAGATTAATAATATTGACTCAAAACATGCAGTCAGGAGGAGTTAGCTCTTGCTTTCTATAAATATATAATGCATTTTTAATTTACACTTTTACAAAATATATAACACATTTTTAATGTACACTCTTACATAAAGATAAAAACCCACTTTCTTTCTTTATTAATATAATAATATGAAAATAATAAATAGAAATAATATTATTAATAATAATAAATAAAAATAATAAATATAATAAAGGATTTTTGTTGATGCCTGTTAGTGTAGATAACCAGGAAAAAACCCTATAAAATTCCCTTACATGATGAAAAAGTATGAAAAAAAGTATTCCAGGAAATACATCTTGTTTCTTTGAGAATCTGGACCTACAAAATCTACCCTAAGAATACGCAACTTTGGAATAGATTGAAGTCTGAGGGGCAAATCAAGGCCCTACCTTCTGCAAAGATTGATTTTGGGCTGCATTTGTATTCATGTCTTCTGTAATATACCCAAATTCCCTGCCATATAATCAGGGTGATTTGAGTTTTGAGTGCTGCAAAAAATGAGTGTCTTTGCTTACTTTACATTTTCAGTTTTTTCATGTGACAAGAACTAACTATATAAAATGTCATCCTGGCAGAACACAAGCATGCTGTTGTGTGATGGGATCACAGTCAGCAGTCTTGGCTTTACGTTTTTGAATCTGAATGTGCACAGCTCAAAATTCAGGTTTATTAGGAATCATCAATTGTGGTTTATGCAAAGAGCAGACAGCTCCTTTGTGGTGGAGCCTGCTTGCTAGTCTGTTACACAGCTGGGTATAGCTGAAGAACAAGGAGGAGACAAATTAGGAAGTTTGATTCTTGAAGTATTCTCCGTGTCTCAGGCCTTTAACAGGAGCAAAGGCAGCACAAAGCACATTTTTCCAAGAAGCCTGGCTCCTGGAGACAGCTTCTACCTCTTGTGGAAGGAGCCTGCTGCTCTCTGAACTTCTCTGGAGGTGCCAAGGATGGCACATGCCTGTGTGAAGGCAGAAGGATCCTGCCAGCCCCAGCCCCCCAAAAACCCCTGCTCAAAAACCCCTGCCCAAAAACCCCTGCCCAAAAAACCCTGCCCAAAACCCCTCACCATCCTGCCCCACACCACAAGTTTTCACGTGAATTGAGACAAAGGGTTAAGTGAGTGAAATGAGAGCTGCTTACATGGGTGTTTTATGGGATAATGATCTTTCTTCAAGTCTGATAAAACATTTATGGGGTTGCTCAGAGCTCACCAAAATGTTACTAATGTAGTTGATAGCTAAAGCAGGCTAACAGGGAAAGTAACCATTGTCCTAGAGCAGCTATGGTTTGCTGTCTGAATTTCAGATACTTGGTGAATGATCTATGAACTTATTGCTAATTATTTTATGGAGTTATCTATAGCTTTAAATGGGAAATTAATTAGTGCTATAGCTGTATGTTGGTGTAATGTAAGATATCATTTTCCCTATTCCCATATAGAGGGGAGTGATTACAATTTAATACATGTCTACATGCTTTCAAATTATATTTCAATATTCTAATCCTTTCCAGTTTGTATCAGATTCCAAGCAATGCTTCAGTGCCTGCACCTGCCTCCTCAAGTGCAGGGCACTCAATGCCTGTGGAAGATGGCTGGAAGGAGATGTCACCTCCTTCTTCTTCCTCTGGGGAAGAACTGAATGCAGCTTTAATTGGTGGAAGGAAGGTAAAACTGAAATGAAGTACTGGACATCCCAGTTAAATTCCATTACTTTTACTAGAGAAACTCTCTCCCTAGTTCAGCTGCTCTTGTTGAGACAGATTTATTGTTGAAGGAATTTATCTCATTTTGTCAGGTCTGCATTTTTCCATTTGCAATCTTTTTGTTAATATATTGCTTACCAGTCCTACAGCGTTTGCCTACACAACCATATCAGTAAGAAGGGTTTTCTCTATTTTAACATGTAACGTTGTCCTCTATATTTTCACTTAATATCCCCCACACACTTCTGATAAAGTAAAAATGCCACCAAAACCAATGAAGTAAACCCCAGTTATACAAGACCACTCCAAACATCTGGAAGCAGAACATCTAATAACAGACCATAAGGAAAAGAACATTGATTTTCTGTAATTCATCAGCTGGCATATCAGCAGAAAGCAGAAACTTTCTGAATGAATTGTCCAATTTTCTTTCCCTTGTCCCTACCCCATTTCAGCATAGGTGTTTTAAAACTATTGATTTGCATAGGCTTGAAGTACATTATTGCCTGAAGAACTCCTACAATAGGACTAAGCAAAACCACTCTTCTGGTAAACACAGTCTGGGATGTTTAGAATAGACACTGAGCAAATGAAAGAAGTCCTGTATCAAAATTCAGCTTAGGTATTTTCTCCTAAACTGTGTAAAATCTTTAGTGATTGAAATTGTTCTGAATCAGTAAAATGCCTTTATTCCTGCCCAAAGGCTTTTTGGGAGTACTGCCTAACAATCAGTTCCCAAACAGCCAATAGCTTTTTGATATTTATTTTTTTTTCACATTAGAAAGTAGCCAATTAAAAGCTGATTACTTGAGAAAAAAAGAGGAAATATAACACCTGCTCAGTAAATGGCATAAAATAGTGCTAAAGTAAGGATGCATTTAAAGTGAGAACGTATGAACACAGATGTGCTTTTCTTTATGTGAATTGCTAATAATGTTTCTAAGACTTTTGGGAAACTTGCCTTTGTTGATGAGTTCATCAAAGAGTTAAAAGAACAAAATTGTGAGAGAGTTTTGCTTCACATCAATCATTTGCTTCAGAATATGAAGATCACTCTTCCCTTTTAATCAGCACATGGAATATATTCTCTTTTCTTGGAGAGGGCAATTTGTTCATTACTAATTGAAGTAGACTAATTATAAATGATTAGCATTTGAAGAAGGCTTTTAACTGCTATATAAGACCAGTTCAGTGCACGTTTCTCTGCACTTCTCACGAGTGTAACTTAAAATACATGATTCAATAAAGGCCCTAGTATAAAATAGGATTAAATGTACTTATAAGTATTTAGCAGTCATTTCTGCTGGTCTTTAATCCTAAACCAAATTATGCTAAAAATGCAGAATCACAAAAGACAGAAATCAGGTAATTTAGTATAAACATGCTTGCTTTCTGTGACATATTCCTACTACTTTTCCAAGTACCATTTTACTGCAAATACTGTTTCATGAAGAGTATTAAAAACACCTTAAGCTTTTAGTTCAAAATGGAGAGCAACTCAAGAGGTAATACTGATCCTGTAAATCCAGATGAAAAGAGTCAGAGAAATTTACACTGAAAAGAATTGGACAGTTTTGTAGTTGCTTGGAGTAGCAGTAACAGTATTAGTAGGCACATTGGTTTAGAATAAAACCATCAAAACAAATTATTTACACACCTAAATGTGTCTAGAACAGAAAGAGGTTTGTTAGCTCCTCGTTCCTCTCCTTGGTCTCTGGTTATGACAATAGATTCTGCATTACTTTTTGTAGTTTTCAACCTGTGAACGTGAGTGTGACTCCTGCCTTTAGAGCAACCCACGTTTGCAAGGCTAGGGCAGGGAGAAGAGCCAAAGGAAGAAGTGAAGTGACTTTTTGCTAGAAGCTCTTCTGGGAGTCCAGTTTTTCTCTTGGTGAAAAGATTCTTCACTTGACTTATCTATTTTGTCCTGTGCAACCTGTGTCAGTTCCAGACTGTACCTTCTTTATGAAGGCCTCTATCGCCATAAAAATTCCTTTTAATTCCCCCTCTCCTTCCCATGAGACATTTTGGGACCAGCTTTGAACATGAACAAGGACCAGTCTCAAGCATGAACAAGGAGCTGCAACCAGGTGTCCCCCCTATGAGAACATGCCTACACAGCATCATAAAGGTGGGAGTTGTGCATTTGCCCTTTATGAATGCATCAATAAACTTCCCTGCCAAGCTGATCCAAGGGTAAAATGAAATATCAGGTGCTAAATGTGCAGTGCACAAGAAAAACACAGTCGAGGTATCCTGTACTCATAGGCCTTAACAAAATTCACTACCAGGTTTTCCAAGGCTTCATAATAAGAGAAATTTTTTTATGAATGGAGCAGAGAATGATGGGGATTTTTTTTTTACTTTGTCACCTGAGAGGTAGAGCAGTTAAAATATGGAGACTGAGACGAGAAGTCATTTGGAGTTGCTGCTGCTGGATTACTGGAAATTTCTGAATGGGGAATAGGATGAGGCCATGGTGTTCTTGGCACGAGGAATAAACGCAAGTAGATTGTGTTTCACACAGAAAAATGACCCAGTAGTACAAGGATGAAAAGAGTGGGGTGACAGAGATACAACTTTGTAGTAGAAGACCAGTCTTTGCAGCAGCATTCTAATAAGTGGGAGGGGGGTACCAAATATGTCTTGTATTTATAAACGAACATGGCAGTGAAATGCTGCTCAGTCAGATTAAAAATTGGTGCAAGTGAATATCAAGATGCCTGATTTAATTTTGTAGAATTTGAAATGTTGATAGCTGGTCACTCATAAAAAGATGTCAGAGACACAAAGAGGCAATGGATCTGGGATGTTGAGGTAGGGCTGTAAGTTGCTTTTAAAAAGTAGTTAAATTTAAATTTGCAGGTAAGGGTAGCCTGAGATAATTTAAAGGCAAGACTGAAGGAGACTAAATAAAAGGTATTTTGGATTTCCCACCAAGAGCTGTGATAAAATCTAGAGGGATCTGTGGAAGAAAGACAGCAGGAGAAAATTATCATAGTGCAGAGTCAGAGAAGCCAAAAGGGGACTGAGTTCAAGAGTAACTTAGCTGTATTGAAGAGACCTGGCAGTTCAAGGCAGGACACAGAGTGCTCTTTCTGAGAGTACAGAGATTAAACAGAGAGGAGAAATGGTAGTTAAAGAGGCTGGGGGATGGGACAAGTGTGTTTGTGCTGTGACGTGGGAGGATGGGGAAGTCAGGCAAAGATTAAAAGACAGAATAAAAAGAGAGACCAGCAAAATCTGAAGTTACTGTGCCAGATTTGCGATAGGTAAAATGAAAGTAAAGTGGCAGGGAGTAAAGACAAAAGATTGTGATGAAAGAAAGCGGAGAGGGCTGAAATAAGTTCTAAAAATATATCACAGATGTTTCCTGAATCACCAGCCGGTGATCATTCTGCCTGCTGAGGATGATGGAAGCAGGCAGGTCCAGATATTGCAGAGCAGCCTGAATCCCTCTGTAGTGCTCTGGTCCAGGCTGCCTTGTGCTCTGGCTGAGGCATTGTGCAGGGAAGCTGGGGGTTGGATTCCTTGCATTAGGCTGGGGTGGATCTGGACACACATTTCTGCATGAGGCTATCACCCAGGATGGGTGTCAGCCAAACCACTGAGCGACTTTTGGAGAGGCAGTGGCTCAAACCTGTGGGTCAAGGATGACATGAGAGGGTGTGTGAACATGCTCTGAGCTCTAAAATTAGAGTCTAAAAACCTAAACGTTATCCTGTCAGTTTTTCTTATTCTGCTGGCATTGAAACAGGGTGAAATTGAGACAAGAAAAATGCAGAAATCAAGTTTCAAATTGAAATCAGGTAGTCAGTGTTTGCAAAGACAATGAACAGAAACGTCTTGGATCGCAGAGTTGAAGTCAGATATCCAAAGTCACATCTATTTCAGAAATCTGAGTCCTTTTAAAACTTATTTTTAGGCTTTTAATCCCTTTCTTCAGAACTGATCTGCCATTTTTGTGTGCTCTTATTAATGCTTAGTAACTGCAGGGATGTGGGTGTTCCAAACAAGAAGATGTCTGGGGATGTCCTTCTTTTCCCTGTCTTCCTTGTAGAAAAATACCCAGTGTAGCATATCAAGAGTAATGAGATTTTTGTATCATTATAAAGATAGAAGTACATTTTATCTCTGTTGTCTACCAATGCTGTCATCTTTTGTGCAAACTAAACTGTAGGAAAATGTGTTATAAAGCCTCTCCTTTAAATATAACACAGAAAACAACTGAAGGGTAGTGTTGCAAAGTGAACTACAAGTAGCTTGCACAGCTTATGCTGCAAGTGTTCTAACAAAGTCAGCAAACCAAAATATAACCACTAAGTATTTAAATATCCTTGCTATCATAGAAAACCAAATAGCCTGTAAATTTTTTTCATATGCCAGGGTATTCTTTCAAATGTATTATATAGTTACTTTTTCCCATTATCTCCTATTTTTTTTTGAAAATTTGAGCTCAAAAAATACCTATATATAAAAAATCCTGATATTCCTCCTCCTCTCTTAGTTTCTCTTCCACTTTTCTATCTCGTATCAGTAGCAAAATGTAAGTGCATTTGTAGATTTCTCTTTTTTTCTCTCCAGCTTTTCTCCACCAGCAGGCCTTTGATTTGAAATTGTAAGGCACTTAAATCTTCTGCCAGCAATCTCATAAACAGATTCAACTTGTCCTTTTGTCGATGCTTCAGCATGTAGCCAATTTCCTCTCTTTTCTTGCAGTTTAGAAGACCTCAGATAATTCTGCCTCTGTTCTCTCACAAATATATGAAATTCTAAGTAGTCTTCTAACTTCACATTCATGAGGCAATTTCATCACCACCAAATTGCAGACTTGGCAAAACACTGTCCATCTGCCTTTAAAATGATTTAAGAAAGGATTGAATTTCAGAGATGGTACAGACAATCTAATCTACTCCATGTCTGCTTGTACTTTTACAGAACTGCCTTGTTCTTTTGCATATCCCAGCATGGAATGCTTAAACTGTTGTTGAGCTTAGTTAAAGTTTCCTTTCAATTCACCAGTGCTTCACATTTTATTTGATAAAATACAAGGTTACTGGGATTCATGGAATTTGTCCTAAAACTGCTGATTGCAGGAAACAATGCAGTTCTGTACAGATCTTTAGAAAGGACTGATCTGATGTCAGAACACACTCCCATGTGGCTTGGCTGCAGTTTTTGGCTGCTGAAGTGGAAGTGGTGAATGCTTTTACTTGTGTTCCAAACTCTTAGTTAATGCCTTTGCAGATAGTTTATCTAGGAATGGTGTAAAGTATTAATCCCTCAGGTTTATTTAGATAACCCCTTCCAAAGATATAAGCAGCTGCTGCCTCAGATTCTTTGCTCTGAAGCTGGTCAGATCATCTGGAATCCAGGTTTTTCCCTTCCTTTCCTCTTCATTTCAGGACTTTCAGTCTGCACACTGTAAGCATAGACAAAGGAATGTGAGCAGCTGTGGTTACAGAGACACGTCTGGAGAGCAGCAATGTGTGTTCACAGTGGCACAGTGGCCTGATGTGTGGAATTCTTTAAAAAAAGTATTTATCCCAGCTCTTTAACAATGTAGAACAAGCAAAATTCTACATCTTTAAATGTAGAATTTTAAATCTACTTCTTTAAATGTAGAACAAGCAAAAATTCTGGCTTCCTGTCCTTTCTCAGTGGTCACTGTCCCACAAACAGTGGTAGTCCAAATACTTCAGTGTTAACTTCCAAGCACACTAAATCTGCTGCAGTCAGGAAAGATATTAAATACTAAAAAAAGAAACATACTGACTGAGTTGCTGGCTCTCTCAGTCTGAACAGGCTCATACATCTTTTACCCTCAATAGCTTGTGGACTCTGACGTAAGAGGGGAAGAGTGGCCATGTACTCAGAAAGAAGGCATTTTCATTATGTCGAAAATAAATGGCTGAAAACTGAAGTGTGGCTAGTGCTGAGTTTACTTCCTTGGCAGGAGCTGATGGCATTCTAAATAACAAAGCCTTTGAGATGTTTCAGTAGTCCTGTATTATTTATTTTGCTCACATAAATGTTTATTATCTGTCTCTAAAAATAGACGAAGCGAATTTGAGAATGTTGCAACGCGAAGAAGCGGCGAGTCGATGAAAATTCTTTTGGCAATGTATCTAAGCCACAATCAACAGCAGACAACTTTTGTTATACAAAGACTTTGGGGAGCAGGGGGGGAGCTGATGTCTGTAGGGTTATTGGCTCTGTGTACATTTGCTGTGACCCTTTTGTTAGTGAAATAACTCAGGAAAGAGATAGGAATCACTGCAGCAGTGCTGTAGGCAGTGTAAACGAACTTGTGCATGTTTCCAATAAAGTTGTTAAGATCTTATCTTGTCATGCTCGCCCAAATGATAACAAATCCCAACATTCCTACCATGGAGCTGCTCTAAACCAGACTGTAGACATGAATATTTTGAGCAATAATCCAGAAATTTGTAGCAACAAACTTTGGTTTCTCTTTTTGCCAACAGTATCTGACTGTTTGCTGCTGCAAGCTGAACTCAAAGATGCTGATGTGTGTAATGTAGTGATGGGTTTATAGTAAATATTTGAAGCTGAGTTTTTCTTTTTTTTTTTTTTTTTTGAGACTTATGACCTATATTTCAGTTAGTTGTGGAAAAGCCTTGGAGTGCTTATGAGCAATTCTTGGGCTTTTTCAGCTATTCTGAAATCTTATTCCTCAGTTTTTGTCCTGTGCAGTAGGATAGCACTTATAAAAACATATTTTAGTGGATTTTAAAATGGTGTAGTCTTCTATACGCTACTGAATGTTTGAATTTTGATCCCTTTTTGAATTGTGCCCTTAATTTGATATTTTGTCAAATACATTTCAAATTTCTTTCTAATACTTCATCAGACTGATGCTTCTTTTGTCTCTTACATCATCTCTTCCACCATTACAACATAGCAGTAAGAATAACAATGTCCAACTTAATAATCTGTTTACAACATTTCATAGGCTATATAACATCTTTTTCCCAAGACAGAACCACTTTTCTGAGACTTAATTAGACATTTAGCACCATTAAAATAATATATCTTTTAAAAAATCTTTAACATTTTGGTTTTTCCAGAAAAGTTAAAGAAAAAAAAATCTGTGTGATTAGGAGAATAGTAGCCCTGAGGTTATTCTCTCCTATCTGTTCATATCCATTCCTACCAGACATAACAAGAGCTCAACTTCATGGCAAAATTGATTTGAAGTGCATCTTCACTCTTGACTTTCTCTGCGGTGGCTCATTTCCCTTTCCGGGGCTCCTTTGCCATGGCATTCTTCCAAGCTGAGAAGTACAAGCCCAACACTGATTTCAGCAGGGAACTGCAGAGACATTTGCCCTTTATTGTAGATGCAGAACATAAATTGATTCCAGGGAGAGCAGCATCCTGAAGTTACCCTAGGAATAATTTTTCTAGACCAGACATTTAGATGATGAGCATTGTTCCCTTTTGCTAAGCTTTTTTAATATCATAGAAAGTCAAGCATGTTCCTACTGTAAATATTGTATATCCTTTTTTTAAACATGATTTTTACAAGAACCCTTTTGGGTGGCAATACAAATGCAAAATACTTAGGATCCAAATTAATTCAGAAGTAGAAGATCCAATTTGGAACTTTGCAAAATAAATAACTGCTGAGTGTGGATTTTGATGGAGCATAATTTATCAGATAAAACTGCAGGTCATGGTGTATTTAAGGCCACTACTTCTAATACTGGATTTTATTGTAAAATCAATTAATTGATCAATTAATTATAGTCAGTCATTTATCATCCTAATGTAGACACTTTTTCTCCCTCAAAGTCAGACTACACCTCTCTTGTGGGAGTCATGCTTTCCAGAACACTTTTTATTTTATTGGATTAGTTTGGGAAAGGAGAAGGCAGAGCTCAAAACCACACAGGCAGACAAAAATGATCACTCTGCTTCCTGTGCAAAGGCAAAAATCACAGGAAAAACTTTCATCTGAAGGGAAAGAGATACTAACAACCTAAACCAGAATCCTGAGTTTCTTGTCCTTGTCAAATTGAGTGTAGGGATTGTATTCAGAAATAGTTTATGGGACTTTTCACAGGAGTTAAGAGTCCATACAGTGTTTCTAGTAACAGCCAGAAATTCCTCTTGGCTTGCAGCAGTTGAAAGGAGGTTCCTGTTTGATTCCCGTGGGCTGCCAAGGGGAGCACATATGAAAACAGCAGAAGGCTGAAACTCAGGGTGATAAACCCACGTGCTGAGCTTTCCCTCTGGATGGCATTGAATGAAATCAGTGTTCTGCAATGTGGACACATTGTGATGCTCAGTTTTCTTGCAATAAGGGTTATACCAACAAGCCCTTCAGTTTCAGCTCTTTTAGGGCTTGACTCACAAGTGTTTCAAAGTTTTGGCCATTGAATTCAGTCAAACTGTGCTAAAAATTGTTTTGGTATTCCACGGAGTTTTCAGACCTCAATTAAATATTTTCAAACAGCATATTACTGCAGCCAGAGTTATTAATTAATGCCAGATCCAGCACCCTTTGAAATAAATGTATTTCTAAGGCTCTGAACTTCAGACCATATAGTGAAAGACAAGGAGGTATGTAAATGGAATGTGATTTCCTGTCCAAGATGAATACATGCTTCTGATCATATCTGTATGAAATATTTAGATTCTGGTTTAAAGCACTTCAGGGCTCTTTTAACATTAAGCATATGAGTTGTCAGTCAGGCTGTTTGGGCTTAGAATTAGCCATGAAGCTGAGAACATGATAATCAAGAAAGTTCTCAAACAATATTTTAGACTTTTCTCTTGGTTAAGAAATATTATCAAATAAATGTTCCTGTTTGATTTTCAGATTCTGAACTCTTGGTTTGTTAGGTCCTTACTATGCTCTCCTTCAAAATGATTCACTGAGAATAATAATACTCTATAAAGTGGCCTATTATTATAAATGAATAAAGCACAATCTCTTGAGCAAGAGGAAAAGAACATGTGAAGTGCAGATCTCAGTCAATCTCTTTCAAACATGGGGAATTTTCATGAAAATTATGGTATTTCAAAAATTCTGTTTCCTTAATTTCTGCTAAAATTATTTGACTTGTGCCATAGAATCACTTCTTCTAACTACCTAAGGGTATCTACTTAAATGTTAATAAGCTTTGTATTTGAAACTTTACAGGATTGCTCTTAGGTAATTCTGCAATATCTTAAAAGAGAACTTGGGGCTCTAAGCAACAAAACAGAATAAACTACTTAAATTAACAAGTGATTTGTTAGTCAGATTAACAATTAGTGTGGTGAAAAATATATGATGGTGATGCTTATGATGTTATAATTATTTAAGCTTCATACTTTTTACCTAGATCATTATGGAATAATGGTCCCAGACTCTGAAGGGAGAGGGAAAAGCATGTGCTCAATTCTTTTCCTTTGAAAACTTTCTGTAGAAATATCACTTGTGAAAAGAACTCACCTTTTCTCTATATCTACTAGGGCTTTATTCTCCTTATTTTTTCTTCCTATTTAAAATCCACTGTTTATGCATTTTCCTCTTCTGGAGGATGCAGAAAGCTCAAATTCTCTCTTTCCAGTGACCCTAAGATTTGCACCTTTTGCCTTTCCTCATCTATTGTTTAGCCAAGTGGTATCTTGATTGCCATCAACTCTATATTTTACCAATACAGAAAGAGGCAATATTTAATATAAAAACTTCCCAATGTGGAAAATTTTCTACCACAACAATGCAGCCTGCCCCTCCAAACAAACAAATGCCATTTAACAAAATAGCAGCCAGTGTAAAACTAATACTTTTGAAAGATGTGCTACAACCAGATCGTCTTTTTAATGTTGTTTTTGCAGGGTTTGATAAAGAATGTTTTCTCATGGAGGACATAGGAAATTTGTATTACTGCACTGATTTTGTTTCGTTGAAAGAAGTGGTTTGTTTTTGTACTTTTCCTTCCTACAAGGTAAAACCTGTTGGCTTTTGCTGCAGGGAAAAAAAAGAGGCTTTACAAGCTGTTATGGAAAACATTTCAGTTCCTTAACTTAATGTTTTCCTTCAGTTCCTTAAGATGAGGCGAGACAAGAGAAGGTTGTATGGCAGTAAATCAGCTTGCAGTGAACCTCCTTCATCATTAGGTTGTGTTAGGTTAGTTATGTCCCTCTTCTTGGTGAAATCCCAAGGCTCTGCTTAGTCTTTTGTGGCATTGGAATTCCTTGTGATCTATTATCAGATTACCCTTGAACGAGTGCTGTATCTTTCCCTCCTAGAAATGAGCAATCTGCTCTGCAGCACTCACCATTCCATGGAGTCATTTATTACAGAACTTTGTCATTCGATTATGCTTTTGTACAGAGCACACGGCCAAAAATCTCAATCATGGGTGTCTAAAGTTGGTTAAAAAGCTGTTGGTGTTCCAAACTTCAGGGATGCTGATCTGGTGCTGAGGTGCCTGTGTGCTCTTGTCCATGCCACTGACTTCTGATCCTTGTTCTCTCTTTTTTTTCAGACTGTGAACATTTCCCTACAGCATGTGAAATGCTTTTCCTTATTTTGTATGTTGTTTTTCTCAGTACACAGTGAATTGATAAAAGTGAAAAATATTTAGCTAAAGCTTTAACTAATTCAGCCTACTTATTATGTTCAATACCTTGCTGTATGCCTCATTTCAATTTCTTTTTTTCCCCATGTTTTCATGAGGAAAAGCTGATTACAGCTATTACAGGTAGAGACCTGACTAACAGTAAGAGACTGTGGCATAGAAGAAACCTGTCAAATTCATCAGCTAGTTGTTTTTTATGAGATATATTTTGCTGTGGTGTGTAGAAAGGGATTTAAATAGCTGATAGTTCTGTTCCCCAAACAGACTATCTTTGGTTTAGACTTAACTGCTGCTAGTAACTTCCTTGTGTTTCTGTATTTAGATAAACCAGCAGAAACCAGACATAATATAATATCAGCAAAGGCACTTGTGTAGCTGAGGCAGGTCTGGCTCTTGTTGAACCTTGTGAAATCCACTAGCTATGGATATTTCTTCTTGCACTTAGCCCATTCCTTTCTTAACCCACAGGCAATGTAAAAGAATATCATAAAGAAATGGGAGGATGATGTAGAAAAGGTAATTCTTAAAGCTCTCTATTAGCTTAATATCTTCCTTGTATTGTGGTGACCAAAACTGGTCAATATGGCATAAATTTGTTCCTATCTTATAAAACTCACATTATTCCTATTTGTCACTGTCTTGTGTCAAATGCAAATTATGTGCCATCACTTTCCTTTTGTGCTGAGAAAACACATTTCACTAATCATCTGACTCCTTCAGCAGCTACTAACCCTTGGTACTCCTGTGCTGCTGCTGCAGAAGTTGTGCCTGCTTCTCTCAAGTCTTAGACTTCTGTTACAGGGTGCTATTTGAACAGGTTAATTTTGGTAAAAAATCATTTAATTATTTTCAGAGCAGAAATGAAAAGGCATGCAAACTAGTGGAGAGTTTAGATTTTTGTCATCGTGCTGGGAACAGGGCCCTGCAGTGTTGTGATTGCTTCTTGAGTGGGGGGATGGATCAGGACTCTTTGACTCCATTATCAGAAGACTGATATTATTTATTAAAATGACTCCATTGTTCAGAAGGATTTTGGGCTACAGGTGCCCATGCTCAGAGCTAACATGCTTTCTCCTTCATGGTCAGTGCAAGACTCCTGGAATGCTGAGAATTCCAAGATAAGAATTGTCCATCTCATAGCTTAAGAAAAAGAGACCTCATCTCCTCTGTGGGACACAGACCAGCCTTGTCCTTGAAACCACACACACACAGATTTGTTTTTACAGAAATCTGCTTAGAAGTGAGTTTTCCCATGGAAGGAAAAACTCAGCAAGTTTGCATATAAGAAACTTATAAAATGTCCAGTGACACTGCAGTGGCTTCCCAAGTACCCTGTTTGAATTTGGCAGGGAAGGACCATCATTAGAGAGCAGCAATGAAGGTGTGACAGCACCTTGGGCAAGCTACCAAGTGCATGCAAAGGTCAAAAAGCAGATGAAAGAGGAGAGCGGGAATTAAAAGAAAGGAGGAAAATGCCAGAGTTATGCTGACGTTTTCATTAAGAAAATCACTGAATAGATGAAACAAGTCTGACATTTACTTATACGGAGGTGGAAATCACTACACTGTGTGTACTGCATGTTTTCCTGTTCAGTCAGCACATTGTACAGCTGTGATAAAGGGGGCTGTAATCATTTTGCAATAACGGTGATACAAAATTGTTCATTGACTCAGCTTTTCCTCCATTAGGTGAAATATATTGTAACTGGCCATATAAGCCAATATCTTTCACTATGCCTCCATACATATTGTGGTTTTAATCATCCTTTTAAAGTGATTTCTCAGATGGTGCTTCTTTCTACACAAATCACCCACCTTTCCTCAATCTTCATTTAAACATGTGTGTTCACTAAATTGCAGTAACTGGGCAGCATACATTGTAAAATCTCATTCTAGTTATATAACTAGAAAATTCCACTGCAGTGCTGCTTACTGAGAGGAGAAATTCGTTAGGCCTGAGTGACAGATAAATCCAGCATGGACTGTGGGAGGGGGTGAATTTCTGCATTCACCAGCTTAAAATGCATATGAAGGAGTTAAGTCTCCATTGGACTCATCCAAATTACATCACTTTGGCAATAAAAGGAGGTCATAAAAGGGTAAAAGCCTTTAGAAATACTCCTTACTTGGGAGGTGTTCTGGGGTTACAGGCAGGTTCAGAATGCTTCATTATCTGGCTCTTCTGGACAGGTGGGAGCCAGAAGATTAGCTTTAAGCTTTCTCTAATTGATGCAAGGAGTTCAACAGGTTCCCAGGCAATGTGAAAATACAAGAAATAAAAAGGTGATTCTGAAAGTTTGGTAGTGAATTTCCCCCCTGTAACCTGAGTAACAAAATTCATACTTTGAATTTGAGTGTGGCAGAGTGAGAGGCCAGATTTGATGCTTGATGCCTAATCTTCTTGGAAGATGCTTGTAGCACTGAGCCAAAATCCCTTGGGGTATGACACATGGCCTGTTCATTTCAATTTCATGTCCTTTAAGTTTTGCTCTTTATCTGCTATTTCTTTGTCTTTTGCATCAGAAGTTTCATTTGCACAAAGAATGGCATTAAAATTAGTGTCCATCTAAAGACATAAAAGCTCCTTCAAACATTGATCAGTTATATTTTACCAGACATGGATGGGATGGGATCTCCCACTGGAAAGGGGTAGAAGAGGAACATTAGTTTTGCAGCACTAACCTTTGGCTATCATGGAATTATCACTAAAAAAACGAGGAGAAAAATCAGAGAGACAAATCAAAAGCAGAGCAGTTCAGCCAGAGGACAGCAGTGACCACTTAGATTGGTCTGTGCTGCTTCTTGCTGTTACTGGGTGGTAACAAGCAGCTGGGGAAAAACAGCACCCTAAATTTTTCTAACTCTTTCTGCATTTGTGTGTAAGCGCAGAAAAGTCAGGCAAGGAGACACCAGTAGGTAAAAATGGACTAGAACTGAGAAAAGGGGAATCTTTATGCTGTACCAGGTGGTCTGAAGCCAGAGAATGTTTTTTTGTAGTGTAAATGCAGTGTAAATGTACAATTCTTTTAACCTAGGTTATAGTTGTAATAAGTGATGACAAATATGTGATGTAGCAGCTGTATATCAACAAGTTTGTTTCATTTCAGAAATGAATGTCTTCTCAGAGGCTGTCAAACATTTGCAAATGGGAAATATTTACCCAATACTAATTTCTACCGAAAGAATAAGAAACAACCCAGCATTAAAATGCTGATTTATCTGGTAGATCTCACCTCTAAACAGATAAAACAGTTAGGGTGGTGCTGGAAACTGAGTTACTGTCCAGATTGTGCAGCATGCTGTCTGATTTCCCTGAGCTTTTTAAAGAGATGTATCTCTCTGGTATAGATCCCCCTGGTCTACTTACAGGGAAATTTCATTACCATGCTGTGCGGTCCTTGTGGGGCTGAAAGTAAAATATTGGATTGACAGGTTCTTGTTGTGGAGCAGGGCTTATTGATGATGGAAAGACTGATTCAATCTCTAATCCTGAAGAACAACCTGCCACCTGGAGTGATAGTATACAGATGGGTGCAATCTAAGCTCCCTCTCTGTCTCAAGTTGCATTTGGCTGTAGATTAACAATGTGATTCCATATAATGAAGATGGTTGCTGGGTGCAGTGGCAATTTTCCATTACTGTCATGCCATGTCAACAGTTCTGACAAAGCTGTAAGGGCAATGTTTAAAAGTGCTACATCTGGCTGGGATGGCTGCCAGCTTATTAACAGCCCCATTAAAAGTACCTGCAGAGATCTGTGCTGGGAGAAGGGAACACAGTGCACTGCTTCCCCTGCATCTATCTGTGCAGGCATAATAACAGTCCCACAGCACACACTTGGAGTAATAGCATTATGGTGGTAGAGCAGCAGCTCTTTTGCAGTTTTATTTTGGTGAGAGAATATTTCATAGCTTGATTAGTATCAAATCCAAATCCTGTGGCTTTACTCAGGCAGATATACCACTGTGGTGAATGAAAACTTCACCTGAGGGTGGAGTTCCATGAGTAAGTCATGATTTTACTAATTATATTTCCAATAAAAGTACTCTGAAGATGTTTGCATATGTATAGGCAAACCATAAAACCATTTTTAAAGAAATATATGACTATGCTTTTAATTACCCATTATTTTCCTTTCCTCTTGAATGACTGTGCAATGCTCCCAGTGAAGCATATATAATATGAAAGGGGTTTAAGGCATTTTTCTGAGCACAAGTAAAGGGCCATGCTGTCCCAGAGGACACTGCAGAAGGCAAAGCACATTTTCTGGTGACAATCCCCATTCCTTGTGAATGCAAAGGGAGCAGTTGCCAGTATAATGATAAATGGGCTTGTGATCCTAGCTCTCTATAAGCAGTTTCTAGAACAAGTTGAAGCACTCTCCCTAAGTTCAGTACTGGAATGCTGAAGAAGGTTCTCACACCCTGTCTCTTACAAATCCATGTAGCATTTGCCATAATTCCCTTCGAAGCTGTGTCTGTTCATGTGTGCCCAAATCCTCCATCTTGTGTCCTATTCACTCTCATATTAAAATCCTAAAACCCTAATTTCTACACTCTATGATACACTCTGTGAAAAACTACTACTGCCACATATTAAAATCCTGTGTGCTCTAACTCATCCCAAAGTCTTGGCAATTTTTCCCAGGGACGAAGGTTAAAAGCAGAGTTCTGCTGAGGGTCAGAACCCTAATTTCTACACTCTATGACACACTCTGTGAAAAACTACTACTGCCACATATTAAAATCCTGTGTGCTCTAACTCATCCCAAAGCTTTGGCAATTTTTTCCCAGGGACGAAGGTTAAAAGCAGAGTTCTGCTGAGGGTCAGAATTTCTTGAAACAGGCAGAGAGACATTCTCTGTGCCCTGGATCCCAACACTGAGCAGTGCCTGCTTCCCATCCAGGTAGCCTGGGAGCCCAAGCCCAGAGCTTGTGGCAGGGTCACCTGGCTCTGCCTGGCCCTGTGCTGTCCCAGCAGCTCTGCTCAGGAGGGCTGAGCTTGGGACAGCACAGAAAAACCAACTGCACTCAGCCTGTCCCAGCCCCTCCTGCCACCCTTGGCACCTGCAGTCATCTCCAGGGTGACTGCAGAGCTGGCTGGTCCTGCAATGAGGAGAGGAGCCCAAATTGGCCATCTGAGCTGATTATGGGTGTGATCAATGGTGTCAATAAAAAGCTGCAGGCACTACACGTCTGATTTTAGTTCTCTTCTCTGGTTTGCTGTAGTAAGTTCATTTCTTGCAGCCCAAAGAAAGATGCAAGTCTCAGGGTGCTTTGGTGTGAGACTGAGCAGGCTGTGGTCTCTGTCCCTCCTGTTTCAGCTGCCTGAACAAATGAAAGAATTTTCAAAAATTTGGGGCAATGACATTTATTACACATGGAACTTTCCACATGTGGCAGAAATAGAAAACTATGTTTAGAACAAGCAATATGACTTCATGTCTGTTATGCCATATGTTTTTCCTCCTGTTGCTGTACCAGAAAAAAGGGATCTGGAATAACCTGACCTCATTCTGACCATGGCTGTGTTTGTGACTCCTTAGGGCTCCTACAGCCCTATTCCTACATGAAGAATTATCATTCTGCTGCACCATGGAATAGAAAGATAAAATACACATCTACCACAAAACCTGGAGCAAAGGGAGTACAGTTTTCACCTGAATTCTGCATAGAGGTCTGCCATGTATACTCTGAACCATATATTTCATTTTATTTAAAATTAATTTTTTTTTAAGTAACCATGAAGCTTTTGGACTTGATATGAGTCATAGCAATACATGTAATGCCTGTGATTTGAGTCATGAGTTGTATGGTACCAAGTAGGTCACATGCAGAGCTCTGTGTAAAGACAAAGGATAAAACACATATAAATTTTAATTTGATTTGGACCTTGGTCTATGCTCTGTGCTTTAGAAGTAAGGAATGAAAGCTGGTGAAGGCGAGTCATTTTCTAGTGCTCAGGTCACACTTTGACTCATTTAATTGTCTGGTGACAGCTCAGAAGCACAAACACAAGCTTTGTTGATTTGACAAATAAGCTTTCCTAATTTGTTTTATGTTTTATTCACATATTGAGATAGCTGTAGGTCTTTTAATCCACCTTAGGAGAAGAAAGGGCTAAGAAAAATAATGAAGGAATCTAATAAAAACAATCTAGCTTTCCCACCTGTGCTGAGAAGTTCCAGTGGCTGAATATCCTCCCATGCTCTGTGCACAGGGTGTTGACTTAAAGAGGAGCCATCCAGTTGAGGCATTCCATAGGGAATGGCAAAGGTCTGTATTTACATGGCTTTGTGGGACTTGTACCTGCCTCTAGTATCAATTTAGCTTCATACTTTCAATGTAAGTATCTTTTACTTACACTGTGTTAGAACTAACAAATGATATTCTTTAAATTTAAAAAATAAACACATAATGTTATGCTGCTATTTTTGCTACCCCTACTTTTCCCATTTGGAAATGGGAACAGTCAATTACAGTCTATTTCTCTTTCAGATTCCAATACCTAGAATATAGTTTTTTATCTTTCCTAAAACTATAAATATTTTACCTTCTGATGGAGAAGGAGGAATCATCCTTATTCCTCTCAAATATATTCCTCTCAAATGTATTTCTATGAAACTCGTTTGTATAGAAATTAATACTTGAGGCAAATCTGATTAAATGGTGTCCCAGAGAGATATATAAGGAAGAGTATTGCAGGCTAAGTTTGCTTTTTCTTCAAAAGAAACTGAGATTGTTTTAGCACACTCCCCCTAAATTATATGGTTAAATTAGTTGCTGGTACAATTGCAGCAGAAAGGTACAATAGTACCTGTTTAGGTGCTGCTCACAGTAATGGGTATGTAAGATGAATTGTACCAGTCCCATTACTGCACTGTCTAGCTACAGCCAGATAGTTCCTTTCTTTCAGAATTAATATGAGCTCTGTTTCTCATAGTAGGTCAGGCATCATTTTCATTTCTTTTTCTATCCCTTCTCAGACACTTATAAATAATGATGGCTCTCTTACATTTCAGAGTCCTATTGTAGTTTCAGCTGTCTTTTTTTTTTTTTCTTTCTTCTTCAATGAGTTTGACTCCAGGAACTCTCTCTGTTCTTTGTTATTTCTCTTCAATTTTTTGTTACTTAGCTTTTATTTAGCTTTGCACCTTGCCTCATCTTCCTGCTTTTCATTTTATTTGTAGTTCCGGATCAGTTCCTTCACTTACAGCCATAGTCTTTTCAGGATGTGGGACTTCTAAAAGCCTTCTTTTCTTCATGGTCTGCTAGCTGCAAATTTCACTTCTTTAATAATCAGCTTGTTTTGTCATTTTGTCTATGAGCTCTGTCTTTTGTCCTACTCATACAACCTCTAATGTATCTACATAAGATTTCCTCTCATTTTATTTTCTCACCTTCAGCTCTAGGATTATGTTTGAGACAAAGCAAAGCAATGAGCTAAAGCCAAAGCTCATCACAGTCTAGACCCACACAGTTATATGACTGGTAGAACCCAAGTGTCCCTGTACCTGGTAATCACACACTGAAATCCTGAAAATCCTTGTTTTCCATGTGGCAATCAGTGCCTAAACCCTCTGGGAAAGTCTCCTCAAGAGCAGGTGGGATATTTAGCAGTAGCCACAAAGCTGTGTTCTCCCAAACTACAGGAGTGTCATCTTGCTGGGCTGGTACTACAGAGTGGAGTAAACCTGACTTTTAGGATTGCCTTAAAGTCAGTGCCTTAGTATGCATTTGTAAAATGGGCCAAAAATTTGTGCAAGCATTGTACCCTCTGAGGTGTCTTCTTTTCCCCTGTATAATGATTTTAGCAGCCTTTGATCTGCAGAGAATTATAAGAAATTCCCTTCTTTCCAGGCCTGAAACAAACACCAGTTAGAAATCTCACTCAATGTGTTCTTTTATCACATTTTTTTCTTAGTTTCTCCCTGATTCCTCTGCCTATTTTCCTCAGCAGCTGTTCTGACATTGTCCTTGCTTTGCTCTTGCCTTTCTTTTCTTCCTCTCTTCTTTTTTAAAAAACAAAAAAACCCTCTTGTGTCACCTTTCCAGCCACCATATGGCAAGTATTAGGGTTGGATACGTGAAGTCTCTATATTGTTTACAAGGATAAATGTTCCCAAGTAGTCTTCAGGTGTTGATTGGAAGAAAAATACTATAAGTAATTGTGGGACCTAGACATATTTTTGCATAGATTTCCTTACCAGTAAAGTTTTTGAAAGTAATGAGCATGTTGTAGAAGATCAGTCGTTAAAAATGCAAAACACAAAGAACTGTAAACAACTTTGATGGCCTGATTAATAATTCAGTTAAACTGGAGGTTAAGAGATGAGTCTATTGCTTCACATTAGACATGCAAAAGAAAGGAAAAAAAAAAAAGAAATTTAAGAAATCAGTTGGGTGAAGTAAACTGAAAATACTAATTTCTAGCATATTTAGAATTTATTGTAAGCAAAAAAGCTAATAGCATGAACCTCAGGCTGAAAAGATAAATAATAACTTAAAAGAGACTGTTAAAGTAATATCTGAAAGAGAAAGATAAACTAAGCAGCAAAGACAGCTACCTCGTGGAGGTTAGCAGCTGTTGGGGTTAAGTGAGCACTTTTAGTATTTAATCTGTTAGACCTTAAAAGGGACATTGGATCTTAAAAGCCTTGAGGGACTCCAGGGTGTGGAGATTGAAAGGAGGTTTCTATCAGTCCAACATTCTGGAGTAGGCATTTGGTGACAGCAGGGAAAGACTTCCTATTGAACTTTAAGATAGGTTTGGATGAGCCTTCCTCATCAAACACCCACTTACCTCACTCCTTTATCACTTTTCCAGCCAACCTGTGTTTGTGTTCTGTGCAGCCAGTCCTTGAAGTTAAGAGCTCAGACTTGCATGTCACAGTTTATGATCACTGGGCTTCAAGTATTCTTCCTTTTCCTTTTAGCGCTTGAGAAAGAACAAAGCAAAAAGTAAAACTAAACACATGTCAGGGGTGCAATGAATGCAAGTTAGGAATGAATTTATTGTCAACTGAAAGACAGAAAAATATAAGTTCTGCTTTTAGCACTTCCCAGAATAGTTATCAAAATTTTCCTTCTATTTCTGTTCTTCTTCCCCTTGGTCCCTAAAGAAAGCCTTCCTACCTTAGGTCCTAACGTGGTCTTACTCCTCCTGTGCCCTGTTCTGTTTGAGCTGTATTCTGTACACTGGCTTAGATCTAGCTCTTCTTCACACGTGCTCCTCATTTTCCTGACATCCACTGCTACTTGTCCATCAGTGGTTTCAGCATCTTCCCTGTCACTCAGGCTTACATCTCCTGTGTCAGTTTTGACACTCTCTTCCCTCTTTGCAGGGCAAGCTGTCACTCCATCGTGTCACTGTTCTCTAATTCCATCTTTAGCTTCCATGACTGGAGCTGTTATTTGGGATTTAGCTGTCTTTTGTCTCAAGTACTGTGGGTCTAACACCAGCCTGCATCCCTTGTAGCTGTCCCAGGAGCATCCAGGAGACCCTGGCATTGTTTGGCATCCCTACACTGCACATTTTTTGTCTCCCACAATTTTCAAATTTCATGTGTTTCAATGGAAGTTGTTACACCATGGGACTGAAAACTGGCAACAGATGACAGAGGCACAGTGACATTACTGAATCTGTTGTGCTGGCACTGTAAACCCAGCAAGGTTTTATTGTCCAAGAAACCTGGGCAGGATCAGTGCTCTCCCTGAATCACCCAAGTCAGTGTGCATCACTGGCCAGGTGATTTTTTGTGGGCGACAGGATCCTTTGTAGGATCATCTGATCAATTCCTCTGGCTAGAAAGACATTTGCACTGCTCTCTGGCCTTGACTTAAAGGACAGATTATCTGGGGGTTTTAAGTGTTTTCAGGTCTTGATGTCTTTGAAAACCCACTAGGGGAAAAAAAATGTTTTAGGAGGGATAAGCATTATTTCTGGTACTCATGATGGAGAAGCTCAGTGTCTGTGGTGTGCCTGTGCAATGGTGCAGTTGGCAGTGTGGTGGGACTGCAAGATCTGTGCTGCTGCAGTTGTGGCAGGAAATAAAGGCTCTGTTATTAATTTCTACCCTGATTATGTTACTTGATCAGAAGTTGCTGTTCAGCTGGTGATCCTTGTCGTGACACATCACCAGCATCAGCCCATTTCCCATTGTTCCCTTCACAGCTGGATTTTGTACCAGCCCTGTGGCTGTGCCTCCCAAGCACCACGGCACCTAATGCAGTGTTAGCTGCTGTGACACAGTCCCAAACTCAGAAGCACTGAACTTCTGTTTATTGTTTATTAAATTGTTTTTTTTTCTTGACATGGGCTGTAAAAGCTTTCACAAAAAGTGCCTGTTTTAATTCTGTGAGGTGCAACCTTCCAAAATTCACTTCTTTTTGGTCTTAGAATACTAAATTACTGTTCATCCTTACTTGACTGATTTAAAAGGTTGAGAACTACAAGATTATCGATGTTCTATTTTTTCCAATGTCTCTTCTTTATTGCCTTTTTTCTTTGTTATCTCTCCTCTACTTAAAGTATTAGTGTAATCCTCACCCTTTTCTACATGGAAAAAAATACAAAGAGTTCCCTTGACAGTAGTTAGTACAGAGTTCCATAAAGAGCTGGCACAAAATTAAAGCAGCAGCAAAATTTTGAGTAAAAATATTGCATAATCTATGGATATACAGAGAATATATTTGTGGCATAATTATGAATGCACCTCTCCCCTGAGGAAACTTCTGTAAAGATGCTTGGGATATTTATTATCAGTAACTGAAGGTTATCTTCAGTTAAGATCCTTTTTTTGTTTGTTTATTTGGTTTTTTTGTCCTTGGTTTTTTTTGGTTGGTTTTTTTTTTTGTTTGTTTGTTGTTGTTGTTGTTTTGTGTTTTTTTGTTTTGTTTCTCTGCATGTATGAAAGATCTCTTCTGAACTGTCACTCATTTCTAGGGAGGATGACTGCTGCAGGGTGAGAGATGGCAATGTGCTGATAAACACTATTAACAGTGTTCACAACAGTGAATCACTCTAAAATCAAGGGACTGTTTTCAAGATAAGGTGTTTCTGTGAGCCCAGCCAGGAATGTGTTGGTGGCTGGGAGGGGTCCAGGTGTGTACCTGGAACCTGAGACACTGAGACTCAACAGTGACAGAATGATTGCTGGATATGTCAGGGAACCACTGCCCTCATCTAAGTCTGGGTTTAAGGAATGCCATGCAGCCAGTTTTTATGCTTATGCATGGAAAAAGAGCACACAATGCATTTAAAATTCTTGTACCTATATTTGTGCATATGTGGTCTCCTCCCTGGAGTTTACTCAGGTGTTTCAAATGCAGCTGCCCAGGTACCATCTGAAATGATGGCAGCCAGAGCTGCCTGGCAAACAGGACATCTGTTTCTTGGGTGCTTTAGATGGAAATTCTGGTTTTATCTCTTCTTTAAATATTAACAGCTAAAAATATGTATTCATGAGGGAGAGATTGGTATTAAAACTACCACAATCCCATTTGCTGTGGCACTTCCTTGG
This sequence comes from Dicaeum eximium, assembly GCA_013396995.1. NCBI lineage: Eukaryota > Metazoa > Chordata > Aves > Passeriformes > Dicaeidae > Dicaeum > Dicaeum eximium. Next base: position 106,979 of record VWZP01004322.1, read on the forward strand.
TACATAGGGGACAGTGCTAGGTCCTTCCCTCCTTGATTCCAGCCATGGTCTTGTGGTTTATCAGCTGCCATTCTCAGGTAACAATCCCAGCTGAGTTTGTGTAGAGAGGCACAGCAGCAGCTCCTCAACAGGTCTGTGAATCTCAGTGTCTCCCACAGCTTTGCATTCAGTATATCATGGTATTATGTGTATTAATGAAAAGGCATGTAAGAAAACAAAAGTGAAGCAGAAATTGTTAATGATATTGTGATATGAATTTTTATTTCTTAAATAGCTTTGCATTGCCTGAGAGAAGGTATTTTGCTGGATTTGACTATTTTTCAGGAGAAACATGGCAAATAATAAATCTACTACTAGCTTAGCTTTGTCTGGTGTACTGGAACCACAGAAAACAGGATGGAACAGCAACAATTTGCTATGGCTTGGTTCTGTATTCCAGCAGAGCCTTGAAATTGGCCATAATTTCTGTGTTCTTGGGTGGGATTTTTTTTTGCTGTTCCAAATGAGAGTGAAGAATTCCTTCCTGTAGTTAAAATATGTTTTGAGTGAGCAGGTGTTGATTCAGTCAAATTTGCAGGCTAATTTAACTTCCTGGGATTTCAACTGTTGAGGCACCAAGGGGAACATTTAAAAAGTGCTGGCAACAGTAAGCACCTATAGATCATTATTTCAGATTGTTGTTCTGGGAGGAAATGTGATGCAGTGTTTGGTTCATCAGCTAAAGTTCTATTTTAAAGCATCAGTCAGGCTCAAGGAGGTCAGACAGAAAGATCTCTTCTGAAACCCTTTCGTTCTCTAACTCCATAAAAGAATAGTTGGAAGCAAAAAATAGACCATACCAGATGAAAGTTGGTGTCCTGGCATAGTTCCACTGGCTTAAATGGAGTGATACTGATTTACACAAGCTAAGTGTCTGCCCTGGAGTTGATTGTTTAGAAGTCATCCAGGAGTATTTTCATACCTTTTAAGGGGAAGTTCAAATGGTCTTTAAAATCTGTGACACTTCAGTAGCTGAAGTGTAAAGCTGCAAAAGAGTTACCGAGGCACTTTCTTTTTTAAAATTGCACTCCTAAGAAGAATCAAATGCTAGAAAATAGCTTTATAGCTAAAAATAGTTCTGTCTTGGTGATTTGGAAAGTTCAGGTGCTGTGGACATAACTGTTTGGGTTCAGGCTGTGGTAGGCATTCTGCTATTAACAAAGAGCATTTCTTTCCATGCTGATGATGCAAAATGTATTCTTGATTAGTGAATGACGTGTGATCAGGCAGTTCTGGATTATCCACACTATTATTATTTATCATGGCAGCAGAAGAAAACATTTTCTGCTATTTCTAGATCAGACTGATTTTTTTAATGTATCCCCACTGCAGAGTTTCAGTCTTTATAAGAAAGGAAAAAAAAGGCTTGAATAAGTAATAGAACATTCCCATTTCTTTTTGCTTCTATTAATTAGCCCTTTTGGTAATTTTTTAATGCATTAAGTCTTTTTGATACATAAAGTGAAATTATAGAAATGGTTTCCAAGTCCAGAAATTCCACACTGGGAAACCTGTGCAGACAGTTCTACCCAGAACTACTGATGTATTCCATGGTACCCATTTTCAATCCCCTTCCTCCCCCTGGAGAGGGCTCTTAGTCTGGACTAGATGGCAGATGATGCTCTTCTTTTGGCTGAAGTACAGGGGGGATTGGGTGAGTTGGGGTTGGGGCTGTCCCAGCATCTCATCTTCCCCTGGGAGAGCTGGAGCACAGGAAGAAACCAAGCTTTGGAGATATCTTGATATGCTTCCCTTCAGAGGGATTTGCTCAGACAGAATTAAAAAGCAAGAGTAATTACACAAGAATAAAGTATTTTTTATCCTTAGAATAGAATATCCACATGGGGGAGTTATCTCAGCACAGCTATGGCTCTGTAATTTTCCTGCTAAAGTGAGGCTGCTCAGATTCTCCCTCCAGCTAAACCCCAACATGACCTGTTACCACAAGTGGGAAGAAAGGGAATAAAGCAGGTTCATTGGGCCCTTCATCACCTCCCACGTAACACCTTCAGATAAAAACTGTAATTCTGGTGTGGATTGGAACAGCAATGAATGAAATAAAGTGAAACATAAAAGCTTTTTTTAGCATGCTTTTTTTTTTTTTTGGTACATTATTGAAATGTTCTGTTAAAATGAGCCCCACAAAAGAGAGAATATGATGATACAGCACAGAACCATGCTCCATGGAGATGTCTAGGCAGTTCTGAACACCTGGACTTGTGTAATCAGTAGATTATCTTATTAGTACATTGAAATGCATTTTTAAAGGCAGTATTTTGCCGTTCCTGAATATTTAATTTTAAAATTAAAAAGACATTTGAGAGTTGAGAATAATAGATGAGGGTTTTTTTTAAAAAATATGCAGTTTATTTACTGTGCTAACAGAATTTGTGTGACAGACAATAAACCATGATTTCAAATTCACTCAGGAGATTAAATACAGGGCTCTCTCAAAGGCCTGAGTCATAATTCTTGGTCAGATTCTCTTTCAAAATTCATTTCTAATTAAGAAATTTAAAATACCCTTCTAATTTCATCTTATTACAGTAACATGTTAAGTCAGTGATTTGTTCTCTAAGGCTTTAACATTGCATGTTATCAATGTGTATCATAGTGCTTTACTTCATTTTAATCTTGGTGGAATCAAGAGTCCTTAGGAAAGAATGTTGTTGGTAAAGTCAGTTCCTTGGAGCAGTTGTTTCTCTTGTTTGTTCACCTAAGTTGCTTTAAGACATTATTTTTTTTTCCTTTGTGATGCCATACTTTTCAGAAATACACAAATTGTGTAAAAGAGCTGTCAATTATTTGATCAAGATGCATTCTCTAGAAGAGAGTTTATTAAAAAGGAATTGTTGATCAGTTTATCAAAGGAAGATCTGATGTAGAAATGATATGGGTGCAATGTGAGGGTTACCAATTCAGCATGTGCCATTTACAAGTTCTTATAGTACAGTTTGTAAAGCAGCTGCTTTCTTGAACTTCAAGCTTGTCAGGGAAGGAGCCATTCTTTTATTCTTCTGTTAGCAGCCTATGAGAATGTGGATGCTCAGAGATGTGAAAGTGATTAAAACACCACTAATTAGTTTGACAAAGTAAGAGATTAAAGTGTGAAAAACCTCTAAGAGATCTATTAATGTTGTAAAAATTAGAAAGGGAGTGAATAAGCCCATGCTTGTGGAGTAGAGAACATATCTCAGAGCACTGCTTGGGGCTTCCTCATTGCAGGGGGGTCACCAAGAAATTACCAGAGCTTTGGGGATTGGACATCTGCAGGAGACAAAGCACAGAAATGAACTGGCTTTCATTTCCAGACCTTGCACTTCTCAAAAGCATTTTGCTGTCCTTTAGCAGTAGCCCACGTGCAGAATACATGGCCAGCTCCACAGCCTGTGGCTCAGGGATGACATCAGAGGAGAAGCAGGGTGGGGGAAGCTTTTTCCCCCAAACCCTTTCAGGTGTTCCCCAAGCCCAGCTGGCCAGACAAGTCCAGTATCAGCAGCTGGTTTTAAAGTGACTGGAGGAAAAAGGTTTAAACATTTCACCTGGTCTGTTATGGAGTGCAGACAGGTAACAAAGCCTGTTCCTGCCTTTCCCTCAGCAGGAATCTCATGCTTAGGAGTCTGTGTGAAGATTAGAATAGAAGTAGATTGTGCATCCATAAAGTTAAGAAGGACTAGCCTTATGACTGCCTACCCAAGCTTGTTTTTTACCATTTTATAGAACACAGCCAGGCTTCATTAGACATCCAGATCACCATTTTCCTCACAGGAATGCTCCTTCCTAGAAGGAATGAGGAGACACAAAGGGTCATATGTAAGTTCTCAACATCTCTATAAATATCTTTATAAGCTTTACCTTTGTTGTAAATCTCTTTAAAGAGATTGGGTTTGTTCAGTAGGTATCATTATAATAAGATATGTGTTTTCAATGTTGGCTGTGTCTTTTTTGGGGTAGCATATCTGAAGCACTGATACATTTTTTCAATGTAAGAATTCCTTCTTTTCAAGAAGATAACCTCAAAACACGTGGAATTTAGCAAAACTAAATAGTGCTAGATTATGTACTTCTACTTTTAAGGTAAAAAAAAAAACCAAAAACATGTTTCATGTCTCATTGTGGATGGCAATTTGATGGAGTATGCCACATAAATGCATTATTTTATCAGTGAATTCTTATCAATGTCTGTTGATTCATCAAATATTTATATTTGATGTATAGTGTGACATATATGTGTGATGCATATTTACTTGTCAAATTATCTTACCAATACCTATCAGTACCTGCAGAGAGGTTCTTCAGTGGTTTCTTCCAACCTTACCTGCTCTGTGATACTTAGTTTTAAGTAAAACTTAAGAAATTATTCCTAAATTCAAAGCTTAGGGGTTTTTTTTTGGAGCTTTTCAGCTGTTACCTGGTCTGGTAGAACAAAGCTTCACTGCAATAACAGTGGCTGCAGTGAGCTCTCAGATCAGTCACTGCATAAAATCACCTAAAGACACAACTATAATAAAATCATATTTTCCAAATAGTTATTTGGCAGCGACTGTGCTTGACTGTATTCCCCAAATGAAAAAAGGGAATGGCTTGGATTTAGCACTTTCAAATGAATGTAAATTAGATTAATACAAACATAAACTTCACTCTGAAGTGAACACTGGTTATTAAAAATAAATAAATCTGGAACAAACATGCTCCAGTAAAGAAGATTGGCATGAGATTAGCCCCTATGCTATAAAATATTAGATTAACATCCTCTAATCACACAATTTATTGGTTCATTCTATATACATATTACTTATATATATATACACACATGCATATATATTTACATATATACATATATATATATATATATATATATATATAGTTCATCAGAAGATTTCCTTGTCTTAGCATCACAGAAATATATTTTAAAAACCTTGAGACGCAAAATAAATGTGTGGAAAACAAACAGATTTACCTAGCCTTAAAGAACCATCATCCCAAAAAGGATCATATGAAATTTTAATACCTACACAAGCAACCAATAATCTTTTTTTGAGAGCTAGAATGTGGCACTATTTCTAGATAACAATCCACTCCTTTTCTTCACTGGGCATGGTTACCACTGAAATGCAACCATGAGTATGTGTTTGTGTTTTGCTTCCAATCAGCAGATTTGAGTGCAATTATGTATTTTGCAGGTGAGGTGTTAATGCTCGTATGGCCCATCAGCTGTGTGCTGCCACTTGAATTCGTCCACTGGAAAATCTTGAGACAAACAGCATTGAATTAGGCTCAGAGCCACGAGCAGCTGTGCTAAGTACCACTGGCACTGCCTCAGATGTGCAATCCTCAGAGTGAGCCCACTGCTAGCTGCTTTGTAAATGTGTTTATGGTGGTGACAAAAACTTTCCATCATCAATTCTTCTTGGGCCTCTCTGGCTCTTAGCTGAAAAATTACAGCTGCCTGCAAGGGGAGGGATGCTCAGTCCTATTAATTTTCATTGGATGAAAAGGATCTTTTTTCCTTCAGGCTAAAGGTTTAACCTTTATGAGTTTCATGAGTAACAAAAGGCGGCCAGGTTTTTATTTTATGGGGTAGAGCTGCACATTTGTTCAAAATAATCAGCACTGGGCAATTTACTGCGTATCGATCCAAAACAAACCTGATTACCCATGTAAGCTGTTTCCTTCTCAAGCCCACATTTGGCATAGGAAAACAAACTTGTTTAATCATCAGTTTTCAAGTGCTTACCATGGATGCCACCACAGCCTGATATAATGTTTGAGGTCGATGAAAGGGATGCTGTCTGGAGAAGTGCATCAACAGATTTTTGTAGGATACTCTCCCCCCTCAGCAACCTCCCACGTGTTTGGAAGTTACCTTTCTACCCTGTCAGGCCCAGCAACCTAAAGAGGAAAGAACCAGCAACAGCTTTACAGAGGTGTCTTTGCAGATGTTGTAAAATTAAAGGCCATAGAGGGTTTTTTTTTTAGTTTATAGAATAGTGCTGGTTGATTGCTTGACTTGATGTGGAGGGTTTGCCAACCTTCACAGAGTTGGAGAGTGGAAAATATATTATGAGGGCCTTTTTGGAAATAATTGCTTAAGCAAGATGATCATTGAAGGGAGGGGAGGAAAAAAGGGAAGAAGACAGGTAACAGCATTTTTGTTTAGTTTTGGAATTCCCTTTTCATTACTAAAGCCAAAATTGTGTAGACACTGCCTTACCTATTTTAATTGCAAGGGGGAAAAAAAAGTTCTTCCACTATTTATACATTTACTCTAAGGCCTCCTAAAAGATGGTTGTGGTGCTGTTCAGACTGCTGAGTGTGCTGGGATCCTGGCTGAATGCCACCAGCAGGCTCTGAGGACAATGAGGCACCTGGATGTGGTGAGAACAGGAAGGTATGCAGAGGGAGGGGCATCCTGGGCTCCTCACAGTTTGCCTACTCAAATAACATCTGAAAGTTTTGAAAAGAGACAGGATTCTTTGGGGAAGAAACACACAGCACAGTGGAAAATCTGCATCTGAAAATACTGTAATTACTGCTGAGCATCAGATATGTATTTGTACACATGAATTGATTGGGAAAAGGTTTCTAATGGGAAAGAGACTATTTTATCCCAGTAGAGATGAGAAGCAGTAAGATAATGCAGTTTACAGTAGATAAGGGTAAAGTTTTCTTTTATCTCTCCAGTCTCTACCTGTCTCTATGTTGTTCTCACATGGGCTTGTATGTCTGCTAACCTGATTTATCAGACCATTTCAGCAGGAAAAATATGACTTAACTGTGTTATCTTGGTGGAAATGTGCTTGCAAGAGAGACACTTCTGGCAAGAACATTTACTTCCTTAAAGCTGCATGGGAGTTTTCCTTCCCTCATGCAGAAAAATGCTTTGCAGCATTTCCACTGGAAATTATCCCCGGGAAGACATGCCACGTAACAAACACAGCACAATGGAATGGCTCCTCTCCTTCAGTCATTTACAAATTCATAAACTTTAAACTACAGTAAGAAGTTTTGTTTTGAGGCTTTTCTTAATATGATGCAGAACATCTTTAAAAAATATTCTGGGAAACATGCAATGTCCTTTCTTTTGCTCTAATCCTCTGTATTACCTGTACAAAGAACAAGGATTTGCACGCCCCCTCCCCGCCTTTTTTTTTTGGCTTATCTATGCTGCAGTCCTACTGTCATTGTTTGATTCTGCTTAAATCCCTCTGTACCTAAAGGTACAGCCTTATCAATTGAAAAGCTAATGCTATATAAGAAGTGAAAAGAACACAGAAAGGTTTCCTAGCAACTACTGTGAATCCTTCTAAAGTAAGTCAGTTAAAACCATGTAGTACGTGCAAGGGGTGTAAATTAGGAAGCTAAGCTGATCCTCAGATTTACAGATGCCCACTATAAAGTACAATAAAACCTGTAATAGAAGGTGAATTGCTCAAGAAGAAAATCACATCAGTCTTGACAGCTTTATCATTATTTAAATGATCCAGCTTAAATTCTACTATGTAGTTAGTAAGACTGAGTGTCAGAGCTGCATCAAGGGTTTACAGAGCAGAGTTAATAGCACTGGTTGGTGCTGCTGCTGCTGTGATTATGCCTTTTACAGCTCATTCTAAAAAACAACCAGCAGAACTAAACAAACAGACCCAACTCTGAGGGGCAGTTGCAGGGGAGCCATTATAAAGTGCAATTATACAAACTCGTGTCTGTGCAAGAGGGTCTTTGTTGCTCTGCTCTGTTTTTGCACACTATTAATTAAATTGGACTTTTTGGGTTACTAAAATCTGCTCAGTAAAGCCTGGGGAGGTTAGCAATTCTCTGTCTCCATTTCTTCACTCAACACTTTTTTATTGTAGATGTTTTTTTAAATAACTTGTTGGACTGGGATTATTTGGGGAATCAAGCTAAACTCCTCACTTTTATGAAAACAATATCTTTATTTCTGGAGAATGCCCACTTGACACCTGGCTTGTTTACATAAAATTTCAAAATTTTCACAAAAAAAGGTGTGGCTCACACAATTTTTTATAATGTGTTCATGTCAATTGGTAAGTTGAATTTTAAATCAGGTAGTGCAATACCGTTTCATTCAACCAAAATATTTTTAGTTTACACTTAATCTGAAACAACCAATAATATGTATCAGAGAAAATGTGGACCTGCAAAAACGAAGTTTAAAATATTTAAAATTTTACACTACTGGTGAAACTCCTTCCTTATTTCTGAGTGATTTATAGCACTGAATTAATTCTTCAAAATCTTCAGTAACAACAAATAAGATAGTAAAGTACAGTGAAGCATATAAATGGTAATAATATAGTAAATATACAGTGAAATATATTTACAAGTAAGGGTACTATCAAACTATGTTTCCCCATTGCTCCCTAGTAAACAAATGTACCTTCTAGTAAAGAGAAAAGACAGGATGGGCTTGAAGTGCCACCTATAACCTCAACCTAACAAGACAAAGTTGCATCTAAAGAATTCCATTTGGGAGCCACATTTGGTTATGGTGGTTTTCTTTTTTGTTGTTTATGTCACCACCCCTGAAATGAGACTGACAGATGAAAAAAAGGCCAAAACCACAGCCCTTTTACAAGAGTAACACATGCATGTGAGTGTTCCTGTTCTTATTATAATAGCTTTAGTCTTTGGTTTCTTCCATTTTGCAGATTTTGATAAACCTGAATAGTTCTGGAGCACTCCCCAGTGCTTTCCCAATGTCTATTCCTCCCTGGCATCTCTGATCTGAAAAATCAGGCTGAAACTGCCAACAGACTGACTTTTCTCACCTTATTGTGTTATTTCTTCTTCTCATTTTGACTTCTAACAGAGAGAGCAATGACACAAACATATTGAAACACAAAAAACCCCAACCAATCAACCAACCAACCAAAAAAACCAAAACAGGAACAGCAGCACTCCAAACACCAAGTTCAAAGCTGTTTTGAAGCCTGGCAGAAGTCTGAGATTTTTTTTATTATTGAGGTGTCCATTCATCCATTTTGTAGTGCGGAGTGTGGGCTGACTTTCATAACTCTTGTGGAGGGCAGGATGAAAATTGTGAAGCAGCAGGTTTTGGCATGTTCTTCTTCATTACCCTCTGCAACCTCACTTAGCAACCACTGCACTTTTAATAGTACTGTGGTAGAAACATTAATTCATTCAGTAGATTGAAGTAGATTCAGCACCCCCAGGTCTTTTCCATCAGGCAGCTTTCACAGGAAAGCAGCATAGTGAATGTTGCTTAGGGGCATTGCTTGCTTTCATCTTTATGATAAATCTTTATCTTATGAGAAATAGACTCATCAACTACCATGGTTCTACTAAGATTAGTCAGTACAGCACTGGAGAGGAGGCCTTCCAGTTGTTTGTGGAATTTAATTTTTACCCTCTCTGTAATTAAATTGCCACTCTCAGAGATTTGTGCTAAGCGTAGGGGAGTAATTTAGACACACAATGTAATAACACTTCCAGATGGTATGTTCATGAGTCTGTTTTCTAATGGTTTAATTAATTACTCTTTCATAACGTGTGAACCATCATTATCCACCACAGTGTCCTTAACCTGAGCCAGGCTCTGGATACCTGCTCCCTACATTTCTTGGTTGTATTTTTTTTCCATGTTTGCCCAAATCAAGGAATAATTGTCAAGCAAAAACAATAAATAACTGGGAAAGTCATAGAGTGCAAATATCTGTTTATTACTACCCAGTATGGAAAGTATGGGAATGCCATGGGTGGATTGGGGATATTATCAGGATCTGAATTTTCGTTACTCTGTCTGGTAGTCTGATACCAGCAGGAACACCTTAGCCATGAGAGTAAATGAACTTTACCTTTTGGCTTATATAAAATAGGCTGAAATAAATGATGTGGTGGGTATTTTATGCAACTGCCTTCTCTGTGTGAATGATTCTGTGTTCTCATTCTGTGTGATTTGCAAAAAATCATATTTTAAAAGAAAGAAGTGCAGTATCTGTAAATCTGTAATTGACATGGGATGTTTATTTCAGTTTATCTAAAATTTATATATGAGTGAGAATAAATATTCCTTATCTACTCTGCAGGTGTGTATATGCACATAGTATTTATATTTCACTGTTTGCCAGGTGATTTATTTATTTTTGGCAGTTGATATTTTTTAGGATAGTATGCATCTAGACTTTCATGAAATTTGCTTCCTTCAGGAAATGTTTTAAGTTTTAAAGATGTCCTGAATTCCTTCTCAGAAACACCCCTAGCTGTCAAATTCTGAAACCTATTTTCATCAAGATCTTGTGCCCACAATTATTAATATGTGCACAAATTTTGGAACTAGTACAAGATATTTTATTGATATCTAAATGTTCACAATGGGGTAGGAAAACTACAGAGCTTTACAGATCATTAGACAGAAAGCTACAGAGGTAATGAAACTGCTCATCTGGACTTGAAACTATTTGCCTTATGTTTATGGAAATAAATTCTGACAGGTTACCTAAAATTCATTTCACCCAGATTCCTGTTGTATCATCACTTAGGAGCATAATACTTGGCTACAAACAGGACCAAAAAAAAAGGAAAAAAAAAACTATCTTGCTTTGTCCTGAGAGTTGTTGAGCCATCTCAGAAGCTCCTGCACAACACAGCAGTTCATTCTGAGTAACTCACAGTCATCCATGAAGCAATTCCCTGTGCATCAGATTTATAATCTGTTTAATCCTTTCTTCTCAGTGCTCCTGTCCTTCAATTAGTGCCTTTTCACACATATTTCTCTAATCTTAATCTTATTTCAACTTCCTATACCCTGGGAATTGCAGGATCTATTCAGTATTTTTTGAAGCTGATTGTAGATAAAAGCTGGTTTGTTTTTCTGAGGAAAAAAGAAAACCTAGTGCTATGCCCAGCTGTGGTGATAATAAATTTGTGTGCATCAGCCACCTTTCCCAATGTTCCTGTATTTGGTTTCCTGAAAAATGACACCATATTTCTGCTATCAGGAATGCACAATAGCATAATTAAGGAAAAATGTGGTTGATTCTTTTCCTTACACATCAGATTGTACCTCACTTCTCATGAGATTTGTATTATCAGCACTGTTGATAACATAAAGAAAAAAAGACTATATTTTGCTTTAAAGTCCTCCCCATTTTTCTTCTTTCAAACAGGAAAAGGGTCCACTCAAAATAAAAATGTATATAACTGAGAAGGAGGGAAACATCAAATTTTACAGTATTATCTCACAAAACACTTACAGTCCTACTGCACAGTTAAACCATCACAAGAAAAGACGTGGGATATTCTTTAAAGGTAAAATTCTATCTGCACAAGGCATCACTGAAGTGCTACTTAAACCCTGAAATAAGTGAGCCTCAAGTAGTTTCTAGACCATCACACAACGATGGATTTCACTCTAGGAAATATCAAGTAGTACTTTTCAATCTGAATCAATGGTCTGAGAAGCACAATAGAGTCAAAATACAGTTGATTTATAAATCTATGTGTGTATAAGTCTTACATAAATATAAGTAAATAGACAAACACAAAATATGGACATTAAAATGCATTTAGTAAAGTTTTACTGAAGTAAAAATCTTATCTCAGAGGGAGATTACAGTGACCTTTCCTTCTTTCTGTGAGAAATTGCAAATCCAAGCACTTAAGAGGAACAAACAGCTTGGAAACATGGGCACAATTTTACTTTGCCAACTGTAAACCAGTAATAATGTTGTTTTTGTTTACTGTGGTACCTAAGGATTGCAATACAGTAATGCCATGCAACTATTTTGAAAGGACATTTTGATTGGGCGCAAAAAGACTAAAATGACAGGAAAAGCGACCTCAAAATTACATGTCCCCTGATAATTAAGTCCTTGGTGTGCAAAAAGCAGAATATCAGATATAAGCCTATTGTACTCCTCACCTGCCTTTCAGTTGGAACTTGCTGCTGGCCATAAAAAACAGTGGTGCTCACACTGCTCAAGCTTAATTCCATGAGATTTGTTGAAGCTTGAGCCTTTAATAAAGGACATTTTTTCAAGAAAGCAAACTTATCTCTTTCCCCTCCAGGGTTTTCTCCTCTTATCCTTTCCTAGTGAAACTCTGCTAAAGTGAAAAACAGGAGCACAACTGTCTACTATCATATGACAGTTTAAAGTTTCACCATGACATTGTTTTCCAGAGATGACTGATACAGATATTAAACAGAATGTCAGCTCCCATGGGTGCTCAGAAAGATGTAAAAGGGTTTATTTAATACTGACTGAATTAATGCATTAACACTTTGACCTTACCTTCCATAAATTCAAAAGGGCAACAGAAAACAAAACAAGCACAACTAAAAATCGACAAGCCAACTGAAAATATTTACATCTGACCTCAAAGATCAATAAATCAGAATTTCTACTTCACTAGTTCTGGTGGAAAATTGCCATTTCTCCTTAGGCTGAGAGAAAACATGTGTTTTATACTGTATGTGGGTTTTTTGTGCATATTTTTTGTCTTTTGACTGTGTAATTTCTACGTAAATCACCACAGACATAAAAAAACAGATGTGGAAATCTTCATTTCTGAGCTCTGAGAAAGACAAAATTAATAGCTTTCACAGTATATTGCGGGTATTGAAGTTAGCAGTGATTAAATCCATGCAAAGTTGCTCAAGACTAAAAAAGAATGGCAAATGGACATTGATTTACAGCCTGCACACTAAGTTTGTTCTCCATCCTTGGCAATAAGAGTTTATGTAGGAAAATATATGCATGTATCCATCTTTGTCCGTGTGCACAAAAGGTAGTAGCAAAATCCCTCATATTTGTGGCTAAAGGGTGCTTTCTTTTTGTACCTGTTTCTTTGAAATCCTCCTGAAAACAAGCACAAATGATTGCATCACCCTATTACTTAAATCATCACTTCATATTACTTAAATGAACACAATTAACTTCCTATTACTTATATTCATATTTCACTGCAATCCAGCTGTCAGGTGGAGTTCTTTGGTTGCATTAATGGAAAACATCTGGATTTAGGTCCCTGTGCTTGCTTCTGTAAGCTAGACTTAGCATTTTGAATTTATTTAGATTTGGTTCCTTCCTCAGAAGGTTTCTTAGTCTTGAATTAATCAGGAAGAAGCACTGAGCTTCCTGCTAGCAGATGACTGCCTTTTCTCCTGAGAAACGGATATAATAGGACCAGCAACAGTTCTAAAGCTGCCTTCAAATTTTTCTGATTCTTTCAGGTTTTCTTTTTTTCTTCAGGTTTTCTTTTTTTTATATATATCTGATTTTTTGTGTTTTTTGCCATTTTGACTCGCGTTAAACATTTCACTTAGAGGTTCTTAGGTGAGCAAAAGAGGCTCTCCTATTTAGTTAGAGAAGTTATGGAATGAGATTCATGTCTTTCTCCTTCTTCACAAAAATAAATCAGGTAGTTGAAATTCTATCCATTATAAATTTAGGTAAAAAGAAAAAAAAAATTAAATCCCAAGAAACGTCTTTCAATTGTTGTCAACCAAAAATGGCTGACAAAGAGGTAAATGGTTTTATACTAACTCTTTGTGCTATTAGGCTGGCGTAGAAAAATTATTTGTTAGAGCCAGAAATCTGGATTGCAGTGAAGCTGAAATGTATTTTTAGATGATGTACTTTTAAAGGGCACCATTAAGAAAAAGTTGATCACTGTGGGGTCAAAACCAAACAGGGAGTTGAGCTGTCTCCTCCTCGTGTTTCAGCAGGGTTCTTAACTCATACCAAGTCCTTCACTGGCACTACATTGGCCTAGATTTTCTTTTTTAATTTGAAAAGGAGTTTTATGGCACACTTTATAAAATTAATGTCAAGGGATAATCTTTAATTACTGACATATTTTTTTCCTTTAAAATTAAAAGCACTTATCAAACAGTAACTCATTGTCATGATTGTAAAAATGAATATCTTATACAGATATTGTCATCACAACAGAAATAATGGCCTGATCCAAAGTCCATTAAAATCAATGAGCCCAGAATTGTATTATTCAGATTTTAAAGATTTTCTCTTTAGCTTTTATGAATCCATGACCTTCTTGCTCCTTACTGTGCTTCTGTGTTCACACAACTTGGCATTTTTTCTTCTCTCTGCAAGGGTTAAAGTATTAATCCCTGACAAAGCATAGGAGGACACAAAAAGGTTGACTGGAAAGTTTCCAATGCCTATTGTAATCTTCCTAATATTTTTTGTGTGTGGCAACAAAAGCCACCTGAAACCTTCTGAATAGTCAATAATCCATATTTAGATCATTAACCAGCCCTTGGGAAAGTTTGGTATTTGGTTGGCAGTCAGGTACAATGGTTGTCTTTACCACAGAATGTTGTTAGCCAGGGCCAGAGCTCTCCCTTGAATATCGTGGATAATCTGTTTTCTTAATTTGGAGCAATATTGAATATCACTTTCAGAGAATATTTCAAAAACTAATGCATTTTGGTTCCCATTATTAGGCTCTTTCTCATCAATCATCTTTCTAATAGAAATGTTATTTTCACAAGTAGCTCTAGAAAGAACTTACCAAGTGGGCATTACCATGTGCAGAACCAAATTCTTTAACATGTCCACGAACTTTTTTCTTCTTTTCCATCTGCTCGTCAGAGAACAGACAAGGTGCTGGGTGCTTTGACTGACCAGTGGCAAACTGTACAGAGTGAATAGTGAATTTTAAATACTCTTAGAAATGACCCAGAGAGGTGATAATGAACATACTTAGGAAATCATTATCTTCTTATCAGTATTCTAAAAGCAGAGAATAAACATTGAGTAAGATAGGGTAAAAGTTTGTAGGCTAAACTGTCAATTTTGTGTTCTTCATTCATTCATAGGTGCATTGTTTTCTTTTTTCTAATTGGGAAAATAAAGAAAAAAGCTCTCTGACTGAGATAAGGCAAGTGACAACTATCAAGTCTGTTACTTGCAGTGTTCTTAATTTTAAAAGACACAATATGAGCACAATATACATTGGAAATGTTAAGACTTCCATAGGTGTATAGGCTTAGGAAATGCTCTCTGCTGCTGCATCCACTAAAAGGTGCATTAATTTTTCAGGAGCGACTGGGAGGGGGCTGAACTGGCTAAAATGTTTTATTTCCCAACACCAGGGAGTTTAAACTCACAGTTTGTTAACATGACAGAATATGAAACTTCCCATTTTCGTATTAGAGGTAGGGGTATATACGTGACAGTCTCCACATTTTATAAAGCATGGTATTCTAAAAATCCTTAGGAAAAAAGGTTAGGAATTTGAACCTGGAAATATCCTCCAACATAAAACTTAGGCTGTAGGACTGATGGCTGTGCCTCCAGTGCTTCACTACCTGTCCAGCCTCTGTGCTCACCACTGTGTGCTTGAGGCACCTCAGCCTCTTAGGGCACACCTGGAAATATTTGTCATTTTGAGGAGCAGAGGTTTGCCAGGGCTGCAGCCATGACACTGAACAGACAGAAAAGGCTGGAGCTTTCACTTCTCCATTGCTGCACTCTGGATGAGCAGAGACACACAGGCTGCTCTGGAGGTGAGCTGAGTTTGGGCTCTCGTGTGAAACAGAGTTTGGATCCAGCCTACACGCTGTCTCCACGGGTGAGCTCATCTAAGAAGCAAAGTGAAAACTCTATCAAATGACATTAGACCCTGGAACCCGATAGTCAGGGCAGGTTAATTAATTGAGCAACTGCTCACGGTGTCTCTGCTCATTTGGGATTTTGCAGTCACTGTGACAGACACGGAGAAGCAGCTCTCGTTTTATACTACAGCTGCATCTTAGGAGCACATGAAATCCCTTCTGCCTAAACTAATCAGATCCAGAGTCATTCTCCCATCTCCTGATGCTCCAATCTGCTCTTCTTGTGCATCATCTCTCATGGGACAGCAGTGCAGAGGGCAGGGGCACCCCTGGTTCATGTGTCAGCTGTGCTGGGTAACAGATCTGTCACTGATCTGGGCCACTCAGAAAGGAACAGCACTGCAGAACTGAGGCACAGAGAAAGCTCTGATGGGAGAGAAAACACACAAAAAATACTTGTTAAATATACAGGGAAAAGTCTTCAAAGATCAAGGGAAAGATGAGAGAACAACAAAGAGGGTTTTAGATTCTGAAGACGAGGAGCTACATAAAAAAATAATTGTTTCATTCTGCAGCTTAGGGCAGTACTATAACTCTTTATTAGGCAATTATTTTCTGTCATTTTGAAGATATTATCTCTGCCAACAGCATAAAGATTCTACCTGAACTCTTTGCAGCCATGTTCCCTTCATCCCTGTAATAGCACCTGCTCTGTAATTCTTCTTTGCTCTTGTCAAGTTCTGGACTTCTTGTGTTATCACAACAACCTGTCAATACCTGCATAGCAAAGCTGAAAATAAAACCAACATTTTTAGTATAGTAATGTGTTTTACCTCACTACTCTGTGGGCCAGATTCTGATAACCTTATTTATAATGAACAGTATCTTCTTCTGAGCAGTGGATTGCCTAATAGGATAAAGTGTTATCAATACTTGTCCCTGAAGTTTTGAATTAAAGGGTCACACTTTATCAGTCAGTGAAATACCAGCAGCTTTGGGATGAGATGTGACAACAGCTTAACAGTACACACCACCTGCTACCAAACAGTTTAAGGCACACAATAAAGAACATCACAGCTGTTTGAAGAGGGAGAGGAAATTGAACCACCAGCTGCTTTGGACAGCTTTGGTCTCTCTGGACACACCAGCAGTTACAGCTGGTGCTGCAGCCCACATCTGGGGCTTGGATGGGTTAATTTAGCCCCAGGTCTTGGCCTCTTTCAGCTACAGGTAATTGATGAGGTGAACTTTCAGTTTCTGGAAGGCTGATGCTCCACTTTCCTTCCTGCAGGAGCAACACCTATATTTTGTTTTTCCTGGGGTTTTTCCTTTTGTTCCCCTTTGGAGAGCCACTGTAGTTCTCTTTTAATATGTTCCTATCTAGAGGATCCTTTTGCCTACAAGCAACAGATATTTTTTAATTATTTTATAGGTTCACTTATTTTACATTTATGTCCTCTCCTTTTTTTCTTCTCATCTTTGCTCACAATATTTCCAGTGGAATATGGTTTCATTCTGGTTCTTTATTAGAATAAAAAAAGGCTACAAAATAAATAAAATGAGGTCACAGCTGTACACATCTCTTTTACCTGCAAGTAAAGTCTTTGATTCCCATAAAGTACTTGCACGCTTTATCTTTGTGTGATTTATCAGAACTATTAAATGAGATTGATTGGGAAAACATCCCAGTTACTGGGATTTTGAATATGAATAGGAAGTATATCCTCTTTTGCAAAATTAGCCACCTGAGGTACAATCTGCCAAGCTGGATGCTGAGTGGTCCATGCTGCCTGAAGGCTGACAGAGTGATGGCAAGAAAATATTCCAAGTGCATGGATAGAGTCAAAGAGACTGTGAAAGCAAAGAGGGAAAAGGTTGGTGATGGAGTAGGGTTAGAGCAGTGAGAGCTCAAATGGGACTGGGGAACTGCCAGATGGTTTGGGAGAGATGAAAGGCATTGGAACACGGGGAGGAAAGAAAAATGAAAGTGAAACAACCAAAAAGCTGGGAGACAGAATAACAAGACTGGAAAATGAGAAGTGGGGTGGGGGAGAGAAAAAAAGTGAGCCATTAAGGGAGTTGAAAAAGAAAAGCCTGAAGTACAACTGACCTTGTCAGCCCAAACCCCAAACTGGAACGATAGAGACCTGTCTTGGTTTTCATAAAGTTCTCTTGTCTTATGTCAGGTCTCATGATCTATTACTGCAGCATCAAGATGCTGGCCTGGGAAGGAAATAGATGGGGGAACAGATCTCATAGGATACAAATGAATATAGCAGAGGGAAAGGAAACATAGAGTTAAAATTCACCCAAAAAGGGAAGGGGGATAAAATTAAGATAAACATCCTGAAGGCTACTTTCCATTGACTCCACTGGGACAGGGAAAATACAGAATCCTGCTTGGCTGGAAGTTTACTGACACATTTCAGGACACTTGTGTGGGTAGGCTGCTTGTGGTGATTAATTCCTGTATACTCCAGTGTTGATAGTAAACCATCTGAAGTCTGAGTTTCATTACTGCTAGTTAGCAGGGCTTGGCTGGTAACAATAAAGTATGATTAGGAGTCCCTAATTAGACTCCTTAAAATATTGTGCCTGAATATTAATTGATTACATGATAGTGTGAAATACTCAGGTTTAGATAATTTCCTTATCTGAGAAGTAAAATGTATTGACTATTGAAGAAATGTTATTTGCATAAATTATATCAAATATGTAAATCCAGTGAAACTTTTGAATGTAGAAAAAAGAAAACCATTGATATCTGAAAAATGGTATGTTGAGGTCAATATAAAAAAGGTGGGGAAAGAGATAAAAGCATTGTTCTTCCTTGGAGAAATGGTTAGTGTACAGTTCATTTCCCCCCTTGTTTTTTGTTACACCCTGTCTGTGATTTAGATTTGTTTACAGTTATTACATGAAATATTGCACTGGCAATAGAATTTACCCATCCCCTCCCTTTTTCTCATTGTCCTTTCTGAGTTGATAAATACCATTTCCACATTTATGTTTGTCCTACCTAGTACATAATGACTTTGAAGAGCACGAATAAAACCAAAAAGCAGCAGTGTGTGTTTCAGAATCGTAAGACTTCATTCACAAGTTGTCTCACAGACTGCATTTGCTGGCCAGTTTTTATTTCCAGTACACATTTCTTCGTGTATTCATTATGTTCATAAAGGTAAGTGCCATTTACCTAGTGCATTAATTTAATTGGAGTAGCTGTGATTAGCTCAAATGCCTGATGTAGAATAGGACTGTACTAATCAAGGAGTTTGCTGAAATACATGACTCAGGGCTATAGAAGACAGTAGGACTAAGCACTAAACATGGACTTAAGATTAAAATATCTTTTAGGGCAAAATACATTCCTTAGCCAAAATCCTAAGATCCTAATAATGCTGTATGTTATTGTATATATCCCTCTGCTCTTGGAGACTTGTAATACATGGGGATTCTGCCATGGTAAATGTATTAACAGTGCAATAAAATCTCATGCTGATTCCCCACCAGTGAAATCCTGGAGAGTTAGGATCATCTCGAGATTCAGCCACGTGCTGCAGTAATGAACAGCCTATATGAATAATGTAAAGCTTTCTAGACAGAAAACAATTAATGAGGAACAGTGAGAATATCCACTCAGCTTGCAGGTTTGTTTGCAATATAAACCATACCCATAAAGGCGTCGCTGGATTTGTTTATTTATGTGCTTACTTGACATTAGTACCACAGTTATTGTGATGAGAATCTGAATCCCTGGTGGTGGGCATACAAAGGAACACAGATTCCACCTCTAATTGGCAGAATCAGAAAGGGGAAGTTCACAAGGCTTGTTAAAAGAAGATGAATGCTTCTGGTGTCACGGAAAATCTCTGCGTACCTGTGCTCACAATCAGTTTGTGTGAAGTCTGTGTACCTCAGTGAGTACTTTGGAAGCCTGCTGTGTCACTTCAATCACAGCTCCACCAGAAATGATGTGCCATAAAACCCTGTGTCACATTCTGCCTAATAGAACTACCTGGAGCATCAGCATGGATAAACAAAATAAACTATCAAAGTGAGATGCATGCTTTTGTATTACAACAATTTGTTTTCCAGAGAAGGCAGAATACTGAAACAAACCATCTTATGTGTCAGTTTTTAAGTTCAGCATGTGTCTAACACTTACTCCTGAAAAGTGCTGAGAACCCACGACTCCTATTGAATTGGTATTTGCTTCCAGCCTGAAGAAAATTAGAGAAGGCTATTTCTGAGAGCTGAGGGAGCTGGCACTGAGAGTAAGCGACAGGGATTGGCTTGGCAAGTAAATATCATCATCTTCCAAAATTGTTTCTGATCCAATTCTCATAATGACAGCTAAGCTTCCAAATCGAGTCAGAGTCAGCAATGCAAACAAGTGGGAGCTCTTCCTTTTCACACTCTAGGTGCTTTTCTGCTGTCCTCTGTAATCCTCTGTTGGTCCTTATTTCTGCCTCCCTCGTCTGTGGGGCCTTTCTCACCCCTCCTCTCTCTGCTCATGAGAGGCTGCCAAACCCCTGATGGGTCACAAGCCCTCCCTGCTCCCTCCCTGAGATGCTGGCTGAGGAGTGATGCTCCCAGTCCCAGGCAGACCAGCAGGAGTGATGCTGAGGAGTGATGCTCCCAGTCCCAGGCAGACCAGCAGGAGTGATGCTGAGGACTGATGCTCCCAGCCCCAGGCAGACCAGCAGGAGCCCCCAGTGCTGGGGCTGCCCTTGCAGATGTGGGCGCAGCACGCCTCAGCATCCCGTGTGCTTTGGAGCTGGGTTTGAATCCCAAAGCAGCTGGGGGAGCAGCCTGTGAACATGTGCAACCCTTAGCACTTTCATAACACTTCCAGTGGCAGCAGAAGGTACTCAGGGATTAACTCTGTACCAAACCTGCTGCTCCTGGCTCCAGCCCACGGAGCTGTGCTTTCCTGGCTCCTGCTGCGGGATCTTCCCTGCCAGTCCTGCCTCCCCAGACACCCTTCTTTTTTTGCCTGCCTCTCTCTTTTAGCCTTGCACTCAGCTAAGAAGGGCAAAGAGGAATTATCATCCATGGAGCAACAAAGAAAAGAAAAAAAGCCACCAGTTATTGGCATGTTTTCCCTGTTTTAAGCAGCTGAATGTTTTTGGAGGCTTGGTTTTGATTACTAGAAGTTGGCAGGTGCCAAATCAAAGTGCTGAGCAGTTCTATCAAGTCATAAGGAAATCATGGAACATTTTAGCAAGCAGCCAGGCTCTTAATTTACTGACTGCTAAGTTTGTATCAAATATTTTCAATTGGAAAGCCTGCAATAATGATGTTTGGGGAAATATCTCAGCCCTATATGGAACCATTTTTGGTGCAGATGGAGGTTGCATGGGTAGAGTGGTGAAACTGATGTGAAACACTCTGATGAGATTCAGAGTTGGGTTGTAGCCTTTTAAATTGTCCAAAAAAGGTTCTGTCTGGAAATGACACTTCTTTGTTTTGATGGAAGACTTTATTGGAAACTTTTACTCATTTAAAAATAGGGAAAAACTTAGTAAAATATCCCTTAAATCATACTTTTCCTGTGAAGTAAAAGTAATAAAGTAAATAATAAAGTATCACATCTCAGTAAGGCCATCATATGTAAATGCATGCTCTTCCCCCATTTAACAGAGATTTAACTCATCTGGATTTCCAATTCTATCTAAAACAGTCTTCTTGAAAGCTGTATTTCCTAACCAGGGGGGAAAAACCCTTTCCTGAGTAACTCAGAGTAGAATGTGGCCTAGTGTCCTGCCAAGAGAAAAACAAAAGCAATAAAAGTTTTAAACGAATGGATGATAGATTCCACTTCCACATTTTTTATTAAACACGTTTTTCTGGACTGAAGGGCATAAGTAGGACATGGTATTCATGGAGTCACCTTAGCTTAGCAAGCAATAGAAGTACAAATTCTTTCAGCTGTAATTATGGATTTTGCTGGCACATCACTAAATTAGCCAAGTGACAAAATTAGCTGGTTTATTGGCTAAAGACCAAAAAGAATTAATCTGAGCCCCTGATGTTACTATCCCTGGGCAGTGAAAGGCTTTTAATAAACCACAGGATCAGAGAGAGTTAACCAGGAAAATGTAGCTTGCCACAAGCAGTGTTTGGTAGGTGTAGGACTCTTACAAACCACTTAACAGATGGGCAAAAGAAGTGTAAGACAGGAGGATGACTAAACACACCTGAACTTGCTTGCACTGAGATAAAAAGACACAAATTTTATGGACACGAAAATGAAAAGTTTGTAAGGAGTCAATATAAGAATACAAGCCTTTATATATCAGAGATTTTGTGGAAATTGTTGTGTACAGCCTTCTGAAGATGTTCAAAACAAGCAGATCACTCTGTGCATCTCATATATATATGTATATATATATATATCTGAATAATTTGAAGATATGAAGGCTAGTGTGAATGAATATCAAAACTTTAATCAGTATAAATAAAGGCCTAAATCTAAACCATACCTTAGATGATGCCTTCCACTGGTATATCAAGTTTGTCATGGCCCTTAGAGGTTTAATTTTCAGGACTAAAAGACTGGGCAGGTTCCTCAAGGAGGCTTTGGAAGCTTATACATTAAACAGACACCATTGGCAGCTTTCAACCTAACAATATTAGTATTTCTGAGCTGAATAGGATAACTGCAGCAAACTCCTAAACTGAGAAAATCAAATAAAACAAAACTTCAGTTGAATTAAAGCTAGTTGGATTTAGGAATTGAGAGAGAAATGGGATTAATGGTAACATGCATTGTGTGTAGCATCAGTAGGAGAGGGTATGGAATTGCAAAAGACAAAACAGCAGGGTCTTTCTATTAAGGGAGATGAAAAAGTGTAAAAATTAGCATTAAGTGTTAATTTTATTTTCATCCAGATATAAAACTAGGAAATCTATTTATCTTGCAGTATCACTGCTATTATCTTGGTAAATTCCACCTTTATGACCAGTGTTTTAGGAAGGTGACTGTAGGAACAGTGACTTCCATGGGATGCATTGGTAACAACATTCCCATGGCAGCAGGAGGGTTAAAGTCAAACTTGGAACTGCTGGATACACAGCCACGTGCCACCTATGTGTGCATTCAGAAATGGGGGAAGAACACAAATCACAATAAAAATCACAATAAATAAGTATGAATAGTTAAACAATGGGTTGTTTTTGTTGTTTTGGTGGTTTTTTTTTTTTTTGGTTGGTTGGTTTTTCTGGTGAAAAATAATAAAATGGAGATTTATACCTGCAGAGAGAAAAAGTTCTTTTCCCCTCAGCTGAACTTGAGGGCTTCTCAGACCAGACCCCAGTTGATGAAATGTGGAGTTTTTTCAGAGCTGCTTACTGTAATCAGGCCACCCTCTCACAAGTTCAAGGGTGCTCCCTGTGCTAGTGATTGGCCAGGAACAAGTGCCAAAATCTGCCAAAGTGGATTTCTGGCTGAGAGATCTCAGCTGGTTCCTCAATCTGGCTTGGTAAATTGGCAGAACAATCAGGTTGCCACCTGGCTAGTTAAAAAAATAAATAAATAAAAGGACAACAAAGACAAAATTGATCCTTACTTCTTTCTGTGGTGGCTTGCACGTGTGCTGGCACGCTGCCTGAGGTTTTTGAGGAGCACTACTGAAGAGGAGTGGGGTGAGCCTAAACAAGCGCAAAAAAAAATTAAGAATTTACAGAACTGCAAAAAATGCTCGATAATTCATATTACACATAGTATTTACCTCAGGAGTCTCTTTTAAATGTCATAAAAAAATCTTTCCCATCAAAGAACAGGAATGTACATTGAAAGCATTTTTTAAAAAATACTGTTTTAAGAGCCAAGTGGGAGCCTTGTGCTGAGTGTATTTCAAGAATCAGTGACAAAGTTTAAGAGCAGGCAAAAAGATGTCCTTAACCCTATGTTAAACTAGAGAAAACATGAGTGTACCTCGTAAGTGAAAGAGATTTTTCTTCTTGTTTTTAGAGATTTTTTTTTTAATTAGTTTGAGTTTGAAAAGTTTATTCAAATGTCTGAAAGGCCTTCAAGTTCTCAAAATACAATTAACTGCAGAGTATTAAATAAAAAGGATACTTAAGAGCAAAGTACAAGGAGAATGCAAAACCTGAAACAGCAGAGAAGCACCAGGTGGAAAAAACCATCCAGAGTAAGTTCTGATCTTTCCACGTACCTTCAAAAGCTTATGAGCAATCATTAAAATGAAAAGAATAAGCCTGATGTTGTATTTCTAAAACCCTCAAAACCTTTTTAGATGCTGTTAAAAAAAAAAAAAAAGTTTAAAGCATTTCTAAAGACCTGGAAATGATTCCAGATAATAACCCAATTTGGCTAGCAACAGCTCTTTCTGCTTCATAAAGATCTCAGTGTAAAATGGAACTGCAGGGTCTGCCATGGGGTTAACCAATCCAGAGGGATGGAGCCCTTCTCCTAGGAGGAAAGACTGTTATGCTATAGATTAAGCAAAGAGAATTCTTTTTGTTGCTACTTTTTCTTATGGATTTTCAGAGTTTCAATAATTTTTTTTTGCTAATTTTTTTAGATTCTTTTAGGAGTCGACTCTATAGTATCCAAAAGGAAAATGAAAACCATTAAAACATTTCTTTACCTGTTAAATTTTCAATACTAGTATTCTTAATCTAATGTCAGATTTTGCTTTGAGAATTGAAGAGATAAACATATTTTAAAAGCATTTAGAGGGTTTATGTGCAATCAAAATAACATATTTCATCAAGATAAGGCAAATTTCTTTCTGCCCCAAGGGTCAGTATGCAATACTGTAAGACTAGAGAGTTTATAACCTTTATAAATTTTTGGTAGTTTACTACCAGTTTAATTATTTGAACAATTTCAGTTGAAACATTCCATAGGAAATGAAGCCAGATTAACAAAGCACAAAATATATTTCAAACAGCAGCATTAGATAACCCTGTATGCAACTGTTCAAGACATAGATGGCAAGTGCAGCTCCTAGAAGAAAAAAGTAATTGCAAGTTCCTTGACTTCTCCCTATCCTACCTTTCCCCTAACTTTTCAGCATGTGAGTTTCACCTTCTAAAACATGATATTAAACAGCTCCATATAAATATCAGAGTACAAGTCAGTGGAATTCACACTGGATCAGATTTTGCAATGTGCTCTGGAAAGACAAATCATCTGTCTGGAAAGAGATCTTTTCATTTAAGCAGACGACAAGAAATATTTGGCCTGACCTTGGCCATAAAACAAAAGCATTTCATGCTGTCCTGAGTTAATCAAAGTTCAGCGAGAACCAAAACTGCCACAAAAATCTGCAGGCTGCCACCCCAGGGTTAGAAAAATGATGCTCCTGTTTGGGATCAGTCATTTGAGTTACGCTGCAGAAATTATATGTTTTCTTATCTTTCAGGAGAACATTCCCCTCATGTTTTCCATCTCGATTCATGGTTCACTCATGATTGTTTGATGATCCTGAAAGAACTACGACCTTCTCTTTGAAAGCGTGCAGGCAGTCCTGGAAGTGTTTGTGGGCACATGGCAGGAATACCAACGAGGTTACAAATACAAACAGGAAATTCCGTAAGGCTGGGTTTTGTCACGCAGGAGTCAAGGGCCAGCTTTGTCACTGACTTGCATAATTGATCCCTAAGTGAACTAAAGAGAGACAGAATGGGTGAAAAGGAAACATTTCTTCATTTTACTACATAGTTCAGTGCTAGTTTTCGAAGTAAGACTGTCCTAATAAATTGTACCTGGTAGTATATCTGTTTTCAAATCATTCCTTTGGTAGAAGAAGATTATCATTAAAAACTTGGCTTGTAGAATAACACAGTGAACTTTTATTATCAAGTTCCTTTATAAATAATGAACCATATACATTTGTAATAGGAACTTGTTGGATGAAAGAAAACTACTTTTTAGCAAATTGTATGTCCATAGAGGTAGTCTGATTTGTGTAGAGACTAAAAGATGAGAAGAAAATGCCATTGAATCTCTGAGACTGAAGATTAGATGGTAAATTCTCAATGTAAATTATTATGGAAACTTATGTCAGTTTTTTAGTTACTCATGACTTTCTGTATTTGGTGAAATGGGGGCTTGTCTGGAGGAAGCTGTGATAAGTGCCACATGACATCATTCTACTACTATTACAACTATCATTGTAATAATTCATATTTCAAATCAGTTAAGAACATCTGACTGCAAACAAAATTAGCAGAATTAGAAATATTTCTTTGTATCATCATCAGAACCTGGGATACAGCAGAGATGTTCTCAGTATGTTCAGAGCATACCTCAGTATGTATTTTAAACATCATAATGTTTTCATTAAACAAACTATTAAGCAGGTACAAGAACTTTGAAAAAGAGTACCATTCTCTAACAAACCAAAACTGCTCATTTCTTGCCATTTCCTGGTAAGATGAGCCATGGGGACAAAATTACTTTCTTGAAATTGTCCCTCATTTTGATGGGGGTGAAAAGAAGAAGTACAGAATGAGGTTCCTGCCCAGTCTGCATAAGAAAAATCAGACTTTTCCTCTGAAAATAACCATTTGCTCCATATTTGAGGGCATTTTAACCTCAAACACAGTATTTAGCACACCAAGGAGCCACACAAAGATTTGGGAGGGTTTTTACTGTGTGGTTGTATACTTACATATGAAGAAAGGACCTATGTTGTGTTCAACTGTGATCAAAAATAATGTGGTACATTTTTCCAGTCTACTTTGGATAAATTCAGTACTCTTATTCATGCTAATAAAAGTCATGCAATATGAGCACAAGCCAACACTGAAATTACCCATAGTGCCATTCAAATTAGTAGAGAAAAATATGTTCACTCCCTGTAATACTGGATTCTTTTTGCCCCTTTCTTTTTAATTTCTATTAATACAAATTATTTGAGCATTAGTATATTGGCCTTAATTAGCTTTCATCTTTCCCCTTTTGATTTAAATATTGCCAAGCTCCATTAAACTGGCTGAGTGAATGCCAGAAAATGGTCTACTGCTGAATTCCAAGTGTGTGTCTTTGTCACAGCGTAAATTGAAAGGTCACAACAGGTCACCTAATTGCTTGGTACATATTCTATTAATTGCACTTTTAATGTGTAAAGCACACTGAAATTATCAGATAAAGGGTGCTACATTCTGGTAAAATATCAGGCGTGCCTGAATCACAGTCAGACAACATAAGAAAATTATTCTAATTTCTGCTCCAAATTTTTTGATGTGGGTCCATTTCCCTTTTATTTGAATTGACAGTGACTTGCTCACCTCCACTTTGCTTCTCAGAGAAGGGAAACTTGGAATATCCAAGAGCAGCAAGGTGCCCTCTCCTTTGATTTGTGGGATGTGCTCTGTTCAGGAAGAACGTAGGAATTCTGCGGTACTTCTCGGTATTTGTCTCTCTTAATTCCTTCAGAAGGTGTGTTTATACTGTATCATTTCTCTAAAGAAACACTGTCAAGATGAAAAATGGAAGGACTAGGAGTTAGGAAAAAAAATTAAGGTGGTGAGGCTCTGCTTTAGTTTTATCTAGTATCTGCAAAAATTGATGAATAACAGCTGCAGAATTGGTATTTGCCTAATCCTGCGAAGTGTTGGCTCCTCTGAGTGATAAAATGCACCTTAAATTCCCAGTGTGTAAGAAAATATATATATATTTTTTTAATTAATCAAAAACTTACTATCTCAAGCCAAAGTCTCATCACTCAATCTCCACTTTCCACAATCATTATCACCTCCTGATGCATATGTGGAGCTTGTGCATCACTGCTTCCAGCAATGTGTCATCTTTCAACCAGATATCATAAACCAAAGGCCACTGAGACAAAATTGGTTTTTAAAGCAACTCACTCAGCATCAGATTGGAACTTTGCTCACTTTTTGGGATATATTTAGCACTCTGCCATAAATAGTTTTGAGAAGGTGAATGGTTTGTTCCCTATTTCAATTTATGAAATGATGAAGTTTAATCTCTAAAGACAAAGCAGGAAGAAATTTAGCCTCTTACTTATGGAGGTTATGAAATGACAGCTTTCAAATTGCTCAGCATTTGTAGGAATTGTTATGGTGGAAAAGCTGAGCAGTCAGTTTGGCTCCAGTAATAATTATGTACAGTTAGGAAAGCAAGATGACAGGATAAACATTAAAAAGAAACATTAATTGCAATAATATTATTTTGCAAAAGAATTCCATCTTTTCTTCAGAAACCTTGGAACAGTTTCAAAGATCAAAATTGCTTTTAGTTTGCTACAAGAAGTTATATGTTGTCTAAATTAAACTGCCTTTTCCCTAAAAATTAAATTTTAATGCAGAAATTATCAAAACTGAGTTATTCATCTCAGCAGCTAAAAAAAAAAAAGACAATAGTTCAAATGCTCTGTTATTACTGATGATCTAGCAGATTAGTATTAAACTCCAAAACTAATTCACTTTGTTATTTGTTGCATATAACTGAATGTGAAAAAAATGGAAAATATTAGAAATAAAGTGGCAGCCTTGACTGTAACAGGAGGGCTTCCTCCTGAGGAGGAGTTCCATATATGACTAAAACACAATGCAAGTGAAATTTAGACATGAAATTAAAAGGAAAAAAAAAAGACACAAACCATCCTTTCCACAGGAATTTTCATTCAGTTCCAGATTCACTTTAGCTGTGACACAAATGCAGGTACCAGAAAGGTCCCAGGTCTGCAGCAGTTAAATAACTGCATTCAGCTCTTCAAAATATTCCCAGGAAGTGCATTTCCAAACCCCCTGTGAACTCATTCTTGCAACAGAATGTCATCATCCTGTGCATAAATATTTGTGCAGGAAGACTTTTCTGTAGGCAGAGCTCGGAACATTATTGTGCAATAAAAAAGAGGTATGTTGCTTTTATGGACAAGGAGTGTTTCCAAAGTGTTGACAACAAACCCAAACAAATAAGAAGCCAAAAAGGTTTTCAGAGTATAGATAGATGTACTGATAATTTTAGATGTGTCAGGATGTCACTTGCCAAAGTCACAAATATTATATATTTCTGTGGTAGAACAAATTTTGGTTCTGTAGTATGTTTTCAGAATTGCTGTCCATATTTAAGCTGGTGCAATTCAATATAGATTATTGAGCAGAATATTGTCTGTACATTTTTTTTATAAACTATCAGTCTGCACTGTGAAGTTATTTCTATTTTGTCTTTTTAGAGAAGAGACTACCCCAAGAGATGGGTCTCGAAAGGCCTGACAATATCACTTTTGAAACTATTTACATTCCTGACACTGCATAATAAAATTTTTATTCTGTTCTTTTGTGACTTTTTATTGCTTTTTTTTGAAACATCATGTTTTATTATCTTTCAGTCCTGTTATCAATCTTGAGCAATAAGATGACTGTAATGACCTGTTTTAATAAGCCTATTACAGATTTCCATGTTGATTTGACATACCTAAGTGTAGTAAAATGGTTTATGAGGAATAAACAGCTGAGTAATATCACATTCATATCCTGGGAGATGAAGTGATTGTAGATGAGAAATAAATAATTGAAGAAGACACAGCCTGGTTATTTCAGTTTCTGGACTCCTATGAAACAATGTGACTGTGTCAGGGATGGAACCATGCACTTCACTCACAACAAAGAAGACACAGTACACTTTACTGATAGAAAGGAGAGATAACCTATTAATAATCCACACAGTGCGATGATATAGTCATGAAGCTTTCATTTTTTGAAAGCAAAATACTTTAGCTATGAAATATATTTAATATTTGGCACTTTCACTACTCCTGTGAAGAGACTATATTGGAAATCTTGAATTTAAATGATTAAATTCTTAAACAAAAAAGTTCATTTTTATTCACTTACATAGAAGAAAATGACCATGTTTGGAACATGGTGGGGGGAAAAATCCTAATTAGGTCAAAGATGTTATAAAAAATGAACATCAAGGCCCATGAAGTTTCAAATAATCAAGCCCTGTAATCTACCAGGAAACAGACCTTCAGTCATTTTAAAATGAATCAACTCCATTTCAGTAAACAAGAAACTTGGGGTGTGGAGGAGTGACATCCCAAAACACAAGGGACCTGTGTCTTTTCCTCAGGGAACGGGAAATCATTCAAAGTGGTTTTTAGCAGTTTGATGGACAGTAGCTGGTACATTTCAAACTCACAGGGCTGGTTTAAGGAGAAGTAATTTAAGAGTATAGTTGGTTCACTAAGGTGTTTTGGGATATAGTGATGACCGAGAGAGACTTGGAAATTTGAGCACACGCTCACCTCTGTTACTCATTTCTTCCTTTGTTCAGCTAGAGAAGGTTTGAGCAGGCTCTGAAAGACCTTCTGCTGCAAAAACAACCTGAATTTTAGCTCAAACCAAAGGGATAATAAAATATTTGAAATGTAAATAATCACTCCTTTACTAAAAAAATTCTCATCTATGTTCAATGTATAATTTTCCATTTTATTTTTGACATTTCTGCACGTATTTCAGATATCTTTTTGCATCCTGTATTTTTCTTTAGAAACACTGAGGAAAACAAAATTATCATGAACCTTTCGGAGACAGAAAAATTAGTTTTTAATAATCACATACCATGCATGTCCTTTTCATAAGCTACCATCAGAAATATTTATGCATCGTGTACTTGTTCCAAGAAATTGCAGTACAGTGTGTATTCCAGAGATAACATGTAGAGGAATCTCCTCCATATGTTTTAGTTTGTTTTGTATGTTGGTATATATTCTAATAATAGACAGAACTTGGGGATTTTTTTTTTAATTTATGCTTTCCCATATATGGAAATACATATATGTCTTAACTGGAATAAGCCAAACACTTTGACTGCTGTATTGGCATTTATGCTTGAGAAAGTTCAGGCCTGGAAGCTCTTGCAAAGCAAGTTAAAAGGCCAATCCCAGCCTTTGACCCAAAAGGGAATATTTAAGTTCAGGCTCAATCAGTTGAAAATGCAGGGCAGAATATGCCTTTAGATGACAGAGTTTGATTTACAAGATACACAGATCTTTTACATCAAGCTGAGCTAATTCAAGTTTGTGTTTTGACTGTGTACACAGAATATCTATAATTTATTTATGACCTATTAGGGAGATTGTTTCCAGCGTGTAAGAAATCCTAATTAGGACCACTGTTTTTAAAAAGGAAACTCACAATTTCTTTTATATCCTGTCATCAAAGGCACAAAGGAGAAAGCCTTTGTTCTTGTTTTTGTTGGGTTTGGTTTGCTTTTCTCCTTGCTGTCTGTTGAATGTCAAGAGGCCATACACCAGCTACTGCAGTCAGGCCTTTGAAGTCCCCAAAGAATTTCAGAATTCTCCTGAAGAGTTTATTTCTTGCAATGCTTATTTCCCCCATGGAATCAGGATTCCTGAGGGACCTGTGATGCCAGACCATCTGCAAGGGCTGTTGTCTTATTCTGAGCACGGGGGGCACAGCATTAAATAATGTGTGGGAGTTTAACGTGCGCCCCACGATCTCACAAAGATAAATGGCATGAAGATAAAGCCTTCCAAACCCATTCCCATTCACCCTTCTGGAATACCATGTCCTGGCTGCTGCCCCTAAGCAGGGATGGAGGTGGAGGAACAGGTGGCCACAGACACCTGGGACACAGTGTGTACAGCCCAGGATCAGTGTTTGCAGGTAATAGACTGTAAAGTAGGGCATAAACAATTAGGTAGAGGATACAGAAAGCCATAGTTGTCCATAAATTGCAGAGAGTGTCTCAAAGACAGCATAGCTCACTGCTGCAGGGTTACTTGGACCTGTTAAATCAACATAATTATTCCCACAGCACCCACCCTCGGGCAGAAAGGGATAACAGAGTACAGTAAATATGCTGTGAAATATATATTTGTCTTTGCCATTTTTTTATCAATATCATTAATTACACTTTGATTTAGTCTGAGACCAGGATGGGCAGCCAGGACTGAGTGACACCAAAGCAGGATTTGCATGCAGTTTTCCCTGTGTCATGGTGCTTTCAGATCTGTCAATTTTACAAGACAATACACTCTGTGATTTCAACTTTATTTCCTTACCTTATTAAGGAATGTAACAAACACAACAAACAGAGGCTCCATCACATTTACCCAGACTCATCTATCAGGTTTGTCAGCTTTATTCACCATTCAAGTGAAGATTCCTGAGATTTCATTGCTTGATATAACTCTGGTATCAAATGCCTGTGAGGAAAAGAAAAGGCTTGGTTACCTAGCTAAGACAGAAAGTGCTGACCCTCCCTCTTCCATCCCGGTGCAGGCATCCCCTGTATCATGAAGCAGGAAAACCTCAGCACTCCAGCTGCAGCTGAATCCACTTCAAAAGCTTTTTGGGTAAGATCATAGAGCCAAAGAATGGTTTGGGTTGAAAGAGATCTTTCCAGCCCATCCCTCTGTAATGAGCTGGGACATTTTCAGACAGATGTTTTGTACTCTCAGCCTTGGAGGCTTAGTCTATGAGCCTTAGTCTATCCCATTTCTGTAAGGTGGTGGGTTCTGGGGGCACTGCCAGACAAAACTCAGTGGCTGCTGGAGACAGCAATTTGCAGGCCTAATTGTGGCTGAATAGTGAGTGTCCTTTCAGCTCTTCCTGACCACCTGCTCACCTGTGCTCTCACTTTGACCTAATGTGCTGCTCTCAGCCTAACATGAAGTCTAGCATGAGATGGCTTAGCCAAAATCTAAACTGGGGATGAGTAAACAGTCACACCCTGGATCATTTTGTACATCAGACCTCAGCAGCACTGGCAGTGCCAGCAGAGCCTGGTCCTGGGGTGTGCATGACACTCAGAGCTGCCACCCTGCTCCCCTGTGGCTAAGTGTGTCAGCATTGCTTGGTATGGAAATTTAACAGGATAATTGAGGCCAATCAGCTTGTGTATTGTGTGACAGAAAAAGGGATGCAGTAGCCTTAAGTTTACTTTTATCTTTTTTTGAACATTTCAGTCTTAGACTCCTAAGAGTAATTCATACACAAAGTGTGTTTACTTGTAACCCATGAACTCATCCTAAACCTGCCTTTCTCAGGGACAGGAGTATTAATGAAGGTAAATACACAGTCATACTCTCCCTGTATGGCTGTATAATTTATTCTTTCACATTACACAGAATCAGCAGGATTTGAACACTACAGATACCAGGACAATGCCCAAGCAACCAGGGTGGAAGCCTCTGTTCTTTCAGATAAATTAGTAAAAGTAATGGGGTGGATCCATCTTATTATAGGAAACTGTATTAAGGCAGATTAATGCTGTTAGGCTGAATAACACCATAAAGCTGGGAGATGTTCCCAGGTTTCAGGCTAAAGGACTGCCAGCCCCAGCTAGAAATGCAGGGTGTGTCTTTCAGCAGTGAAATTAAGCCACTGGTGAGACCAAAAGGCATCCTAGGAAGACTGAAGTGTCTCCTGCAGCTGAAAGCATGTTTATTTTTCCAATGGAGGCTTTTTTGAGCATCCTTTACTTCAAAACATGAAAATAAAATGAACTGCATTTACTGGCACAGTTTTCTGGGATTTAAAGGCCTGAAAAACTTCTTGTTAGTTATTGAGAGTGAAAACAAAAGAACTCTGAGTCAAAGCTCACTCCTTTCATAGTCTTTTATTTCTTCTTCAGCATAGATCTGATTTCTGCACATATTTGGTATTATCTAAACTGTTTTGCTTGAACACTGTCATGTCATTTTGTATATGGGTCCTGCCAAAGGAATACTCACTGTTGACTGTTTTTCTCCAAGGCTTTAAGGTGTGTTTTTAGAAGTGCCTCTGGGGCTTCTTGTTTCCCGTACCTCAAAAGAAATCTTGCATGTGCATCCTTTCTTCCTTCCTCTTTGCATTCATCAAAAATGAACAAAGGATGGTGTGGGCAGTGAGCTGCAGTCATACATAAACCATGCCTCTGTCTCAAGCTGTTGCTGTGAAAGCCCTGTTGAAGGCTGTATTTACTGAAAGCCCCTTTTATACATCAGTGCTGTGGGACTCACCAGGGGTACAACAAAGCACCAGTGATTTTTTGTTGTTTTGGCTCCACACCCACATCCAGCGGGCTGGCTCCAAAAGGATGGGCACATAGGAGTATCCCTAAGGGATCCCAGTGCTGCAAGTCCCTCCTTAGGGATTTGGAATTTCTTTTTGCAGTGGCAAACGATCTCTACGAACTTCCTGGGCTTCCAGAAATACTAATCAGCAGTTCTGGTCTGTAGCACATTTATTACACCCTGACGTGCTGAAGACAGCCTGTTACAAATAGAACTGCCTCGTGAAAAATGCTGTTCCAGTGTTTTATAATAAAGTGCACCAATTAGATGCATTCATTAGGACAAACTGCTTGTCTTTCCTTATATTAGATCTTTTAAAAGGCACAATGCATCTCATAGCTCATTCTGCTCTGTATTATTATTAATTGAACAGAGCACATTACAAAGTTTTAATCCAATAACTGTAAATACATAATGAATAATATTTCCTTGGAGGCTGCCAGGGTTGAAGCAGCCTCCTTTGCAGCTTTGCATACTCACAGTAAGATATATTATTGCCAAGTCCCCTCTTCCCTGGCTGGAGGTTCCCCACAGGTATTGCAGGGACACCACCAGAGCAAGGAATAGTGCCTGTGTGGAAGAAGACAAATGTGTCATTTGTTAAAAGGCAAATTAGTAGCCAAGCCTAAACTGCAGGCTTTCAACTTTTTCTTGTTGGAAAGGGTCTCATGCTCCAGTTCTTCACGTTGTCTTGCAGGTCCTTGGATGCCAAACAGAAAACAATTTTTTTAATTTTTCCGGCGTGAGGGCTCCTAACTGCAGCATATTATTTATAAAGGGGAAACGGCAAACACTAAATGAAGACAAAAGGAAACATTCTGTTCCTCTCTGGAGGAGCTCAGCATTATTCTACAAGGTTGTGGTTGGGCATAGTAAGATGAATTGAGCAGCTGCTCCTCCTGACAAGAGCATTACTTCTGAAATTGCTAGGAATACATGAGGTAGCTGGCACTCCCTGGTTATACTTAAGTAACAGATATCATCTCAGCAAGACTGGCCTGAACTCGGTGATAACGACACAGGATTTTATTTTATAAAAGACTCTAGGGCATGCTGAAGTAATTTTTTTTTTATTTTCCCCTGTACTCACTAGGATTTTCATATGGAATAAGTTTTTGCAGTTATTTAGTACTCAAGGTGTGTAGCAGGGCTAATTAGCTTGAAGAGAAGTAGTGCATTAATACAGTGTTACTGCCACTAATGAAGCCCCATAACTTTCAATTCTGAGCTATTTTATGGTCAATTGAATGAAAAATGGTCAGAGAGGGAGATGAGGTCTCTTTGTAGGTATCCTTGTAGCCAGCAACCTGAATTATTTTCAGAAATTCCGATTATTGCCCTTAATTAATGAGATCTGTTTTTCCAGGATCCAGGCCTTTGGCACCTAAGGATACGTGGTACAATAATATTAATCTCCCAAGACCTGATCCCATGACAACTGAAAATACTAGCAGAAAATTAAAGAGGAATTTTGCACCTATTGTCATTTTGGCCTGAAAATATCCTACAACTGTGAAAATTCTAACAGTATCCAGCAGGATCAGGTCATAGTGAAGTAAAGAAGTAAAATATATACCAAAAAAAGGGAAAATGAAAAGTATCTAAGCATAGTAGCTATTGAAAAGCTGCAAACCTGGGAATTTTTTTTTTCACAACAGAAAGTTAATCTTAAATTTGTCATCCACTGGTTTTCCTAATATCATGAAATCAATGATGTTGCTAAGCACTGATAGGACTCTGTGTCTGTCTAGGATTAGTAGCACTTTAATTCTTTAATTCTCATTACTTCATTGCCTTTCTATTTATGCCTGATGATGACTCTGCAGAAGGCAGCACTGTGTGTTCCACACCTGGAGACAGGGATGGGGAAGCTGCAGTGCTACACTTTTCATAAGTTAAATACTTCTCCAAAGTTTTAAAAACACAAATCACAATGAAATGCACTTTTATCTGGCAGAGTAAGGTCAAATATTTTTCCCATTTGATTGGACTGGTTCTAACCTTTACCAATGCCAGCTGGGGGAATTCATCAATTCCAAAACATTGTTGAGGGCACATTCCACAAAATTCTTTCTGTTGGTGTAAGTAGGGCCAGTTAGTCCACACAGTCATTTTTCCAAAGAAGCAACTTGATTTTTGAAGAGGAATCTTAGGCATATACCTGTAATCCTAAAATCCAGCTCAACTACTGCCTAAGTCTGAAGACACCTGACCTCCTTAGGTGTCTCCTTTTTAATCAGAAGAATCTCCAGGTATTGATAAATTGACTTTTAAGTGTATCTAATGAAAACTTCATAGAAGACTGAGCAGATTTACAGCACATGGCTACATCTTTTTAAAGATGCCTTATCCAAGGCTGAGCTTCCCCACGAGTGCAGTAATAGTAACTATTTTCATGTAAGGACACAAGGAAGAACCAGAACACCAAGTCTGCTGTATGTGCTTCCACATATTTGTGCAGGCATGGTCTTAAAATGGTGGTGACTAAAAAAAAAAATAAAAAAAAGAAAAAATCCTCTTCAGGAGCCAGTTTCAACTCAGTCCTGGGCTTCATCTAGAAAAATAGGAAAAAATAGAGCAGACCTCTTCCTTCAGGTTTCTTTTATAAGAACATTATACCATTTATTTTAAGGAGAGAAAACTCTACCTCCAGTAGAGTTTTCCAGGGGCATCCTCTCTCAGTAACCTGGAATGGACACCATTTGTTAAGGAAACAGTAGGAAATGGTGAAATGTTTTCCAAGAGCATTTCCTGTTGGAAGGTGTACAGTAAAAACAGCTCTCAGAATGACAGCAGGCCATTTAAATCTCCAAACACTGGATGAAGAACATTGACACCTAGAGAGGTTTTGGTATTTTGTTGTATCAACAAATATTAAAAAAAAAAAAATGAAGCTTCTGACATTACAGACCTCAGATCTGGTCTTTAGGTCAAACTCAGGTATTCTCCTAATGGAAAAAAGAAATTACTACTTATGCTTGGTAGCTTAATAATTCAAGCTGGAACGTAGGAAAATCAGCTTTCAGCATGTGCTTCAATTTTAAATGAACAAAATTAAATTAAAGGCTAAAATGAAAAATGTCTAATCAGGAAAGCCAGGACTAAATTCTGACTGCCATATTTCACATAACAATTTATCCTCTTAGCTTGAAGTAACACTAGATCCTCACCTATCCAAAGTTGTCCCTTGGCACAATTACATGTCTGTGAAACTATTGGTTGTTCTTTGTTTTTTTCACTAATACAGAGCAAAAATACACTTTAAAAACCCTTTAAAAGGAAGAAGTAGCTTGCAATGAACCTGAAATCTGTTTTGAAAGACAGTACAGTTCTAGAGTCATATAAAATTAAAAACTATATGCTACGCCTCAGTTGTTTTTAATATATATATATATCTCTTTAAATATGCTCTAAAGTAATGTTGTAATACTGAAAGTCTTCAACAGATTAATATATAAAAACTACCAAAACTACCAAAAGAATCTGAGCCTCTTAGATGGCCATGTATTTTTACCAAAAAATCCAAAAGATTTTTTTTTTTTGATATGCAAGATTTCATAAATACTTTCAAGTTCTTTAATAACAAGGCTTAATTAAAATCCAGGTGGCATTTATTTCACGAGGGTGAACATTTGAATTTCAGACTCAGTGTAGCACACTTTTCTCTCTCTGGCTTTTACAGTGATTTGAACACTTAACTCCCTTCAGCAATTTTGGAAATCTCAATTTGTAGCAATTATGATGAGGAGCCATATACTTGATAGAAAGAAAGAAAGAAATAAAAAATAGTTAGTTAAGTTCAAGATCTGTACCTAGATTCCTTTTAAAATAATGAGCCCACACAAATAAAATGGGAAATCTTGCCAGAATACTCCAGCTCTCTTTTTCAATTTGCATATTAAATTGTACATCCACCAGTTTCTGTTAATTCAGCAAAACAAGAACTTCTTATGAAAGTAATTGTGTTATTAGTCTACCTTGGTAGTAATGATCCTGAGGTGAAGGTAGCAAGTAATTGTATTTCTAACTGTGCCTTCTTTTTAATAATTAGTTGTAAAGTTATGTTGTGCCTTCCCTGTTCATGTGAACTTTTCTCTCATCTCCTGCACTACACTGAGCCGTGTTTAAACTAAAAAGGCAGTTTTCTGCTAAAAAGGCAGAATTCTTGAGATCCTTGTGGTTAATACTTGTTCAACAAGCCTGAAGCTGATATTCTCACACCTTTTCCAGCTGTAAACTGCTTTACTAATTTCCCTTTTCATTAGACTTTTCCATGTTATTCTGCTTTATGCAATATAAAATTTGAAATACTGGCCTTGTTTTTAAAAGCTTTGACCAATTACGATAACAAGGAAACTGGAAATGTAAGAAACCTTGACCAAACAAGGAATAACTGGCCAGATTCTCCCTCTACACCCCTTGCTCTCACAAAAAGAGTAGTTTAAACCATCTAAAAAATATTGGTTTGATACTGGCTGCAATATATCTTTATAGAAGTTGTACATTGCTTTTGCTTTCAAGTTTCTTTTGGCATTTACCTAGGTCAAATTTTATTTATATATACTGAATGTTATTAATATTAAAACATTCCCTCCTATCTCTTGACTGCCTGGAACAGGAAAAAAAAAAACAAAACCCAAGTCTATTGGCCTCGTCTATTGATTAAAAAACTAGTTTATTATAGGTGTAAATTAAAGGGAAAGGTTGTCTATTAAATCCTGGTTACACAGAGCCTACTGGACCCTCTCAAAAAATTGCCAGGTGTTGTTTATTGCAGATATTGACCAAATGCTAGGAAAAGCAGCCGTGTATCACAGACCTTTCATGTTCAAACAGAAATAAAGTGTTCCCTTTATATGTTCTTTTTTCACCAGCTAGAAAGATGCTGAACTCATGTGTAAATGTAAAACCCAGAGAAGGGAAAAAAACCCAGCAGAATAAATTGTTGAGACTCCTCCAGTGAATAGAGTGAGACAGGGAAAATTAATTCCTTTTCATCCTGATGGCTTCCTTCTTACCCTACCTTTTTGCATTTTAAGAGTCACTCCACTCTCAGAAAAAAAAAAAAAAAGCTTGCTGCTTTCATTTAGAATGTAAATTCATTGTTTTAAACAAATTAAAAACAAAGGTGGAGAGATCACTGTCAACACTGTAGGATAATTTGTGTCTTCCCACCTGGCATTAACATTATTTATTTATTCCAGGTCATGTATGCATCACAGACTAATTATTTGCTTTGCTTACACAAGTCTCTCCATTTAGAACTATAGCAATTAGAGATTTTTTACTAAATGAAATTAAATTGTATAATTTATAACATTTCTGCATTTAGGTCAAGAAATGCCATACTGCTAAATTACATTTTTTACCTAACATGTATCTTATTTACTACATACCAAGCTGACATAATTTCTTCTTACACAAAATACTGATTTAAATCCTGTTTTGCACTACAGAGCTGTCTTTAATGTTTTAAAATTTTACAAATACTGAGATAAGGGAATTATTCCCATTTAATATCTTTGAATGGTGTTGAGGCTGGAGATATTTTCTGTGTACATGAACAAGCTGTCCAGTGTCAAACAGAAAGCAACATAATTAAGTTTTCTATGCTTGTAGCCCTAATATTTCTTTTTCCTGAAGAAACTGAAATGATGCACTCTGCTTTTACTCTCCTGAGGAACATTAACCTTAAGGACTGCACTGAAATTTGAGGGGAGCAGCAAAGTGGAGAGATCAAAAGAGTGGTCAGAAAGGAAATGGAAGGTCACTTTTAAAACCCAAAAACGGTACTAAAGATGGAACTCAAGCAGCTTGCCTGTTCTTCAGTGAGCAGGAGGGTGGAGATTTTGTTTTATCATCTCAGCAGTCCAAAATGAGCAGCAGTGATAAGCAGTGCTGTGCTTTACTAGGAGTACTTAGATGAGCTTGACTAGCCACAAGAATTATTTAATATCATCAGTCATTTTTGCTCTCCACAATGCCCATAAGTCAAGAATTTGCAAATGTTATCCTGGTGCTGCTAGAAACAGATTCACAGTGACCTCAATATGTCACCAGAAAGGGTTTCTGGAAATCCTTTTGTTTTCCATGTGGCATCTTAGTGTGTTGGAAATACAAATGTTGTGTTATTGCTTTAGCCACTTTGTTATTGTCACAAAATATTCACATCATATTACTTTAAAAAGTAGTGTTTATTCTCCACCAACTAGTTGAATGAAACAAACTTGCAGTTTGTTAAATAGTGTATAGATTGAAAACTTGAATTAGAGAAGATCAGATTTTTTTCTGTCACACGGAGTGGATGTTAATTGCATATATTCAGTCTGATCATTAAAAGACTGGAGAATCCTGCAGTCAGAACTGTGAGTTAGCATGGCTGAGTCCAAAAGATAAGCAATGTGTGTCTTGAAATGTACTTTTGGTTTTGTCTTTGTGACCTGTGGTGTGCTTCCAGGGAAATGTCACAAAAAGGGAGATTACCCCAATCTACCTCAGATTCTGTACATTTTACATATGTCACAGTTTTAAACTCCACACAGATTGGTGTTGGGAGGAAAGGGTTAAAAGAGGAGGCCTGGTGAGGAGGGGGTAGATTTCCTCAGGTGACCTTGCAGCTGGCAGTACCAAGGTCTGAAAAATACCTGTGTGGGAAACCCTACAGATTACCCAAATGCTCCCTAAAAACCCCCAAAAAAATCCCTAAAAACCCCAAAACTGCCAAGTATCACAGCAGTGCTCCACTACTTCTGTGCACATGCTAAACAAGAAGTTACTCCTGATCATTCTCTTACTGATGGAAATTACAAATACCTCCCATGTGGTAAAAGGCACCACTCTAGTTTATATCTGAGGCAGGTTTTCAGAGAGAAAATTTTACATTGATGGTTTGAGAAATAATTAGCAATATGTCTTTGGGAGAAGCCAGTCTTGATACTGTATTTGAACTGAATTTGAAACTCTAAAATTTATGGGGTTTTTTGTGGGGTTTTTGTTTTATTTTGCAGTCTGGTTGGTTGACAAAGTCTAAAACATTGATAAATTTTGAGAGGAGACCCCTAATATTTGAAAATTATATGACCATACTGAAGATGATTCAAAACAAAGATGTGGTGTGTCAATAATCAACATATAAATTGCAAAAGTATCAGAAGTTTTTGAATTTTTCTATTTAGATGAAACTAGCTAACGCCAAACAGTTTACAGGTAATACAAACTGTATTTTTACAAGTATTGTTCTGATCTGTCAGCTTCGAAACCTCTCTTACTGTTGACTCCAAATTCCTTTGTTGCAATATTTATAAACCTGCTCTCATGTGTCTTTTAAGGAAATGTGAATTAGCCAAATAATGAAGCTAAAATTATAATCTGTTTGATAGCTGTTTGAATAAAAAATCAAAAACTTGCTGTTATCCAGCGACACGCCGGAGACTGCCTTCTTTTACCTAAAGGTACTCGTTTTATTACTTGTAAAGATAAAGACTAATTAAATGTTACACAGCCTTTCAGTAATTCAAAAGCTCCACTAATGAGAAGTACCATCCTGTTAAAAACAAATTCAGGCAGAGAGCTCTGAAGGATGAAGAGAGCCAGTGGAGGCAAAGGGCACCGAGGGAAACCAAAGTGGCTCCAGCAGATCAGTGGGACCACTCTGCCACTGGGGCAGCACCCAGTGAGAGCACTTGGTGCTGGTTTGAGAAATACCAATTCAAGCTCTACATCTCCTGAAAGAAATAGTGTGGAGGAGACTGTGAGATCTCTTCAGCTCCATTGTTGGGAATTACATAAGATCACCATGGATAGGGGTCATAGAAAACCCACCTACTTCTAACTCTGCAAACAAATTTGTACAGAGAAACCTCTGTGTCTTTTGACACCTGCTGCTTTTGGCTGTGAGCAGCAGGCATGGATCAGACCACTCTTCCTGGCAGATTTTGGGTTCAGTGCTCATGACAAAACCAGGGGACTATGGGGCAAAGTGGAAAGTAAAGATGCAAATCATTCTGGGTTTCTAATATTCCTGCCAGCATGAATATGCTGTGTATATATATATATATATATGTGTGTGTGTGTGTGTGTGTGTGTATTTGTGTGTGCATATAAATATATATACACCAGAAGCTGCTTTCCATTTCCTTTTCCATTTCCTTCTGTAGTTTTTTACAAAAAGACAGAATTCGAGGCAAATCAGATTGTGTATGGAGACACAGGCACAAATGTGCATGAGTTTGTGTATATCTGTGTATATATATATGTATATATGCCTCTGTGTGTGGATAGATCTCTGTGTGTATGTACTCTGCACTCACACACACACATTTTATGTGCCTGTATACATCTGCATGTTTTCCAGTGGTCTGACTGACTGTAAGAAAAAGAGGATTAACATGTGACTTCCTTGTGCACTCCCATTCAGGTAATTTTCCCTTGGATTAGCCGAGTCCCTCTGGATGGCCATGAGATAGAAAAGTTCTGCATTTGGAATAGTTTTTTCAGCATTGTCTGGAGCTCAATCCTCTCCTCCATTCAGATGCACAGGGGAGGAGGGAGCTGGAAATGGAGCTGCCCTAACTGCCCTTGCTGAGAGGTTTTGGCTCCTTTTTTGGGAGGAGAAAGACAACCCCCATCTCTTTGGTTCCCCAAATGTGGGGAAAAGCACTGCTGGAAAGGGGTGAGTGGCTCATCCTTGGAGACACAATTGATAAAGTCAGGGATTAGGTTTCCCCACCTTTGTGAGGCTAAAGGCACAAGTTTAGCAGCAAACTGTACGTTTATCCATATATTTTTGGTTGGTATTTCTTAGAATTAAACAATTGCAATACAGGGTCTTTTGTTTAATTATTATATTGTGGTGAGTAGGTACAGTCAAGGTTATTCAAGCTCAGTGCTGAGATTCCTTAAATCAAAGTGAATGAAGGGTTAATATCTCATCCTTGGAGTTTGAAATGACATTTGAGCATGAAAAGCAAGTTTCATTTAAATGTGAACCTTTTCAAATTATATTTTCTGTGAACTGGTGCCAACTCGATTACAGAAACTGCTTTTGTACTGATCTGGTTAGTAAGCTGCCTGTTTATTTTAATTCTAATACAAATGCTTAAATTTAGTGACATTCATATATTGCATATATTCATTGGCTTAAAGTATTGGAGATTCTGTCATTCTTAAATAGTCTGTTCTGGGAGATATTGTTAAGAAATTAAAAATTACCTTTACATAAGAATTCTTTAGAAGGGTTAAACACAGACAGAATATGCCAAACTGAATTAATTTTTTAATAAGCAGAAGGATTTTACTGTTGGGTCCTACAAAGGACTAAACTTCATTTAGACTCTCCCCTTTATATCTCTAGAGCAATGGGAAATAGCTGAATTTGTAATTAGCATTAAAACCAGCATAAAAATTCTTATATTTGTCCCCCTGCATAAGGATGAGTGATGCTGTGACTTGTTGCTTTCCAGTTTAATAAGTTGTACATTTCTCATGATGCACATCACCATTGCTCTGGGTTATGTTCAGAGAGAGATTGGCAGTGGAGCAGCTTGCTGGCATCTTGATGTGATGAGAGGTCACCTAGCAAAGCCATGGCAGGTGGAATACCTGTGTGTTCCCCATGAAAAAAGTGACCTCACTGCACAGTCTTGTCAGGAAACAAACAGGCTGAGGGTATCATCCTGCATGGAAGTTTAAAAAAAAGTATTAAAAAAAAAAAAGTCATAGGAAATTCAGTTTTGCTTTTAAAGCCTTTTTAGAAGAGGCAAAGAAATATTTTTAATAATATAAATAATAAAAAAATGCTTTGGTGTTTCTCAGTAACAATTATATCAAAACCCCATAATTAAGTCAGGGTTAGTTATTTTATGCTATTCCAGTGTATAAAGAACAGTCAAGTATTTGAGCAGCCATGGGTCCTGAAAATCTGTTTCACTCTTTGGAGCTGACATGTCTCAGTGAGAATTTTCCTCAAGAAAATTGTATATGGTTATATCTTACATAAAAGTTCTCTGAATGGTAAATTGTTTTTCTTGAAAAAACTAATTGTTGAAAATGTGTGATAGGAGAATAGTCTTTGAGTAATCATTGCCAAGGCAGATTGGAAAAAAGTGCATACAGACATCCTGTAGTCCTTATTTCTGCTTCCCATTGCATTGAT
The DNA here is from genome assembly GCA_013396995.1 of Dicaeum eximium. Classification (NCBI taxonomy): domain Eukaryota; kingdom Metazoa; phylum Chordata; class Aves; order Passeriformes; family Dicaeidae; genus Dicaeum; species Dicaeum eximium. The sequence goes on from VWZP01004322.1 coordinate 150,765, forward strand.
TGTACCAGTAAATGTGTAGAGAAATAGCTTTTCTTGAACTTTGTCAGACAAATGCAAATATGGCACAAAATCTTTCCTTCAAAGAGTTAGGTTCATACTTCTGTGAACTGCTTAACTCCAATTTCCTTGTTCAGTATTTCTTTGCTAGAAATAAAGTGGATTCCATCAACAAGCTAAGATATAAATCTTGAATGACTGAGACCTTTGGGGACTGGTTGGAATAATGGATTGAATGTCATCTGTGTATGCAAAGTTGTCAGAATCTGCCAATCTTCAGGAAAGCTTTGAGGTGGGCGTGTGTTTATCTACCTGTGTATATCGAGTTCTGGGACAGTTCTCAGCTTTAGTGACAGCATATTTGAGTCATTAACCTGGCCCCTCACTCTGATGATGGCTAGCAGGTTTCAGGGAATTGCCACCTGTTCCTTTTGAAAAGAGCTGGAGTAGTTTAAATACCTTGAGGAGCAGTACTCCCATGCAGAAATTGTTTGCTTTCATAAAGCTGTGACTTGGGTGTGCCTTCACCAACTGCAATGCCCATTGCCCAAATCTTCAATTTCCTGACACCTTTTTGACTTAATTTGACTGCACTGGTGCAGATAAGAACTTCTGACTTTCCCCTTTGCCAGCTGAGTCTTGTGGTTTGTACCTGATCAAATCCCTTTGTTGCCTCCTTGCCCACTTTGACTCCTTTTGTTACTATTTGAGTTCACCTAGGAATGGATTGTTTTATGTTAGAATGATGGATAGTTGTGGGGAGATGAGAAGCAGGTGGATATTTGTTACTGCTTTCACAGTTAGCACCCAAGGACAGCCCACTGCAAGCTGCACTGGAGCCACTGAAGGGCTTCTGATGGAGGAGTCCCCTCCTTCCAAAAGGAGAAACTTCCCCCTTTCCCAAATAAAAAAGGAGTCTTAAAAACTGCAAATAAATAGATTTTCTATTGTTAACATTATCTTTTTCTCCAGGTTTATTTTGCAGTAGTATTTCTCTGTAATTGTGGTTTATCACTCCCAAGGGAATTACTTGATTCTTTGCAGCTTTTAACATTGGATTTCTTATACAAAGGAGATGTTGAATGCATTGTCTTTTCTGTGTTATGTTATTTAACTTTATGAATAAATCAAAAAGTAGAATGATCATCTTTGGTACCCTAGAACAGAAGAGTTCTCAGAAAAAGAAATAGAATTTTTTTTCCCATTGTAACAGTTCATAATATATTAATGACAACCCTCACGTGCACCAGTGTCCTTAAACTTCAGGTTTGCAGATATTTATAATTCCAGAGCACATCAAAAGATTATCAGACTGCAGTTTAATATCAGAACATTAGCACAAGGACAGAACACTTGTGGATTCTAGAGAAAAAGCCTGATTCTTTCACTATGTCTCAATTCAACAACTTACACTGTCCCTCAGGTACTGGAGAGTTTCCCACAGCTGCTAGACAGCAAAGCCAGGCAGAACTCCATAAACATTGATCATTTATTTCATTGCAAAGCTCACTCCTTTAGTTTAAATTGCAGATGAGATTGATTTGAACCAAACCGAGCTCACGGTGAAGTAAATTAGGTACTTTCATCTCTGCAGCTTTAAAGCTCATCTGTAAAAAGTGGGCAGGTGGGAAAGAATGGCTCTTCTGGAATTGGGCCAGCTCAATAAAATGGTTGGATCTAAACTGTCCCACAGGATGTGCCAAGATCCCTCTTCCAGGGGATGAGTTAGTTCGTGGGCCCTCACACTCCAGGGTCAGCTCCGTGATTTTAGGCCTGCCTCCAAAAATCTCAGACATGTACTGGAACAGAGAGTAAATCAAAATGTTGTATGTTGTTTCCAAAAGGGATTATTTTTTATTACCATTCTGAAGGTACATTTTAAAAATAATTAGGAATATTAATATTATCCAAGAATTTCAGTTGCCTTTAGTTGTTTATATTTCTTGCACCTGGGAGCCTGTACCTAACTGGTCTTTTTTATTTAAACCAGAAAATACATAACTGGTTGTCTTCTAGCACTCAGTGCCTCACCTGCTAAAGACAAAGGCAAAACTCTTAATGAATTTGCTAAACACCTTTTAGGCTGTATGGAACAATGAGGCCTATTAGGAAAAGGTATTTTTGTACAACTTTTTAACCTCTCTAATATTGAAAGAAAACAATCAGCTTTGAAATAAGACCAAATATTTGAAACAAACTTCCTAATTTGGATTTCACTATGGCTCTGTTGCATAAAGCATCAGAGAAAGAAATTAAAGCTAAGGGTTAGAACTCTTAAAGGAATAAATTAACAGTAGAAAACATGTTACCTGAAGGATATTAAACACCTAAAAATATTACTAATAGGTAAATCAGAGAACTGGCTGTTCCCTAACTAGTCTGTTGGTATTCTCAAAGGAGGCAATCATTATGTAATTATTTTCTTGAGGCAGACAGCATCATCAACCACTTTTTTATGAATTTTATGACATGTTAATTTCCCATCTGTCCCAAGTAATACAGACTCTACACTTTAGTCCATCCACCATAGCTTAACAGCAAAATTGCAAAAAATAAATGTCTGAAGGTTAGGTTTAGATGAGAATGATCACGTTGTTTGGATCGGAGGGAGCATTCCCTCTCAAACTTATCTCTAACATTTGTTATTCATGCCTTCATGTTGACATTCCCCAAGAAAAAAAAACACTTTCTTGCTCTGGAAATCCAGGCCCAGAGGCTGGCAGGATTTGTCGTGCTTATCCCCAGCAGCTTCAGCAGGTGCCAACAGATGGCTGACATTTCTGCCGGGCCATAAAATGCAGAATACTACTGTCCTGCTACGCCTAACTGGAATCAATTAACTATGAAGCAGGATATCAGGCTGTGAATCACAAGTCATTTGTTTCCTGTAAATTGCATCGTTTGTTGGGCTTTTTTTAATGCTTCATTTCGTGGAAGCCCCAGGGACAGCGGGAAAAGCAGCAAAAGGGAGAGGTGGGTGCGCACTTGAAGCGGTTAAATTGGAAAGTGAGATTCCCTGGAAAAATCTCTGATAATAAAGCTGGTTTTAGAGGTTATTGAATATTCCATCTCTGATTTCATGTTCCTTCTTGCTTGATCTCCTGAATTCCTTCCTAAAATGCTGGATCAATTACTTATGCTGTGCTTATATGGCTAAACCTGGACCAAAACAAATAACTTTAACCTTTCCTGAAATTATTTTTCTGAGCTTGATCCTTTCCCTAATACTCTAAAAATAGTTATATCAGGACAGCTAATAGATGCAGAAATCCACAGCAGAAGCAGCTTCAAGTCATCTTTCAGAGCTTTTTAGCTAGCTTTGTAAACCCATAGTCTAATATTTAGACAGAATAAAATTGCCGTAAACAGAGGCAACTGAGTGGAAAAAGGACAAAAGGCAGAAAAAACTTCAGGTGTGAAATACAAACTTAAAACAAAGAGGAAAAGCTTTTTAAGAATCTAAAAAAACTTCCCTTTTTTTTCCCCTGATTCCTATTTGTATAGTGAAATGTAAGAAGAAGGTAGAATATAACCATAGAAGTTTTATTTCACTTTATGCTCCTGTTTTATGTCTTCAGTTTTCTCTGAGTTAATCAGAGACCTTTGCTAATGACTGCTACAAAGGTGAATAAATGGCAAGGGGAAATAAGCAAGAGTTGTTTATAGGGTGAGTGTGGTGACATTATCTTAATAAGTTGATGTGACAATGTTTTAAGTATGAGCTGGCAACTGCTAGTAAGCCTTCACTGCCTTTTTAACATTTAATTTGTGAGAATGCTGTGAATAGAGATTAACTTCCTTTACTTTGTGTTTACTTTTCCAGTGCCTTCAAATTGGAGCTGTCATCAATGTTTTGAAAAGTTGTTCATTTTCCCAGGACTTTGTGGTGATTTCTGTTTGCCACACCATTCACTCTTCCAGCGTGGAAGAATGGAGAACCAGTGGAGGCCTTTTTTCATGTTACCTGAGCAAGGAGGATTTCATGGGCTGGGAGATTCAGGGTAAAATGTGCATTTCCAAAGACTACTATGCACCTTTCACTTAGCTTTGAACTACCCCAGGTTCTGACCTCCAGCAGTTAACCTCCAAAATATAACTCCTGAGGGGAATGCATTGAATCCAGAGGAGGTGATAAAATCCATAAAAAATTGGTGCTGAGCATAAGTGTGTCACAGGACATTTTATAAGTTTTTTGGATACAAACTTGCTGAGTTTTTTCTTCCATGGGACAGCTCTTTTTTCTCTGCAGGTTTCAAATCCCTGTGTGTGTGTTTCAAGGACAAAATGCATTCCTTTGCCTGTCTCCTGATATGGGAGATGTGGTTTGCTTTTCCCAACCTTTGATATAAAGAATTGCTCTCTCTCGGACTTTGTAAACATTTTCTGGCATTCTTGCAGAGTTTGGGTATGGAGCTGGAAGAAGCAAGATGCCAGCTCTGTACCTGGGCAGAAATAGCCCAAATCCTTCTGAGCAATGGAGTCATTTTAATAAATAATATCAGCCTTCTGATATTGGAGTCAAGAGTCTTGATTCACCCCGAGGGGACTCCAACAGCAACAACTGGTGACCCTGAGACCCAACAGAAGTGTTGAAATCTGTATTTGCTAAACTTCTTGTAAAGCAGAGAACCTCCAGTAAGTGTTCTCATCTGCTTCCTCCACTCCCACCCTCCCTGTGCCTCAAACCACAGGAGTTATGGAGTTTGGGGATTGTGATATAAAAACCAAGGGATCCATGGCTGGCTGAATCTTAACAAAGAGTCCTAAAGGAGCAGCTTGGACTCATAAATGTAACAGATCAGAGCTCTTTAATTTTCTCAATATTCCTTCAATAATCCTGCATTAGCTCCAAAGGATACTTTGCCATCCACTGGTGTAGGATATAACAGCTGGATTTGCAGCCCACCCTCTTATTCATTCTCATAAATATTACAATGTTCAGGTTAATTTTTAAATTTCATTGGCTTTCCACGACTGCCATGGTTACTCAAGTGAGGAGTGTTTAAAATTTTTATATTCAACAGAGAAAATGTTAAAAATCAGCAAGAAAGCAGATTTGTTCAAAGTATCTTTTTGTGTTGATGCAAAGGGAAAAATAATTTATTTTCACAGCCAAGGTATTTTTGCTTTTCCATGATTTCCTTACAAAACATATAAAATATGGAAAAATAAAAGTGAGCCTGTACAAGCAAATAGTTCAAGTCAATATGCACAGAAAAAATAATGTTTTATCGTGTATGTGATGTCAGTTAAAACCAAAGAATCTTTACATATTCCCAAGAAGAAACACCACATATGGTTTCAGTATATAGCCTCTACACTGTTAAAAAAATAATCCAACTTTTTCCTATCATCTTTTTTTAGAAGTAAACTGTTGAAGATCCATTTGTCAAAGCTTGATCTGAAGTTGGAAGCACACACTGAAAACATAAAATAAGTTACAAGGAATGCATGTAGAGACTGATAGTCTGCCTGTCATGAATGCTTTGAAATATGTATTTCCATTTAATTTCTTCAAAATTAGAAAAAGCACTTAAAATGAATTTCTTGTTACTAGGAGGGCTGCTCTTGCAATGGAATTTGGAACCAATTTATGTGAAATCTGGCAAGATAAACACCTGAGATGAACTGGAGACACTGGGGATTTTTGAAGGAAAGTTATAGAAATGTGAAGTAAAAATGAAAGAGGGGAAATGGAAATGAAGATAAAAAGATTTTAAATACCTGAGGGCAAGGTAGATGGAAAGCAAAGGCCTCAGATGCCTTGCTGTGGATTCTAAGACCCAAGTAATATAATCAGAGTGATTTTTCTTTTCTAAAACCAAAACAAAATGTTAATGTAAGATCATCACAGGCTGAAATCAGAGAGCTATAGCAACCAGAAGCAATGCAGAGCTCTGTTAGCTACCTTAGACAGGATAAAACAGCCTTAATTAAAAGTAACTACATTTACTTTGGGTATATAGACAGACACTATATTAATAATATATACTAATATGTGTGCTAATATGTACTAGCATTCACCTTGCTATCTTCAGCTAAATCTCATCCTTTGTTTTAATTAATTTTCGTCACATACTATTGTATCAGACACTAATAGTACCCAAATGTTTGACAGTTTCTATGTTCTGTTAATGCAGAATTTCTGCATTCTCATTNTTTTTTTTTTTTTTTTTTTTGCAAACATGCCTGGTATGTTTTCAATGATAAATTAGTTCTCAATCTCCTCTAATGCTTTACATTTTTTAAAATAGATGTTCAGCTTTCAGGCTGTAATACCATGATCTCCAGTTCTCTTTCTGAGCATTGGCAGCTCTGCTGAGATTCTTCAATGCCTTGATAGATTTCCTTGGGATGCTCATCACTGGACCTGCAATCCTGGATACCAATTCTCAGAATTGTTGGCTTGAGATTTTCCCATTCCTTTACCTCAGCACATACAACTGCTTATGCTATGATTCTTTTTATCATGGTAATTTCCATTTCCTTGGCTTTGTTTCCCACATCTCTCATGCTCTTTTCCCCAGCTCAGTTGTCCACGTGGCAAACTGAGGAATGAATGTATTCATTCCTTTAAAGAGTAACAAACCTCTCTGCACAGACCCTGACAGGGGAAGGTCCAGTTTTAGACATTTTCCCTCTTTGCTTCTTTCAGTCTTTCCCACCTCCAGTATATTCTGCAGCATCACTTTAGGGCACACAGTTCAATACTCCACTTCATTAAAACTCATCCTCCAACACATCTCTGGCACTGAAACTCTGTTTCTTTCAGCCTGATGCATTTCAGCATTAATTCTGTTTCATCATTTTGCTCCCGAGCTACCTGGAATTTCTATACAAATATTACTAACTTGTTTATATTTTGACAGTTTTTCTCTCTCTGTTTCATAAAGAATATGTTTTCTAACTTTCAGTGATGACATATTTGCCATTTTCTACAGCAAAGGAAGAAAACAGAAATCTGGAGGGGGGACACAGCTTTGCTAGTCAGTTTGGGTTAATATTTTGTCAGTGTGAAAAACAGACTGCAGTTTCTCCAGCCCACAGTTATGCTGATTTCTTCTGTCAAACTCTTTGGAGCAGGTGATTTGACTTCCTGTGTGATTTCTGCTTAGACATTTTTAACAAACTTTTCCTTCCTTTCAGTATAAGAAGAATTATCCAATGGTTTTGGTTAGTGCTCATTTTCAAATTATGGACTGCATTTTGATTCAATCTGTGCCAAACTTTGTTTATTTGGTATGAAACAATACTTTTTTCTTTGGTAGCATGTTCTGCTCGAGCTAGTCAATTTGCTTCAGCATTTACAATGCTGAAGGAAGTGCACACCAGGTAGAACACATTGAAGACTATGCTAGAACTCTCAATGTACGTCCCCTCTAAGAGTAAGAAGGGAAACTGTCAGTAGTTTTCTTTTTTTTTTTTTTTTTAATATAGATTTTGGTCTGAGAAAAATTTAGATGAGAGCACCTAGTGAACTTTCTTACCTTCAGACTTATGCAGATGGTGAGTGGGTTTAATTCAGAGTGAAGACTTTGAAGTCTTACATGCCAGAAGTTCTCAAACATCCTGGTTTTGGCGCTCAGGAGGTTTTTTAGGATATGGCCCTTATGGCAGGATTATAAAATTCTTGTTCATGTTGCATCACAAATTGTTGCAACAGGCTTTCACCTCTTTCCTGCTTTGTACATAATGTGAGAAAATTCACTCATTCAGTGATATTTTGCAGTGATTTCCTGTTGCTGGTTAGTTACCTACCATCATTTGTGCTCCTAATGAATTCAGATCAAATACTTTAAATGAAGGCGCTGCTCACTGTGAGTAGGAGCATCACAAGATGGTTCATGTGGTGCATAAGTCATCAGAATATTTTGAAAAAATCATGCAAGAAGCTCCACAGTTACATAAAAAAAAGCCACCAAAGAATATTTCGCATCTCTGAATTCTTTTTCTTGCTAAGGAGTCACCCATTGCCTTTTTATGAATTTTTTGTTTTGCTCTCAGGCTTTTTTTTTTTTTTTTTTTCTGTTCTAGTCCAGTTGTTTGGGAAATAACTCCATAAAGGTTTTTCTACAGAAAAAAATAATTAGTAAGAAATGCATTAGGTGATGACATATGGGATATGCACAGACATTTTCTACCCATGTTTACATTTCCTATTTGTTTCATGCAGCATTATTGACCTCAGTACTTCCATTTTATGGGTGTTGATAGACAGATACAGAAGAAATTTGTCATTTCAGCTTGCAGGTGGAATCTGTGTTGATCATGCAGGAGTCCATAATATCAATAATACAATAATAGTCCTGTAAAGCAAAGTATTGGTCTCCTCAGTGTCACACAATTTGGATGCATTTGGATATTGATGTACTTGCTCATCTTGAATTATAAAAATAATATATACTGTGAAATCTTAAGCTGATAGTCTGTGAATCTGAAAATAAAGAGGGAGGCTTTTTTTTTTTTTACATATGGTCTATTTATGATGTTTGGACTGTTTTCCAGATAACCATCTGTAGCAGAGAAAGGATGGCAAGCAAACTGATTTCTCATACATGGTTGCCAAGATTCATTAATATCTGCTTAGCATGGCACATTGCCTAATCAGAGGCTGGTTGGACTCTCCATTGCAGGTTTCAAACAATAATGTGTTTAGAGCCTGCCTTTGGGCAGGTCTTTTGGCATCAATCTAACAAATTTCTGCACATGATTAAACTTTGTGTAGAGCTGTATCTGCTAATAAGAAAGAGAAAGAGAGAGAGAGAAAGGCTTAAAACAAGGAAGCAGGTGAGGAAAAAAAAACTAACAAGACTAACAACTTGTAAAGGGGCAAGAGAAAATATAGAATGAAAGCTGAATTGGAAAAAAAAATCAAAAAATTAACACTAAAACATCAAGCCTACATTCTGAAGATGTAAAATCCAAATGCAGAAAATGCTATAGTTTGACAGACTTTCTACAATGTCTTATATTGTATATTATTATGTACTCTGTCTTATTTTCTCTTAAATTATCTCAAACAGCTTCCAGAATGCAAGCAAGAACTCACTTATTTTCATTTAAGGGGGCTGATTCCTTGTGATTGTGCTGCAATGAGTTTTATATTGTTTTTTCCCTCTTTTGTGCAAGAATCAGAATTAATAAGGTACAGTGGATTATCAAAGAGGTAAGGAGGCAGTGAGCATCTCAACTTTCAGAGATGTGTGTTTCAGAGAGACCCAAGCTTTTATCATCCTTGAAATCTCACAGCAGCAAGAATAACAGCAGCAAAGCAACAAACCCCCTCACACAATAAACAAAATAAAGTCAGTTTTTTCCATCTTAGGGGCTTGAAAGCACCACCTTCACCACCTTTTACCATCACTGAAGCAATTAAAAATTGCTATCTGCCAATATTTGGTGGTGTAAGTCCTTTTGATCACTGCTCAAGTGCAGATGATTCTCTGACCTTCAACATCCCTTCCTTTCATATCTATTCCAGTGCTTAAGAACATTCCTGTACTTAGCCTGTCCTAACACTTAAAACTATCCTTCACTTGTAGTAAACAATGATGAAAAATCACTACAGCAATCTTTTGTTCACTGCAGTGACATTTCCTCTAATTAAATTTTCATCTCTGAAGGTATTTGGGCCTCTCTAGTCCATCTGGGATATGTTTGCCCTCAGCATTGCCGCAGGCCAAATGTATTTTTGTTGATGCGCTGAACAGCGCGCCGTCCTCAGCGACTGTGGGTATTCCCCACTGGTGGTTTATTCAGAAGATTATTTCACCAGTTTCAAGTACTTTTTCTGAAGCCTTTTTTCCTTCCTTTGAAGAGGCAGAGAGTGCTGAGTGCCCCCCTGATGCCCTCTCTTCTGGAATCCGTGTTCGTTTCGAGGCGTTTTTTCCACGGGATGTGATAGAGGGGACTGTGCTTCCACAGGGAGGGACCTGCTCTTCATAACATTTTTCTGCAGTTTGAGCCACAATTAAACTGATTTAGGGAGGGAATTCTGTTTCATGATGCAAAGAACAAAATAATGCGTGTAGCAAGAGGCTTTGCAGGCCTCATTTTATCACTCCGTGGTGGGACCTGTCTGGCAGTACAAAGTTTTTATCTCTTTTTACAATTCCTGTGTCCCCTCTCCCAGCATGCCAAACTGCAAAAGGTCATTTCTGCACACATGCACAAACTGCTACATTGAAAGATACAGTTTATTGACTTAAAAAGAGAAAGGCATGGATCGCTGCAAAATGTAATGGAAGTGTTTTCTCATTTCCCTTTGGATAATAGAGGCCAATGGGATGAGTATTTCCATACTGGCAATGCATCATAGATATTTTTCTAATTCTTTTGAGATAATATAGTTTCATTCTAAAGAGAAGACTACATGAGTTCTTTTAGTGTCATTGTTGATTTGACTGTACTACAGGTCTGATATAATTTAGGAACATAATATTTTAGTGAAAGTTGAGGTTTCATTTTCAAGGGAATCTGATTATTCAGTAATTAACATTCTGAAACAATTTTATCATACTGAGAGACCTGGGCAAAGGTAGCAACCTTCATTACCAGAAACTATCACTTTTGCAAATTACCCCTCAAACTTTTTCAAAATCTCCACAGTCTTTTTCCCCACAGCTTTTACACTGAAATAAATGCAAGGGCAATTTGCTGAAAGAAAGGAAAGGACATGAAGAAAATAGGAACAAGCCACCTGTGGATTATTGACATTTCTGTGGTTAAAATTCAATAACTCTAAATAAAATCATGCTGTTTGGAAAGCAAAATTATGGCTTTCACAGTTGCATAGTTTGATTTTTGCTTGCTTTTTAAGTCAAAACCTGTAACTCGTAAGGAGTTGCTTTATTTATTAGCTTAAAAATATTGGGGTGTATCAATGGCAGCAATAGGGATTTAAGGGACTGTGTCCTATGCTGACTTTGCACAGAAGCAAATAAAACAGAGTAAAAAAGAAAGGTAGTAGAGAGTGAGAGCTGTACTTCTGGTTCCAGTCTTTGCTTTTGCCTTACAAAGCTCAATCCTCTATTACATCTGTATAAATGCAGAATTCCTCTTAGGATATCATCTGTATGAATCTGGACTGACCTCAAAATGAATTCAAAATCTGGCAATGGAAGGCAAACCCCCTTCCTGACTGACCACTCATATGCCAAAAAGTTTGAAGAGCTGGGGATATCTGGTGTGAAAGAAAAATAACTTACTTCTGAGGGAATGCTGGGAAATCACTGCAATGACTGCATTGGTAGTTTTGCATAAATTCTCTTAAGGGTTGAAATACCATCTCAGTAAGTTTTCAGAAGCTGTATGTTATCTGTCAGGCTCTTCCAAAACTTTACATGAATCTCTGATTATACTTTCTAATCTCTGAAATTCTCAGTTATGCAAGGGGCAGTGAAATTACATTGTAAAATAGGCACTGATATTCACTGGTCCTGGAAATTTTCCTTTTGAGAGTTTTGTGTAGTTCAAGGTACTCAGGCTAAACAAGAAACATATTTATTACTGCAGTTGCTCATTCTCTTCTTAAAATTGCATTAGGGTAGACTTTCATTCCACACTTGGTAACCACTGCTGTACCAACCCTACATGGCATAAGTAACTTGTGAATGACAAATTGGCAGGGAAATGAGTCTGAGACCCTTTTGTGCTTCCAAGTGAAAAGGACAGAAGTTTTTCTTGGTCACACATGGAAATGGACACAGCACAACTCCAGTGGTAGGCAGAAAAGGAGCAGATTCAAGAGCAATATAAACTTAGGAACTTCCTTGAACTTAAAGAATAGCAGTAGCTGTATCTCACAAGTAAAAACTGTCAGCACAGTGAGGTTTAATATTTTATCTGGGGAGTTCAACCTGCCTTTTAGGTATCAAGGGAGCTGTCTGTACTGACAAGGAGAATGCTCCAGTTCCCTAGCCAGAGTCCAAGCTCCTGTCTCTTTGCTTATAAAATAAGTAAATTTACATATAAGGAGAAAAAAAACCCCAAAAAGTTCTTAATGCCTTTTTAGGAGTAATTTTTTAAGACATGCAATCTCATTTTGAGGCAAAATATTTGTTGCTATGAAAAGTAATGGCAGACCCCAAGAGACTTGCATAAAAGCAAAGAAAAACTATTTTATGACTGTTTGAAACTAAATGATTCATTTCACCACCTCTTATACACAACTCTCCTAATAATGTTGCCGATTTGTGTTTTTGGTTTTTTTTTAGGAAAGCCTTGAGGAAATCCAAGCACCTGAGGAATCTACATAAGAAGATACCTCATCCATCTAGAAACTTGTTAAAAAGGAGTGAGAGAGAGGCCTTTTTAGCTGTCTCAAGGCAGCCCAGGTAGGAATGCACCTGGCACTGGCTGCAGACAACAGCTGTCTCACCAGCATCCAAAATCTGTACTGGTGCCTTCCTGGCTGTACCTGTGTGCCCTGAATGCAAAAAGCATCTGTTTCACATTTATTCATTTACTCAGATGGCATTATCTACATTACTTGCTACCTTTGGACACAAGACTCTCATTTATAATTTATAGTACACAGATGCTTACAGAGAGGAGAAGCTTTGGCTACATTACCTGTCACTCTCAGTATATTTTGTATTCATGGTGGGTAAATATACAAGTATAAAGCTGCCATATTGTGTATGACTATCTATAATGCATTAGCAAACAGTTGTTTGATCATTTATACTGTCATTCTTTATAGTTGGAGTGATGTTCAGATGAAAAATGAAACAATCTGTGGGTTCACTGTCCCTAATTTTCTTCTGCTCTCTCTCTCTCTTTGTGCAGAGTTGGTACTTCCTAAGTTTTTGGAAAATGAAGGTGGTTTTGTCTCATTTTGTTTCTCGTGCTCTTCTCTATATATGGTCACCATTCAGGACTTGGGCAGATATTCACTAAGTTCAGAAGAAGATGATTCCTATTCTTTGCTTTCATAGGCTCATAAGTCCAACCTGCTGAAAATATTAAAAAGAGAAAAATACTCAGGCAGGAATAAAGCATATCAGAAAGAGGGAGTGAATGTAATTGGGGAAATATTTACTCAAGATTACACATTAAGCAATTCACTCTTTTGTACTGAAGGAATATATAGAGAAAATATATTAACAGTATGTACTGAGAGCCCTTTGAATCCACCAAATGCTGTTAAAAACAACCATTTCTGAGCAAGGAGAACATTCTGTACGTCATGTATTGTTTCTAAAAGTTATTTTCAGTGTGGTAAATATTAAAGAATGTCATTGTCCCTTGCATGAGCTCTCATTTTTTAGGAGGTTTTGCCAGAGATGACTGACTTAAGAGCCCATTACAATGAAAATATACTCACAAGCCTTGCAAGAATAGAGCTTGAAGACATGGGCACCGAGCATGCTTGGCAGCCTGGAAAGCTCACAGAGCTCTCAGAAAAGGAATGCCATCACATTAAAGAATTAGCATAGCCCCAGGCACCAGGTTTTTTTCGTTTGGTGGGTTGGTTTTTTTTTCCCAGTAGATGTGAATGACATTTCCTATCTGAGACACTGTTTAAAATATTTCTTATCTGCATGTAAGTTTTTTATGACTACATTAAAAAGCAAAAGGTTGGTTTGTTCATGTTGACATTTGCTCCAATTCCTCTCTCTCACTGGGCACTATATCTCAAATGAAGATCTGATGTTCATCTCTCCTTTCACAAGTTTCTCACTCTCTCCAAATATTACTACTGCCTCCTCCTCATACATTTTTCTGCTAGGCAGAACTCGTTCTGTCATTCTTCCTGAAGTCTACCAGATGCCACAAATTCAGCAAAACTCCCACAGAAAATCCCTAGAAAGTCTTTTACCTTCTCAGCAGCGCCTCCAGATCAGTCTTTGAAAATGCAAATAAGATATAATAATAAATACGGAAAGAATATGAGTATCAGTACCTAATAACATAACATTAACTTCTCTTTTCACTGACCCTAGTCTATGAGAATTGAACTTGGGGAAAATTGAAGAAATAATCACTCAGCAGCCTCATCAATCAAACCAGCAGCTTAGGCTGCTAATTATTCCCTGGTGTGACTACCTTGGCACTTCTGACCACTCACCAAGGAAACTCAGGTTATTGATTCCACTACATGAAAATAATCCACCTAACTCTCAGTTTCTTTCTCGTGGGAAATCTTGCATAAAGTTCTCTGGCAAAGAACATTTAACTAAAAAATGTACTTGCTGACATCTAAGCTTCATAATACCCTAATGGACTCAATTTTGCCAGTTGCTTTCTGTATAGAAAAAGAAACCAATCAAAACTGATCTTTTCTCCCCATTAGTCAAAATCTCTGTGTAGAAGCAGCTCACACCTTTGTTCTTAAGGCTGCAAACAGCCTGGAAGGCCAGGTCAGGAAGCTGCAGTCGTTTTTGGATTCTTACATCCACGTGGTGCAGTTTGAAATTGCTCCATCCATCAGGCTGCTGCAGATTGTTCTTTCAGTCTTTATTAATCACAGTGGGCTACTCTCACTGGTGTTTATGTGGGGCAGGAGCAGCCATGACCTGGGTTTGGAGGTTTGTTTCTCCATGAAAATCAGGAACAGGAGCGTCTGGGGAGAGTTACCCTTAAGTGTTTGGCAGACATGCCAGGAAAAGAAGGAAGTATCCTGTTTCCATGCAAGAGCTTCCAACAATTTGTCCCTGACAAACTCCAGATATAGATTCCCATTTTAGAGACTGTGAACAGTAAGAACAGAGAGTGAGTGAATTAGGTCAGGGAGCTGAGAAGCCATTTTGAGTGAGAACTTTAAAAGTATCATTTTTAGGGGTCAAACATTCTCTCTCTGACTTTCAATCCTCAATTCGAAATTTTGTTTGATTTCTATGTTATACTTCAGGAGGTATTACTGCTAATTTTCTACCAAACTACATTCCAATTTTCAGCAACAGCATCTTGATATTTGAGGATCATTGCTGAGTGACTTTGGAAAGTTTGCATCACTATTATTAGTATTATTTATCCTGTAAAACATGTGGGAAAACTTCACTTCTAGTCCCTAAAAATATCCAGGCTGGAGATATTTGGTTTTTTTCCTCTGATCGCTATGGATGCCTGCTGAAAACTCAGAATCTGGTAACAAAATCTTCATGATGCAGAGCCTGAGAATCCTCAAGCATCACTGCAGTCTTCAGCTTAAATCCATAAACACTCAGTAAAGACACTTATAACAGATTCTCACTATCATAAAAAAAAACACCACGATTTTGATTTTTTTTTTTCTTGAAAGCCCTCATTGCTTCACTGTTCTAAGGCCACTTTGGCATAAGGATTTTTTATCTTGGCTGACAACTGCACTGAAGCCTATAATAAGAATCTTCTCCTTTCTCTCTAACAAGCAAATTCCCTGTTTTCTGAGAATCCTTTCTAGGAAGGCAGCGCTGAATGCGTATCAGGCTTGAAAAGAAAGCCTATCTATGCTGCCATTTTGGCTTTTTTTATTTTTCTAATTTGCAACTCAGCTCACATCCAGCTCGGAGGAGCGATTTTGCAGCTGGTTTCCTCCAGCGCTTCCCACATTCACAGCCAGGCAGGCAGCGGTGGGCTCACGCAAGATTGGCTTAAATGGGAAATCAATACTGGTTCCTCAGTTCCTACAAAAGAGCTGAACTGGGCTGGATCTGCTCCAAGCAGAAAAAAAGGAGTTAAGTGGAAAAAAAAAACTGGCCGCCAGTGGGATGGATATTCTGCTGCATAGGAGGGTGTTTGGGTCTCTGCCACTGAACCCATCACAAGAAGTTGGAGATAACCTGGCTTACCTCCGACCATCTGTTTTTCACTGGATGATAAATATTGGAAAAATAAAAGTTGGAGGCTTTTTATTCCCCAGGCATATATTAGCTTATAAATACAGAAATGTTTCTGTTCAGCATCGGTAGGAATTTGTACCTTGTAATGTATTAACCAGCTACAAAAGGGATTGAAAACTTATTCTGCAGATGAAAAGTAGAGTCATTGGTGTGATTCCTTGTTCTACAGCTAAGGAGAAATATGTGATCTAATTAGCAATTCCATCAGACTTTGCTCAGTGATTGGAACTCAGTTTCACAGGCTTTCACTTGACAAGACTTTGTATTTAATCTCTTGTATTAAAATTTTCTGTGAAATAAATCTCAATAAAATTAATATTTCTGAAATCTCTGTTGCATACTATTTTTTGGTAAATAAGCTTAAAAGAAAACCCAACAATGACAGTGAAAATACTGCAGTAACTTAATTGTTGTGGTTTTTTAGCTGGCCAGGTCCTTAGTTTGGTTATTTCTTAACCTCTGCTGGTACTCTGCTGGATTCAGATACACAGGTTATGAGCTGCCATTTCTGGTTTTGTTTAGCAACACAACAAAAATGGAAGGATGTTTTTACTGAAGATCCTTCCTGCACTGAATCAGATTCCTATGAAACCTGCTGGTCCCCAAGTAGTCCCACACTAGAGAAGCAAAGGATGAATCTTACAGGGGAAGGTGCAAAAAAAGGATTTTTCTTTCAAATTTGTGATTTAAGACTCACAAACCTTTACAATACTTCTATAACCAGTATAAATTAGTGATGGTTACAGGCAGGGACTTTGGGAAGACAGCAAAAGGATTCTTTGAATGTCAGGCACAATGGGATGCACAACTGGAGGCACCCCTGCTAAATACGAGTGATGGCAGGTTCTAAACCAGGAAGGTAGCTGAGCATAAAGCATATTTCACATTAAGACCACTGACACAAAAAATATTTGATTAAAACAACAGAATCTCTGGGTTTTAGACAAAGGGAAAATAGTTTTTTCTTTTAAGGTCTATAGCTTAATTTTGTTAACGGTCCAAAACTGCCTGAACGAAATACTGCAAACTCTCTTGAGCATTTTAAAGATCCAACTCTTCTAAAACAGCAAAGATGGTTATTTACATTCTCTCCATTCTTACTGTTACACAGTTCATACAGTTTTAGTAGCTCTCCTAGCTTAGAGACCTTAAGGTATTGTCTGATATGATAAAGATCGAGCCATCAGCAATGAAAGATTGAGCCAAGCTGTGTTTATGCAATTTGATTAAGTAGTCGTTGTGATTACTCATGTGATCAAGGTGAATAACCTTTATCTTTTTGCATATTGACAACAATACCATTGTTTAGTCTTCAAAGTATTTCCTGCAGGGAAGCGTGGGGATGCATACACTGTGAGCTATGGAAGGAATGCAGAAATTGTTGATACTCATAAAAAGGCAAGGATCAAACAAGGGAGCAAAAAAGAGAAAAAGAAGGAGCTTATGTCTTAGAAAGCCCTCTTTATCCACTTTAAATTAAGGGGTAAAACAGAAGAAAACAACAATATATCAGCTCTGAATTTCTTTATTGGTCTTCCAACCTGAGAATTATTTGTTAATTCTGTTGCACTTTTATCCTTAAATTTATGTTATCCCTTTTGTTTTGAGGCAGTCAGGACAATGTGCCTTAAATTAGCATCTAATACTGGAAATTATCCCATGTATATAAAATGTGTCATGGCCTGTGTGTCTGCACTGTAAATTTAAATTCCATGTCTTCAGTTTCTAGATGTCAGTTCTCCAGTTATTGTTCTCTGCATAATTCTTCACAGATTTATGTAATTATTTGCTACAGTGATCAGAAGTGAGGGGAAAAAAGTCTTTTAGAGTTTCCCAAGTTTAGGCTCTGTGTTTCTTCTTATCTCTAAACATAAAGTCTGTGTTGTTTCTTTATGTATATTGACTCACATATGTCTTCACAGGTCCCTCATGTATTTGGAATGCTAAGATAAAACCTTTTAAAACACAAAACTGTCTTCATGTTAGCAAAAATGCTTCAGTTTCCATCAACTCCATCAACTCTATTTCCACATAGCTTCTTCTCCCTGACTGACATCTGTTACAGAATTTCCACATTGATTATATGATCTTGGATGTGCTCCCTATGAAAACCACTTCATCCAACAGGCTAAATATCATTCACAGGCAAATGTAAATATCACTGTGTATGGAATTATGTAAAGACCTTCACATGAAGGGTTTGTTCCATTTTTCTGGTCCATTATTCAGTAGAGACAGGAAGGAGCTGGATTGGTACCCACAAAGTCTCAAGCACAAGACAGTTTGTGAAGTCATTGGAAGGTTTTTCTAGCTTTGCATGCTAAAACTCAGCACCACAGTGAGTATTTTGTGCTGGATCAGTAGCTCAGGATCTCTCCATTCACATGTAGTGTGTGCTGCTTAAGTGGGCTCAGCCCTGTGCTTAGCCTTGATTGTATAAATGGCAGCCACTCTTACAGGGCTAAGCTGTGCCTTAATAAATGCAACAGGTGTGCTGATGAATAATCTGGGCAGACTTTGTTTCTTCTTCGATAATAAAACTCCATGTTCTGTAATTGCAGAGCGTTTTTCAAACTGCAGTGTGTCATCTACACAATCTGTCCTCTGAAACGTGTTTTTTATTCCATTAAAATGTTAATCAGAGATCATGGGAATTTTTTTTCTTTCTGCCTTCAGGTTCCTGTCTACCCTTCAGAATCCAGGCATTTTTCTCCTTACTTTCATGGTACTTTCTACTATAAGAACTGAACTGTGATGCTGAGTATTTTTTGGTCCTAGTGCCTGGTTTCACCTATTGCTCTTTATCAGTAGCTATCATTACTTTGATCTGGTGGAGCTGTTGCATTTCTTCATGCATTTCTCAATGGTTTGAAGAAAAGCCTGAAAGAGTACTCTAAAGTGAAATATCAAGCTTCATCTGGTCCTGTTTCTAGTAATTGAATCTTTAAAATCTCCACAACTGTTTGCCAGAACTCTTAGTATAATTATGTGTTTACCCATTTTGAATATTCAATGCATTTTTGCATTCATTATTACAAAGGTAAGTATTCTAGAGATGCTCTAAATTTGTTGTGCTGTTTACATAGATGCTGCAAAATCAGACAATTAGATGGAAAATTTCATCCCATTTATGAAGGATTAGGTTATTTTTCTTCGTAAATCCACCTCTGTTTCTAAATCTATTTGAGCAACAGATATGAAGACCCATCAGTGGGTCAAACTACATCTCAGCTATAATCTTTAATCAGTTCTTTACCCTCTAGCCCTCACTCCAGGCCAACCTGTGGCCCTTGGTGGGTCTGATTACCAATGAGGGCACAGCAAACATATGCTCAAAATCACAGTCCAGTTTCTTGAAAGTGTTTGAACACTGACAGCAAATATGAGTGTTTTTAGAAATGTGTGCATAAGCTTTTTCAGGTCACTCAGGACATTAATTACCAGGCCTTTGGTCTGCTTGAGAGCTAACCAGACATTGAATTATCAACGGGATTTGAACCATCTGTATCACATTGAGTTTTGAAACTTTCAATTCAAGTATGAAACTTTATTAAGGACATAAGTGCACTACTGAAGGATGAACATTCCTTTGCCTGATGTGAAATGCCTTACATGGGTGCGTGTGACAAAAAACAGAAATACTTTTCAGTCCCTTAAAGAGGACTCTGTGGGGGAGAAATGGCTCTGACCACTGCATGCTTTATGCTCTTCCACTGTTTTTGTTCTCTAAATCAGCAAAGAAGAACAAACCCAGTATTTCCCTAGAACACAGACACTAGTTTATGTCCCAAGTACATATTTCCCAAGGGAAATATGCTAATAAGTGTGTAATTAGCAATGGCTAATTACTAATGGCTTTAATGGCTTTAATGTCTTTAATACTCAATGGCTTTAATACTGGGAGCTGTATGTTTTAGGAGCACAAAGAGGAGCATATATCTATCCATCTTCATAGAGTAAAATCCTATGACAAGGAAGTATCATAGCTCTATTAATTTTTTTCCTACTAGTTAATTATGCTCACTGACAAAGCACCTGGCAGTATTCCTGGTTGAAGTTGTGTGGCTTGGAGTTCCAAATGTTTAGGTTTGCCATGTCTGTGTGTGCTTAACAAACCAGTGATCTCATACACCTGTTTTTGGTTTTTTTTTAATAAATATGTCAATACTTAGGTTTATTACACCTCTTAATGCTAAATTCCACATTGTGGACTCTGGTAACACTTCAGAAAACGCTCCCCAGCTTTTCAAATTTTAGTAAGTTTCCATGCCATATGGCATGTGTGATAAACTGTCCAAATACTGATACCATTCCACAGCTAATAAGAAATTCAAAACCTAATCTAAACCAGAAGCTGTGAGGATCTCTCAGAAGTATTTCCAAGGTGGGCATTCCCCTGCCTGTCTCATCAGTATGGCCTGACAGAAGACAGCTGGACTGAGAGAGACAGGAAAAAAGAGAATACATTTGTGTCCTACAGAATTTCAGATTCGTGGAATCTTATCACAGTTTGTGGTACAGAAGATGGTCAGCCAGGGAATCCAAATTAGGGTACATAAATAGTGAGCCGTTTGTGACTTCACAACAGTCCCATTGAAATAATCACTGCATGAAATACTGGTAATTTTTTAGTTCCAGTAATAAAAGCCTTAACACAGATTAGGATCACTGTATTTGGCTTTAACGCAAATGTGTTATATCTCTTTGTGTATGGCAGTGACTTTGTAAAGAAGTGTCAAGTGGTCATGAAGTACACAAAGAAAAAGGTGACTTCTATTTAAATGTGTTAGTGGAAAAAATATCTTTTGAACATCATTTTTGCTTTGCCTCAAGAAACATTATTCATAGAAAATTTCAGATTTAACAACATTCAAGAATTATTTTGTAAAGTAACATTAACTTATTAAAGGTGACTAAGTTTAATCAAAATATTTTTCACCTTTTAGTTGCACACTTTTTACTCGGCAGGGTACGACTCCATCAGCATCACGTTGATTCCTTTGCAGACTGGAGCTGCTGGTGAGCTCTGAGAACCCAGTTTGGCTTCTCAGGTCAGTGCTGAATTCCCAGCAGAAGCACTCCACAACAAACCCCCTAAAAGCATCCTGCACTCCCAGCCCTAAGCAGTGACTGTGGGCACAGAGTGAAGGGCTCAGATGCAAAACTGCTTTTATAAGCTGCTTCAAAATTGTTCAAGGAACATCAGAATATAAAAACACAGAGTGACAAGTGATATTTGAAAATACAGGTGTGAGAGAAGGCAGATTATATGCCATTTTCAAAGCCACGTAGTGGAAAACTATTTTAAATTATGGAGATCGATTGTACAAATGCTTTTCTTCCTGGAAATTCCAGTCTTTAATTATCAATATAGGATTAAAGAAACTTAGTCTCCTCTGATGAACAGAACTCTTCCTTTACAAAAGCAATTTCTCATGTGCCAAGGGCATGGTTTGGAAATAACTTCAACTAGAATGAGTTTAAATATTTTAAAGACCATTTTACTATAATTCTTGGGGCTGTCCTCTGCAGGGCTGGGAGCTGGACTTTAATGATCCTTATGGGTTCCTTCCAACTCAGGATATTCTATGATCTCCAGATTCTAACAGATTCAATATTTGCCCACAATACAAATTAGTTTTACTGAATTAAAGTATGTATAACTCTCAGACCGAGCAGTTAGACTTGATTCTTATAGAAGAGTTTTGGGTGGGAGGGGATCTTTAAAGGTCATCTAGTCCAGCCCCCCTGCAATGAGCAGGGACATCTTCAACTAGACCAGGAGAGTAAGGCTCAAAAAGCAACATTACAGTAAGCAAACAATACAGATTTCATTTTCAGCTCTTCCTTGACTTTCAGTTTTACCACACATTTTCAATTCCTGTGGACACCTTTCAATAGCAATAGAACTTGTCTCACAGATACGATGCATCTTTTTTTCTAAAATAATGCTCTGAACTTTAGATAAAAGCTTTGCATTATAAATGTACAAAGCATTCTGCTAGGGTGTGTAATAAATCTGCCTTCAAATATCACTCTGATGTATAATGTATAACAAAAAAGAATAGAAGCATTTTAAAAGAAATAGGCACTTTTTCATTTTACTCCATTTAACACCTTTCCAAATTGTGGCTGGCCAGTTCCCAATAACAGGTAGAAAAATGGGTGAGCCCTGCACTTAACTTCCAAAATTTAACAGGGGTCTTTAAATTGCAAACATTATCCACACTTTAAAAAAAAAAGATTAAAAAATGCTTTCTTTTTCTCAATACAATGACTACATTCATTTAATAGTGAAGTCATCCCTTTATCTATAGTTCGTTCACTGCCATTCCTTTCAAAATGTCACACTTTCAAAATATAAGAAAACAAAAAACCTGAAGTGATCCAATGATGGCTTTCAGCTACTTTACTCTTGAGAGATCTTTTATCTCTTCTTTTTTCATACTGTGCATGCAGGATTTTTATTTCTGAAGGTATTCGCAGGCAGGTTTATTTTTCATGTTAGAAAAGTCATGTAACTTAAAAAAAGTGAACCATAATGATTTTTTAAAATTTTTTATTTTGGAAAGCTGCATTTTACATTCACAAACAAGAGATTAGGGAAGTGGTTTTTTAAAAGAAAGAGACAAGACTTTGCTTTCTTAATGTAGTACAATTTTGTTTCCTGCAGCAAAATAAGATAATATTTCTGATGGAATTTGAACAGGAACTGAGGGTTTGAGGCAATCACAGCTATTTAATTCCAGAAAATTGGAAATCAGCGCTATCTTTTTTTGTGCTATTATCTACACTATTCTTAAACAAAAATTCTAAACCCATAAATGTCACAACGTGTTGTTCAATTTTATGAAACAAAATTCTGACAAAAATGCATTGCTATCAAACACCCAGTCTATTAAAAATTGGATACATTTAAGGTAGCCATACTCCTATTACATGAAGAAGCCAGGAAAAAGGGATACAAAAGAATTACAGCATGGTTTTCTAGCCTTTATATGATTAACTCTTGTGTGCAGGAGCAGCTCTGTTAATATTGATGGAATTAATGATGTGAACACTTTGTAAGTCAGGGTTGCTGAATCCGATCATATATGACTTGTCCACATAGGAAATCTATTACCAGATCAAAAATAGCAGCAATTTTGGTGTTTATTCTTGTGCTTCTTTTCCAGGATTAAAATTCTTGACATGGTGATAAAATGCAGAAACAGGAAAGGGAAAAAAAAGGAATGTAAAGAAATACTCCAACTCAAGTCTTGGGTTCTTGTTTGCAGGATTAGTTCCATTTTCTCTCATTTAAACATTTTCATTAATAGAGAATAACATATCAAAATCTGCAGAAATTACTGAGATCCCAATGAGAACAATTCCTGACTGCATTTTATTTGGTCACTGTTTTGTTTCTCATGTTCCTGTTAATATAATTAGTCATATGGTTTTCCCCTTTTTAACACTGGTAGAGAGAAAAACTGAAAGAATTTGCTATTCTAATATAAGATACAATTCATTGTATGCATTAAAATATGCATATCCCTTTCTTCAAAAGGCAGGGTTTGAATGATTCATGAAAAAAGTAATCTACATCAATAAAAAAACAGCTTTGTGAAAGTCACAAAGAAAAACACATTTTGGAGTGAGCAGAATGACCAAAAGAAGTGAAATTTTCATCCTTTCCAGTCCTCCTCTTCATTTTAATTTTTTTCCACCCTGTCCCCAACTATTCTGAGCATGTACACTAAATTTTTTATCTTTATTTTTATATTGTTTATATCCAATATGCATAGAAGTTGTTTGTGCATCATAATCCATAAAATGTGACTTATGAAAATTGCAAGGCCGCCAACATACTTCAAAGGTAGAACAGAAGCGATAAGGCAAAATTTCCTTTTGAAAGTTTACAGGATTTCTACAAATATTGCCTTGGCATGGAGGATAAACCAAGCAAACAAGTCTTAAACAGTGGGACTGATGAAGTTAGCTGACCTACCCATAAAAACTTCCAAGCTGTGACAGAAAAGCAAGTGTTGTTCCATGGTGCCCTTCAGTTATTCTGAAGAGTCCTGAAGCCCTTGGCTATTTCCATAATTATCATTTATCAAAGAATGTAGTTGCTTCTGAGGAATACAGACTTTCCTATTGGTACAATTATTATTTCACCTTGTAAAAACAGAAATTAAAGCACTTTCATGTGCATTGGCTGCCATTTAATTTAGCCCCCAATGACCATTATACACCAATGGTCTCTTCCCACATTTACTTCTTGTTTCATATGAATTCACCAGTGCAAAGCTTCATTTTTACAGGATTATGCTCTTACCAGAACAGCAACAATGACTTCCCAAAGAAAGTCCAGGCAATTCAGTGGAAACTTTAGTATTGAAAGAGTGCTAAGAAATTCACCAGCATTTCCCTTTGTGTAGAAAGAATAAGACAGCAGCTAGTAAAACAGATTGCAGATTAACATTCTGTGTTATTGACTGATTTATTAGAGATCTCCAAAACATCTCTAGTTTGTAGTCTTCATTTCCTATGAATAAATATATAAGGTATATATACTTTATATATATCTCCTTAACAGCAGACCCTTAATCATGTACATGTTTCAGGTGCCTGGAATTGTATCCATCTGATAATTGTGTTCTGTAGTCTAATTGTAGTCAGCACATGCCCTCAATAGCATCTGCTGACTGCTAATTTTGCCCTGTGGTTCTCTACTTGTAATCTCAGCTAACAAAACCAGTGACTCTCCCTGTTTAACTCTGAGGAATGCTCTTTGCTTAGTATGTTTGGGGGAATTATTCACGTAGGTTTCTTTGGCTGAATACAACAAAATAAGTAAATTAGGATATATGTGTGTATTGACTGTAGGGGTACAATATACTTGAATAAAATGGAAGGCATCAATAACATCAAGGAATTTTTCACCAGGGTGCTTGTTGCATATTTTGTCCAAAAGATTAGCATGTTCATCACAAAAATGATCAGAATGAGAGGTTGAAGCAATGGGGCTTGAGTCTGTAAATTACTGTCTACACAAATTACTCTAAACACTGTACAAGCAAAAACTCCCAAAGCGTAAAGATTTACAAGATTTATTTCTTAGACCTGGGAGGGGTTTTTTAAAGTTTATTTACTTTTTAATTCAAGTCAGCTCCACATCTCTCATATGCTAGGACACTTTTCATGTTTTGACAGCGTGGAGAGCAGCATGGTAAATAAGCAATGTGAAATTACATTTGTGCAAAAGAAAATTAGGAACAAAATGGCTGATGGGCCTGGTTCTGATCATTTACACCAGAGCTGCAGCTCTGCAGCCCAAGCCTAATTAGCAGAGTTAATCATGATTGATCAGACCCATAGAAAAGGGGGGTGTCAGATCCTCTTTAACATGACTAAGTCTTGGAGCCAGTGAGATGGTGGAGATTTGTGATCAGCTCCCTGATTTCCAGGCCAGGCCTGACTCCAATGAAATTGGAATGCTCTGCCAAGCAGCTTAGCGTTGTCAGGTCCTGGGCATTGTGCCACTGGAAAATGGCCACGCTGGATTCCTGCTCTGCGGTCCCAGCTCTCCCCATGTGCTGGAGGGAGGCAGGGAAATGCAGAGCCCAGCTGTAGTGCAGATGCACCAGCTCAGATGCTCAGATGCACACTCTCTGTCTGGGATCCCTGTTTCTGGTTACAGCACAAAGGGACCGAAAGCACAGCTTCTGAATCTGCTCTTCTAAACCAAGGAGGTTCATTAATGAAAAAGGAGAAGCAAAATTCGGCAAAACACAGAACTGCAGACACCTGAGTCAAAAATTCCCTGTACAGTAAATGGGAAGACAGTCAAATACAAAGGTTGATGCAGAGCTGGATTTAGACCTTGACCACTCCCTGTTTGCTCCAATTTGTAAACACCACCATCTTTTGGAAGCTTTAAAACACCATCAGCTTTTGGAAGTTCTCTATGCAAGACACATTCTGCTATCCTATGACACTTCTCCTGATATTTTTTATTCCTTCATACCTAGACCTGGTAAAAGTTGATAACTGTTTGCTTCATTTTCTTTAATTCAAAATGTCATGGGTTTAATCAGATCAATCTGAGTTTGTGTGATTTTAGAAATAATTTTTAAATTCTTGACTTCTATTTCTTAATTATAGGTTGACTGTGTTTTAAGTGAAAATATTAGAGGAGGTCTTGACCTGCACATAGCCCTTTTACTTTAAAATGTTTGGTATTTTAACAGCATATAAAGCTTTTCTTGTTCTTTCCTTAGTAGACGATTGAATTGAACTAATTATTTTTGTTTTCTACAAACCACCATTTTTCTAATGAAAGAAAAATGAAAAATTTCAAGCTAGTTCTAAATTTAAACAACTTAGCTTTACTGTTGCACCTCTTTTGTGTCTCTCTTCTCCAAACACTGTACCAAATTAGTTTACAGGAAGAAATACAGAGAAAAACAATTAGTGGGATAATGGTGAGAAATAATCATCAAGTCGGCATTTCAGAATCCAGTGACTACTACACACTATAAATCTGAGACTCAGAAGTAAACACATCGAGCTGTTTTTTCTGTGTTGTGTGATCTACACACCTAATTAACCCAACTTTAAGGTCTTAGCATTTCACAGCAGATTGCTTGTTAAGTGAAGCAAGTAACAACTTCAGAATTATTTAAAAACATAATCTGTTTCACCAGAACACTTCCCTCACTCTGTTACTTACCTGCTCATTTATCTGGGAGAAAATTCAAACAGAAATGTGGTTGTGACAACATTATTAAAGTACCATAGGTGTTGTGAGGTGCATTTCCCACCAACAGGTTATTCATGTGAGCTGGATAACAAAAGTTAAATTAGATATCTTTTTCATCAGCAGCTTTTATAAGCAGATTTCCACACTATGTATTGTTATTACATGTTTATTTGTACATTGCATCCCACAATCAATCCAAATTGCTATCAATGGAGAGGAAAGAAGAGCACACAGGATGTAAAATTGCCTATAAACCATTATGATATGTTGAGGCAGGTTACTGGCTTCACATCCCACTTGCTATTTCACCTAATTAAAAAAATTATCTTCAGGTATGGCCACAGATGTTCCAGGCTCATGATATTCAGACCCATCTTTTTTTTACTTGAATTATTTGTACAGGCCAGCATTTGGCCCCATGGACAAACACCCAGCTCCCATCCTTGCAAACAGAAAACAAACAGTCTGCATTTACAGCAGGCTTTAAATTTGCCAGGGACACTCAGCCTGATACAAAAAGACAGGAAAATACAAAAGGCCAGGAAAGAAAGAAAATTCTGTGTATTTACAGAAGCTTTTGGTATAGCAGTTTCTCTTCACCAAAAAAAAAAAAAAAAAAAAAGTGATCCTTTGATCACATTTAGACAAAATTCTACCAGTATGCTACTGCTGTTCTTAATATTGAACCTTTGCATTGTATTGTCAGCTGTATTTACAAGACCATGAGGTATTAAAAAAAAAAAAAAAGAGGCATTTTTATGGAGCCAAAATAAGAGTCTGTATACCTTAAGGAGTTTATCATCTAACATGAAATTATGCATGTGCTTCCTAGGGCAAAGAGTGTACTGAAAATTATTGCTGGTGAGGAGGAGCATCTCCAACAGTGACTCAAGGATGAAATGGAGCAGTGATTGCCCACTGAATGAAGAAAAGGCCCTGGGTGAACCAGAAAGGAAAGGGGATGAGTCAGCACAAGGA
Organism: Dicaeum eximium; assembly: GCA_013396995.1. Taxonomy (NCBI): domain Eukaryota; kingdom Metazoa; phylum Chordata; class Aves; order Passeriformes; family Dicaeidae; genus Dicaeum; species Dicaeum eximium. Next base: position 178,311 of record VWZP01004322.1, read on the forward strand.
ATCTGGAGATGGAGGGTAGAGAAGCAATCAGTTTTGTGCTTTCTGTACACACAAAGCTAATTTTTTCAGTAGTAGAAATGAGGCTATTCCCAGAAGGGAGGACAGCTTATTTTGGGACAAACCCACCTGCCATGACCCCTCTGGGGCTGCTCAGGTCTCTGCTGGTGAAAGTATGGCTTCACTTCAGGGATCACAGCTTGTGCGAGACAAGCTAAGAAATTCAGTTCTCAAGGAAGTAAAAAGGCACCTTGTGGAATTTTCAGGAATTTTTGTGATTCTCAGTGAGTGTCATTGGGGTTGCTGCACACACCTAAATACTCTTAGAAAGCTACACAACCATGAATCCCTAGGCATCCAGCTACTTCAAAACATTTGGTTGTCAGACCCTAGAGATATTTAAGAGAGAGATTCAAGCAAGCTCAGTGAGCAGCTTAGAAATCAGGGAGGAAAAAAAAGGTTACTAACTGAGCAGGTTAACTTTTTCCTTATTGTATTCTGGTACATTCTATTGCAGAGCCGTTTTTGAAATATCTTATTAGGACTCATGCACAAAAAAAAAAAGAAAAAAAGAAAAAAAAAAGAAAAAAAAAGATTGACATAGAAGTAACAGGCTTTAAAAAATTCAGGACAAGATATTTAGGCTAATAACATTTCTGAACAGCTTGTTTGGGAGAAATGTACTTGTACACATTTGGCAAGCATACTATATTGCCTCTACATGGAAAAAAAGAGCAAGAACAAGCAAAGCATTACATGATATTAAATAAGATCAGATGTTGTTCTTGAATAATGCATTCAGCTACATTTGTTCCAATTCAGAAGTGAAAAATAATTATAAACATGCTATATTTAAAATATTAAATATTTAACCAAAGTTAAACAAAAAGGTGCTAGCAATAAAAGACTGATTTCACAAAGCCATTGAAAAGAAAACCATCAGAGAAAATAAACAAAAACCAACCAAACAAAAACCCCTCAAACCTAAGAACAATTATGAACAACTCACTGAGAATGCAGACAGCAAAAGAAAAACACTGTACACTAGATTGAATATATTGCAGCCTACAGACACTTGTTTTGATTTAGGACTTTGTTCTTTTAAGTATTATTCCAGTAAGTAATCTCTGTTACAGGGGTCCTGAAGCTCAGCTGTGACAGCATAGATTATTGTCAGATAAGGACTACCAAAATTAGGCCAGTATCAGGAATGAGGACTGCCATTGATCAGGAGAATGTTGGCTTGTCATTCTGGTCACAATGCAAATCAGGACAAGGAGGGACAGAGTACCAGAAAAAAAAAGAGAAATATTTAAGTTTTAGTCTTCTGCTAGGGAAGAAAGGGCCTACTTTCTAGGCCTTTGTGTAATTTCTTACTTCATGAATTCCTTTTGCATAGCAAATAGCAAATGTGAAGGACCATCAAAATTCCATTTAAGTTATTTCAACTTTAAGATTAGAGTAATATGCAAATGAAAGATGTTAGTTTTCTTTTAAAGCTGAATATTCCTGCGTAGCCAGCCATGAGGAAGTATCTCCTGACATTATCAGTCATACAGAAAACCCTGACATGCCACACTGTCTTCTATTCATCTCAGCTATACAAACTTGAAACTAGCACACAGATTTGGGTTTTGGTTCTGCTCTCTGCAGGACTGCACATCTTTCCATTCCTATCATTTATTTTACATAATAAAATTGAGATTAATTTCTCACACTGCCATAGTCACCTGGCTATATCACTGTTGGCTGACCTGTGCAGGCCCTGCAGTCAGGACAAGTTAAGGGAGCCTTAAAAACCTGTTTTGAAAGCTTTCTATATAGATTTGTCTAAGAAAATCCTCAGTAGCTAGCTTTCAAATTAACCTTGAATGTATATTGCAAGGCAGAATCTGTGTGTGATCCAAATCTCCAAGCTATTTGTCTTTTTGATATGGAAAAGAAGAAAGACAGCTTTGCTTTTTTGGGCTAGATGAAATTAATAATTAATTATTATTTCAGTGATATAAATCAGCCTCTTTATATGATAAAAGGTGACTTGCATGGCCCCTTATATTTTTCTTTACCAGGAAGTTTAGGAAATTTATCACCTTCTTTAAAAAAATTTCATTTTGATTGCCTCTTACAAAGAGTTATTTGTAAATCAATACTCATATTTATCAGGTTACTCAGTGTCCCATTGTGGCCTATTCAGTGATTTTCTAGAGAGAGTGTGGTGATCTCCACATGCAACCCCAAGGATTCAGTGATGTCCTGATTCCTGAGCATTACCCTGGGTCAGCCCCAGTACTGAGCTGAGGATTGCAGGACAGGGACATTGGAATGGGAGCTGAGAAAGGTCAGAGTTCACATTGATTGAGCTCAATGATGCTTATCTTGTTTTTAGCAAGGGAAAACTTTGGATCAGCTAGCTGTACAACAACACAAACTGTTCATAAAACCCCATAAAATACCTGAGATACAGGTGGGGAAAGGCCAATATTCAAACTTCAGCATTCTGAGTTGAATAGTTCATTAATGACCATTTTTCTCTTTTGCATCAGATAAACAGTTAATGTGACAAACCCAAGCCTTTAACATAAAAGGCTTATTATCCTTTAAATTCTGACAGTGTTCTTGCTTATATTTGTGGTTACACTGTGAGATTCGTACTTTTAAAATATGATTACCAAAATGTTTTTCTCCTAATGTCGTTTACTTACCTATTTTCACGCTGTTTGAGGACAGCCCATTAATACTGAAATGTTTCTTTCCTAATCCATGAATTCAGAACTGTAATCACAGTGTGTTGTTTTCTTTCTCCCTTTTTTCTGTAGCTGTTTTTCTTGGGCTTCACTCCCTTGCTGCTGCTATAGAGAGGGATTTAAAGTGACAGATAACAGAGCATTCCAATCAATTGTTTCTACTGTGTGCATACTTTGTGCCATGTTTCAGACATGCTCCTGGTTTTTTTTTTTTTCCTCTTAAGTGGTTCAAACCCTTTTAATTCATAAGAAAAAACATTAGGCATAATGTTTTTTTAACCATGATATGTTATGATGTCTTCTCCAAATTGTGTTCCTTCCTTGTGTAGATAGATACTGGAGGGTTGGAAGCAATTAACATAACTCAGAGAACTAATTTCCTGTGGTTCTTTAACTCTGTATTTATGGCTTTCAAAAGAGTGGATCTGTACTCGAAGGATTAGTACAGTCTATAAATTTTAGTTGTCTGATTCTTTCTTTTTTACTTTTTAAGGAATTAAGATAAGAAAAATTCATTGATGGCTGAAAATCACATTAAAAAAAAAGGCAACTTGCTTTGTAAAAAGAAGGGTTTGGTCTTCCTTTCTTCCTAAATCTTCCCCTTCCCCCCCCCAAAAAAAAAGTATTTAAGTTTTGCTGCAGGAAGCCTCAGCCATCTCCTTTGCAGCTGAGTGAGTCACACACCCTTCCACTTCTCTTTCTGAATTTTTTGAGCCTGACTTTCATGACCCAGAACCAGGTGATTCCCACAGCTGCAGCCTTACCTGTTGCACTGCCATTGATCAGGGGGAGGATTCAGTTATGGACAAAAAAGAATTTGGATTTTTTTCTCCAAACAGCTTTTGCCAACATGATGTGTCTCTGAACCACTTGTTTATAGGAAAGAGACTTTGCTGTTTTTAGGGGTGCTGGACTAATTAACCTTTAAGGCTGCTCCCAACCCAAACCCTTCTGTGATTCTGGGACAAATCCTCTCATCCTTGGGCAGAGCCAGGTGCCAGCATTGCCCATCCCAAGGGCACTGATCCCCCAAGCCTGACAGACACCCCTGAGCTGCCAACACATTGGCAAGAATCTTCTTGAAAGCCAAAGAAAGAAGCTGGAGGAAGGTGTGGAAGCACACCAGGATTTCTGCCAGCAGTTGTGTGGCCAAGCAGGAATCAATTATTTGTGGGATTTTTGTTATGGATTTTGTTTTTTTTTACTCTCAAATATTTTGTGTCTGGTTAGAGAGTAAAATAGGAAAATTGTGCAAGACTTCAGTTTGGGCTTATTGTGGTAATTTCAAACTCTATGATATGAATTAGGCTTTTAAAATAAGGTTAGTACATAAAGGAGAGGGACAAAAATATTGTTTTAATTAATCTGTCCTAATTGCAACTCAATTTTATAGGGGATAGAATGTAAGATATAATAATGCCACCTTTGTCCTTCTTATGGAGTACACAGCATGTTTTCTGTGTGTGAAACAGGGTCAATTTTGTCTTACAAGACTCTGTATCCAGGCTCAGAATGGCAAACCAAACAAATGCTTTATAAGGTTTTGTATTTTAAGTAGAGAGTGAAGGAAAATATTTGCTGTGCCTGTAGGACTTGCTTATCTGTCTCTCCTGTTGACAATGTGCCACTTTATATAGATGGATACCTGTTCACTGGACCAATGAGCCAAATGAATTTGTAAATAGTATCAGTTTGACCCGAAACTACACCTTTTCTGAATAAACTTTTTTGGAAAACCTGTTGTCATAATCTCACTAGAAATATGGCTGTGATAGCCCCAGGCAGCTGGAGCATCCCCTGCCTGCTGTCTCCTTTGGAACTTCTCTTGTGATAAATTGCCATAAAATGGTGATGAAAAGAGAAGAGTTGGGGCTTTGTTTTATATACCCTAGTGGAAGAATTAATTCATGCCAAACTGTGAATTTGGGTCTAAGCTTATGTTGGAGTTCCTGGAGTGTCTGCAGAACCCTGTGGGCTCCAGTAAATCACTCTGCAGGGGAACAGCTCCTGCTTTTGCTGGACCTGAAATCTGGGCACTCTTCTTGGGATGCTGCTGCTGTCTCTGAGGGTGATTCACTTCCTTCCCCCTCCTTAATTCTTCTCTTCATGGATCTGAAGAGAGCTCCTGTGGAGATCAGGAGCGACCTCCTACGTGGTGCCAGAAAAATAAAACCACGGTGGGGGTGGGAGGGAGGAATTGAAGGGATGAGATTCAGATGCCATCTTTATTATTTATTTCCTTCTTTCTTTGTGTCCCACAGTATCTCCTGGAAGGATTTACATGCTTGTTGAACAGGACTATCTGCACAGGAAGGCACTACCAGTTGCACATACTGTCATGCCAGGACACCTGTAACTTCAGGCTGGTTTTGACAGGTCCAGGCAGTTCAAGCAGCAAAGAACCACCTGGGGAAATCTGCACCTTGCCTGAGACACTTTTATTTCATTACACAGCTACACATATGTCTTATACAGCTTAAGTAAATTTTGGTTTTAAAACCATCTCTAGGGAGAGGGCAAGCCCATTATTTATTATTATTGCCCTTGCAGTCCTGTCCTTGCTAGATCCCTTCTGAACTTGCAAACTCTCTAACCTGTCAGGTAAAACAAACCACAAATGAAGAAAGGTTAGAATGTAAAACCCCCAGGTCTGTGTTAAAGTGCTATTTTATCTACTGCTAAAATTGTACAGTGCAAAGGTGAAGAGAACCATTAGAGAACAGGTGCCCTGAATGAGAAAAGATTTCAGACCCTGGACCTGGAAGCCTCGTTGTTGATTTATTTGAGAAAACTACAGTGTTTAGTACTTGATTCAGGGCAAAAATGGAGTTTCTCCACTCTTCATCTTCAAGTAAAGAAGAATGAGCTTTCCTAGCAGACCTTGCCCTGCCAATAGGAATAAATGACTGTGATTTCTGAACGCTCTCAAGGAGACCTGGAGACTCAATATGCAAAATCTCTCATTCTATCATTGAAAGTGCAGCCTTGGATTATTACTGACAGCCAAGATGCAGTTAAAGTAAAGGTCATGCAGACTATTGACAATAATAAATTCTAAGATTTGCTATCTTTTTGCTGAGGCCTGCATTAGGCTATGCATCAAAGCCCTGTATAAAAAAAAAAAAAGTGCTTTGCCCTCAGCTAATAAAAAAATGCAATGTACATTTTTCAAGCTTGCTTTTTGAAGGAGCTACAATAGACTGCTTGTATTTCATATTCTTGTATTTCATATTCTTGTATTTAATATTCTTATCTTTTAAATTAACACAGTGGGAGACCTGCCCACCTAACAGTCAGAATTCTGCTTTGTGCCCACCCAAAATACATAACTGAGGTTGTTTAAAATCATCTTTAACCAGTGGGTGTAGCATGTCTGTATGCTTGAATAAAGACTGAGTGCAAACACTAGCAGGGTAATTCAGTTTTTGGTGTGTAAGCCTAAGGTAAAGAAAAAAGTCTTTAATATTACAGTTATTATAAAATTGCCTTTTTCTAATTGGTAAACAAATATGTATTGCTTCAAAACTCAAGGCACTAGGTAGTTTCTCTTTGCAACTTCTTTGTGAAAAATGGGTTAAAATAAAAAGGGTAGAGAAAGAACAAAGCCCAAGAAATAGAGCTGGTCAAGGTTTCAGTTATTGATGCTTAAATGCAGGGAAGAGCAACTCTCTGAAATTAAGTAAGACTTGATAAATTACTTATAATTTTAGCAATGAAATTAATATAGGAAACTAACTTTGCTTTTTTATTTTTGAACTTTGGACATGGAAGCACCATTTAGGTCTCTTTCTTTGAATATAACTAATGAAATTGGTTCTTGTATAGAACAGATGGAGAACCCTGGATAGTCATTGCCGTTCTGTGATTTATTCAGAGAGCTGATTGTCCACAGGGATCTACATTATAACTTGTCATATTCAGAACTATAGCCTAACCCTGATATGGAAAAAAAAAAATCTTTTAGAATGAGAGGGAGCAGAAGAGTGAAGTTCTTGATGCTCTGTGGTGAGGCTAACAAAGCCTGTGCATATTAATTGCTAAATGTGGAGTTTTTGCTACAGGAGCATTTGCCCAGGGGAGACTGGACAAACACCACTGAGTGAGAGTTTTCAGCTGATGGTAACAATTTACAACCACTGGTAACTCACTGCAATCAAGCAATGAAAGATGCCCTTTTCTGCTATCAGCCCCATAGCTTAGCCCCACGTGTAGGTTAGGAACAGCAAGATTTCCATAACATCCATATCAGCTTTTTAAGTACTGCTGAAATGTCTGGATTTGCTTATGGATGTGTCACAAAGATTCCTGATGGTTCTATTTAGTTGTAGCTGGAATGGGGAAAGCAGTAGGGAGAGAAAGGTATTTTAAAATCTATTGCTTCTGTATCAACTGTTAAGTAAACAAACTCTTAATTAAATACTGCTTCAAGCACAGAGAAAGTAAGAATGCATAAGGGACTTTCTATATCACACATACTTAATTTTCTTTATTATATTTTATTGTTGAGACCCCCCCAAATGCTTCAATTATACCGGTATTTGTTATTAAATAAGGGAAACAAAAAAGCACATACCATTTCAAAATAATTTGTATTTAAAAAAAAAAGTTTTATTATGCTATCTATTATGACTATAAAATCATTATATTAGAAATCTCTATTATTTTAATAGTCCATACAAGAGAAATATGTATTTTTACTTGAATTTCTTTAAATTAAGCTTTTAAATTATCCAATTACTACTCAGTTCAATGGAAATTACTTAATACTGAGATAAAAGTGTAGTCTTTGTCTCACAGATACTATACATATATATATAAACTGCAGGATATTTTCAAGGTTTTGAACAATCCCAGTGTTATTTCAGCTGTTACACCTTCCTTACCTCATCAGGTATTTAGTGCCAATGCTGTGATTTCAGTCACCTAAAGTAAATGGAGTGTGCACAGTGAACATTTCACAAACTGGTCTGGAAATACTGAATTCCCACTATCAGGCCTGATTTCTTCCTCTGCATGATGTGTTGACCTAGTATATGCTAAAATGAGAATGAAAATATAACAACTTGGCTTTCAAGTCCTTTTACCTTCTAGACTAGAAAGTGAGTTATTACCTGATCTATATGAAAAATTCCTTATATTTGGCTTAAAAATTTTGGTTTGGAAAATGCTAAAAAAAGCTATCACGCATTACTAAGTGATCCAGATTCATTGAATTTAATGAATTCATTTGAATGAATATTTCAATTTATTCATTTCAACGAATATTAACTCATTGAATATTAATGAATTCAAATGTAAACCTTAAGGAAAGGTGCCATCTGCATTTCAGTGGGCTGGAAAAGGAAGGCAGAGCTGGGGCAGCTGGGGCATTCCTGTCTCCTGCCTTTGTGTGCAGGTGTGAGGTGACCACATGGGCCATTGCTATAAAATCTTCCTTGCCAACAATCTGTGGTCTCAAACACAGGTAGGAGTTAGGCCAGCACGACAATAACACATTTACTGTGCTTCATTGTGCTTGTTTATGCCACATTTCCCTTTGATTATCCCCTTTTGTCAATCCCTTTCTCATATTGCCCCATCAAAATAAGATGTTCCTGTGGTAACAGATGTGATATTCTTCTGGAGCAAACGTGGTGAGCTCTGCAAGTGCAGTAGGAGCCCTGTTTCTACATGTTGGACCAACACCATGTCATTTGGAGCCACAAGTGAAGTAGTTCACCTAATTTTCCTTTTAACCAGCTCTTAAAAAGGCTGAGTCTTAAGCAGCTGAGCTGGGGTCCCATGAACAAACTGTCTTAACCACCATATCAGATTACAGAAGGAAAAACCTAATTGCCCTCCCAAAGATCACAGAAATAAATTTCTGTCCCCAGACTCTCCAAGGGAACAGTAGTGAGCTTATATCCCCTCAGAGGTCTCCACTTGTGTTACCTACCTTCAATAAATTATACAGTTTGGCTTATCATGTTAGCATCCAGCTGTTAAATAAATGGTCATATGTGTGCCCAGAGGTAGGCATTAGTGTGCAAAAAGTCTTTTTATGCTGCCTGTTATTGCAAGAGGACATCATGCCAACCTGCAGGAGTGAGTGCTGACTGTGCTGGTCCTTGTCTTGCCTCTGCTGCTGCTGCAGGATTTGGAGGTGGCTCAGGATGGTGGGGGTGCTGCATGGCCCTGCAATGGCTATTTCAACACATTATTGCTTTTTTCAGGCAATTAGGTTTAGGGAACAGTGTGCACTCAAAATGATGTGTGCTGGAACTGTGTCTTGGAACTGTCTTTTGTCTTTTTTAATGGGACTCTTTATTCTCAATGTACCAGGGAGGCCTGTCAGCTGACCTGTGCTTTGAACCTTACCAATGGGTTCACAAAGTTCTGATATATTGCAGGCTTTGAGTCTAAACATAATAGTTTTATTTCACTTCTGGGGTTTGCCTTCAGTGGGGGGATTGAGTGGTGGGTGAGGAGGAGTTGTGTGTTTGTGTGTTTTATTTTTCCTTCAATTTAATTTTTTTTTTTACCTTGATGCCAATTACTCAGTGTCCTAAAATGCTCACCATGAGTCTTAGAATTGATTGGAGTGTGGTTGTGTATGACACCGATTAGAATTCTCTGTGAATTCAAAGTGAATCACAATAACATTTCTGCTTTTGTTTTTGGTTTTGGGTTTGCTTTTGTTTTTTAGTGTTTTTGTGTGGTTTTTTTTTGTTTGTTTGTTTGTTTGTCTTGTTTTGTTTTTGTTGAAGTTTACTACAATGACTCTGCTTTTAGGCAGGTTATGTTCTTTTTGTATCATTAAGGATAAATTGCTGCTATTCTTCCCATGTGAATCTACCACAAATATGTGATAACACATGATAGAAACTGACTGTAGCACTTGTTAAATCTTCAATATTATGTGGCTCTTCCAAGCATGAATACAAGTCTTGCTTCCTTTTGTTTCCTACCTACACTCCAGGCACCTCCCTTCTGGAATATTGCACCTGTTCTTGTAAAGAAAGGGTTTAGATTTGTTTGTGTAGGACTCCAGAAGCATTGTTGTTAATTTGTAGTCCGTGATCAAACATACTGAGCGTGACATTTTCAGTGATGTAGCTTTTTGTGTGCGTTTGATTTTTTCGGAGTAGTTCTGCTGTGGCAAGAGAGCTGCCAATTTTGTCCTGCCAGAGGTCCCAATCTCTCCATACCTGCAGTCTGCTCTATGAATTCTTTATTTTATTTGTGAATGCTCTCCTGCTATCCAGAAGGGCAGCCTTGGCAAGCAGATCAGGATTTTCTCAGAGTAAGGCATCCAGTGATGCATCAAACTCTCCGAGTCACCACAGTGCTGAACCCTCTGTGTGCAAACCTTTCCTATGTTGACACACATAAAAAGGTGCAGAAAAACTGAGTGCAAGTGCAGGGGGTTTATGATACCTTTGGAGCAGCTTAAGACCTGTGCAAACTTCTCCAATACACTGCTCAGGAATCCAGAGATTCCTGCTACGTGCACCCTGGGAGAAAGCAAACAGATGTCCACTTGTGCAGACTAGAATCCAGCAGCGAGGTGTGCCCTGCACCAAGTTGCCAGGTTTGCCTGTTGGGTTTGTGGTCTGACAGTTTAAAACCCCCTTGTAATCGGGCTGCATGATGTATCATGATTTTAATTACGTTTTAAATGTGGTGTGCTAACAGAGCCAAGTGCCACTTGTGTGGAGGTGAGTTGGGAAGATTTTACATCCACCTGCAGCGTGCTGGGTTTCTGCCAGTGGCTCTTCCTAACACATGCAAAATCAAGATGCCAATGGAGACAGTATCAGTATCAGGATGTGCTGATCTTTTATCTCACCAGATATTGAAACAAAAGGCATCCAAGGAATTCTGGGTCAGCTGTCACTGAAGATCACTGAGTACAGCAACTTACATTACCATTTCCAGTTCCATTTTCAGTGCTCTGAATGTTGAGCAGCACGTGGCTGGGACCTGATTTTCCCTGGAAGAATACAGGCTGTTAGGAGCCAGAGGGCTTGTCAATAACTAAAATTGTATAGTAAACCTGAATCTGTTTTGTATAGTATTTTAATATAACTAAAATTGTATAGTAAACCTGAATCTGTTTTGTATAGTATTTTAATATAACTAAAATTGTATAATAAACCTGAATCTGTTTTGAGATCCCTCCTTGCTCTAAAGAATGACACAACTAAACCTACCTGGTCTGTTTGAGTGTCTGTATGCAGGGAACTGCTTATTACATTGGCAACTTCACAGGCTGCATAGGTGTAAAGATTTATCTGTGAGCTATGTCACAGAGATCAATGTCTTTACAAAAAATTAACTCCCAGGTTTTTAAGTTTTCAATTATCCTTTGTTGTTTTGGGGTTGCAGGATTCTTTAGGGTATTTCATATTTTCAGTGTTGCATTTCATGCAAATGTAGCAATTTCTCTGCAAGATGTATTTTCTGCCCCTTTGTTTGTGTCCCTTTGACAGGTAAAGGGAACTTGAATGCTGGTATTTGAAACAAATATATATTAAAATTTACAATAGATGTTTTGCCCTTTAATATGCATGTATTGATATAAAATGTATTTATCAATATAAAATGTCCAAATATGAAATCCTGTGCTACTTCTCAAAGTATGTAGTAGTTACTGCTTTTTCTTTGTAGTTAAAAGAAATCACTGGGGTGATGTGAGACTCCACAAAAGTGGAATAAATGAAGATAGTTAAATTTGCAGCATAGCTGGGTAACTTCTTTATACACACACTAGAAATGATGCAGCCAGTTAGTTAATACTTTAGTAACTTCCATGCAGGAGAACATCAGGACTTAATACTGCTTGGTGTTTGAAGGATATTGTGGAAGAAAGTAATTTTGGTCTGTTTTTGTTCTAGTCAGCTGCTGAAAATGTATGCCTATATTCCACTTTTGAATGCAACACTTCATACACTTCCCCAAGCAGGTGATATGAACGAAGCCAACAATTTGGGATTTGCATATATCAAATGCAAACAGCCTTTTTGAAGGGTGTGACAAAATGCTATCAAAGAACTAGTATATGGGTGGGAGATAAACTGCTTTTAAACATCACAGTGGAGATTATTTGTGGACTTATTTTACAAAGAAAGTGGAGAAGCAGCAAAGTAACTCTTGTATATCCTAACTTTTAAACAGCAGCTTTCAGGGCGGTGCTGACAGGCTTATGAAAACAGTTTTTCTGTTGGGTTCAGCTGCTGAATTTGTATATTCCTGAGTAATTTTGCCCTGATTCTTCACTTTTCACGCATGTCTCTGAGAGATGTCTTTGGGTATTTGGTTGTTTAAGGGAGATGCTTTGTCTGTTCTCCTCTCAGGTGGGTGCCCTTCAACCATTCTTGCTCTTTAGGTGATGCATTGTTTTGTGGGCTGGTAATATTTGTACATTTTTGAAAAATACTATTCCAAGATGAAAATGCTCACATAAACCTGCGTGTAAAAAGGAATAGCCTTGTTAAAAAAAGAACAGGCTCCAGAAATGAAGAGCCAAGACATCAATCCTTTCTTAATAAAGGATAACTAATTCCCCTTTTAGAATTTGGTTTCTAACTGATTATAAATGCATTTTACTCTAAAGACTAATTTAGCAACTGGGTCAGTGGCTACAATACCATCCTTATCAGTTATATGATGAATAGAGGCACCTGACACTACCTTTGCTCTTTGAAAGGTTTTCAACAGATTCCTTTGTCATTTTGAGACTGCCTTCAATCCTTAGCTTTCATAAACAATAAAACATGTAATGACTTTGTGCTTGCTAAAGCTGCATATTTATCAAGAGCAAAAAGCAGCCTATGCTGAAATATAATGTTTTCATTTATTATTATTCAGAAGGGTAGTAGTATTTCCCCATAATAATTTATTAAGGTTAGTTTAAATGAAGAATGGCCCATGCTCAGGAAATCTAGGGTGAACAGAGCATCCCATTGCTTTTTTTGGAATGTGGATGAGAATAATATGTTTCTTTGTTTCTTCAGTTGTTTTGAAGGCAAAATATGATAATGTGCAATTTCAGAAAGGATACTGAATTGAATATCTTTTGGGGGTAATGAAGAAGAATTTTTACAGGTTTAATTATTTATGGAAGATAATGCCTGAGCAATGTGCCTCTGACTGTGGCTGAGCCAGGTACAAACAGATATTTCTCTGGTTTCTACATGCAGTTGTCAGTGTAGGTTAATCCAGGCCTGACACCACGCTCAGATTCACTCAGGGCCTCTCAGCACAGACTGCCCTTGTTCTGGATGGTGTCAGGCAGGGTGATGGCTTTGTGTGTGCCATGTAACACCATCACTGCAGCTGGCAGAGCTGCCACTTATTTAATTCTAGCTTGGGAACTTGAAAAATATTTTAAAAAACCCAGACCCAAAAAAGAACCTCAACAAACCCACAAACAAACAGCATAAAACCAGAAAGATAAACATTTTTCTTTTTTCTTTCTCTTTTTTTTCATTTTTTTTTAACTTACCACACTCCAAACCACGTGCTGCTCACTCACTCCCTCATCCCCTTTCCCTCTCCCCTGCAGGGGGCTGGAGAGGAGAATTTTGTATTATTATGAAGGGAAGTATTATGCTTTATTTCAGTATTCTGGAAGTTAGTTTACTTATAAATTAATGAATGACCTCAGCATTTTTAAATTGTTTTTTACCTTAATACTAAAAAAAGAAAAAAAACTGTAGAAGTGGACTACCATCAATGACTCTTAGACAAAATGGGGCAAAGATACAATTAGGTTGGTGAGGACCTCATGGAAAAAGCCCTTAATTTCCATTGGGGTACAGCCAGGAAAAACATATCAAATACACACAGGATGCCCCAGCATACCATTATGTTCTGATCAATATAAGTTGTTATAACTTCTGAGCTCTTCAAATAAACTCTGTACTTTGTCATTATGGTCTGGTGTTGTGCAGTATAATTTAAAATGATAGGAGTTTATATATTTGTCATTCAAACCTACCTATGGAAAAAAAAATACACCCATTTCAGTCTCTGAAGGCTTCTTACAAGTTCAGGACTTGCCTAAAATTCTGATATCAATTTTATAAACTGAGTTGGTGTGTGTGTGTGTGTACAAATAGAGGGTGAAGCATGGAACAATCTGTAATCTAAACTGACCTTTAACTGCTTTGCCTGCTGTCCTGAAGCAGTGCTCCTGCTCATTATTGCTGTTTGACATTTTAAACATAGCCTGAGAACTGAACAGGTAAATGACAATTAGATGACTGATGATATAAAATCAAATCTTGTGATTCATTATGAGAGGTGAACTTCAATTTCAAGGATGTTTTTTAGGAAAACAACAATCAGGTTTTTACAAGATGAAATTGTCGCTTATGTAGCTGACAAAACCAGGGATCTCTGATTTTAGTAGCAGAACAAGAAAGATACTCTGGATAATTCAAGAAATGGAAAAATTTGACTGTTACATTTTATTTCTAATAACTGCAGCTTGACTGCTGATACAATTTTAATAATCTTTTTAAATGTAGTTTAATGGTTTGTGATTTAAAAGCATCTACCTCTGTGTGTGTGTGTGTGTATAGAGGGAATTCCCTGGAATTCTCCATCCACCTCTGTATAAAATGTTACATATTGCTCCACTGTAAATGCCTGAGAGTACAATGGTTATGTTGGAGATCATACAAGCTCCTTTCATAGATAACATAAATAACCTGCATGCACATGCATGTGCTAGGCTGTTAAAAGCACATTCCTGAGGCTGCAAAATCATCAGTCTCAGATTTATGAGGAGCTAAAATGGAGGCTGCCTGCACAGCCTTAACTCATTCCATAAGTGTATGTGTTTGATACACTTTTGTGGGAATAAATCTGAGACAAAATCCCGAACTGGGGAAGTTTCATTCTTGGCAGGGGTGATGAAATAGCCTTGCTGGGAATTGGAGGCAGGAGCACAACAATGGCACAGTAAATCTGGTCATTGTGGTGCACCACTGCATGCTGATGGTAATCACTGCTCCATCAGGGCACAAACAGATGTTCCTTAGGTTCTTTCTTGAACTTAGCTATTGTTGCTGCTGCCCAAGGGGGTGAATCAGGACTCTGACTCCAATATCAGAAGGCTTTTATGGTTTATTAAAATGACTCCATTGTTCAGAAGACTTTTGGGGCTATTTCTGCCCAGGTGCAGAGTTCATGCTTTCTTCTTCCTAGTTAATACAAAACTGCTAGAGTGTTTAGAATTCCAAGATAAGAATTGTCCATCTCAGGTTAAGAAAGAGAGAAGGTTCCCATTTCCAATATGGGAGACAGGGCAGAAGAACACTTGTGTGTCCTTGAACACACAGCCTAGAGATAAGCTTACAGAAATCTGTGCAGAGAAAAACTACTCCTGGGAAGAACAGCTCATCAGGCTTTCACCCAGAAAACTCAAAATGTCCAGGTGACAGGTAGGTGTAGGTGCAGGAGACCTGTCACCTTTAGATGGGTGATGGGTGTTTCACACAATTTCCTTTTGCTTGTTATATGAGCCATCTCCAGAGCTCCTGACAAAGGAAGGGCTGTTTGAGAAGTGTTGTGGAGAGAACTGAAGGGAGAGATGAGAGGAGAAAGCAGAAGTGTGTCTGAGGGCAAAGGAATGGGAAGGTGCATTCTGAGTTTTCTACTTGGCTTTCTTCATGTAGGGTGACTGGGTGATAAAATAGTAGAAGCAAGCTGTAGGAAAAAAGCAGAAAAGAGGGGTGAAAGGTGATGATTAGAGCAGCAAAAGGAGAAAAGCAAGGAAGCTGTATGAAATACTTGAAGTCATTCCATGTCCAAATAACATTATTTTGACTGTTTTGTTGCTGTTGTAAGGGACAAATCTATTGCATTGAAGCATTTTTTAAATATGCCTGCATACATATGTAGCAATTTGCAAATGTCTCAAAAAATCCAACCTACTTGTGAGGTGTGATACTGCATACAAACACAAATAATTGAATATGCATTCTTTGGTAAGGCACCTTGAATGGAAAATGAATCTTCATGAGTTACTACTCAAACCTGTGTTTTTCTCTTTGCATATGCAACTACAGTATCAGTCCTGATGACTTTAAAACAAGGGTAGGGAGGAAGAAAACAAAATAGAGAACAGCAGACATCTTAAGATCAAGACTTTTTCCTTACCATTAAAGTGTAATAAGTTTTTATTTGTAAGTTGTCCTTTTCTGCAGTGCTTATATAAATTTATTTACTGGTTTTCACAATGCTGTTCTTGCTGCCTTTTAGAGTAGCTATCCTCATTTGCCTTCCTTATTCCAGAGTGAGAAAAAGAACTTAGAAAAGTAACTCGCCCCTGCTAAGGTTCATTTAGCAAAATTTGGATCCCTATTGTGGTTTGCCTTCTGGCTGTCTCCCTGTCTAGCATGCAGCACTGTATCATCCAGTTGCTCAGAGAAGTATAATTGCTGTATTGAAAACAGCAGCAGAAAACGTCTTAAGGTCTGAATTAAGGCTTCAAGTTTTACAAACAACTGTTGAACGTGTTTTTATAGGTTTTTCAAAGACGTTTCTAGCAGAGAGGAACGCTTGTGTATCCTAGGCAAAATCAGTAGGAGAGCCATAAGATTTTTTTCCCTGTCTCGTGTAATGTGTGTTTATATGATTTTAGTACTGCCTTTACAGTTTGAGAATCTTCTTTATGTTGCCTGGTTGAACATTATGAGCTACAAATTAGATGATGATTATTCCAGCCTTTATAGCAAGGCAAATGCTGAAGGATATATATAAACTGTTATCCTTCCACAGCAGCTGATGTACATCTTCTAATGCACAGAAATATAATTATACTTAATGTACGGTTCATGTAGCCAATGAAATAAAAGTAAATTTCTAGAGCAGCTAGAAATTGAACCTGCAATTCAGTTATCAGCCTATTCTTCATTCTTCCTAGTTTACTTGAGTTAAAAAAAAGAAAACAAAAACCAAAAAAAAACAATAACAAACAATTTTTAACCTGGGTGCACCTGACAAGGAAACCAGCTGAAAATGTTGACAGCAAAGGAGCCTTCAAATTGTCTGATAATTTACTGTATTAAGTGCAGGTAAGGAGTCTGGTGTTGATTAGGTACTTCTGATGTTAGCAGGGTTTCTGATCCTAGTAATAAAGCTTTTTAAGAATTTGAAAGCTGAGAAGAGTTTGTCACTTTAATACTATGACTGATAAACTATGCTTGTGTGCTTTGTGGATTCTGGACCTCTCTATTATTTTATACATATGATCTGATACAGATTCAGAAGAAAAGATCCCTTAAGCTGAACTGCTGGAAATTTAGAAATATCCATACTCATCCTACTTTGAACTGCCATTGTTTCTTTTCCCAATATTAACCTCCCCTCCTATCCTATATCCAGCTCCTCTCTTCAAGCAGCTGTTGATTCTGCAAACAGTGAATCATCTCTGTGAAAGGCAGGCTGAGTGCAACACCTTGGCCAATCTTCATTCCAAAATGTATCATTATTTGCAAACTAGTCTGAATAATGTCAAGTTAAGCCTAAACCACAGTATTTCAACAACCCTTTCCTACCCTGCTTATCAGTTTTTAGACATATTGGTTTGGCCCAAATGTTTAACTTAAAATATGCCACCTACAGCTAAGCCTTCTATATCCTCTTTTGTTTTTTTTAGCTAATGAGAATAATTGATCCTTTTCTTCTCTACATCACCCCTTTATGTGTTGGTAGACATCACAGCTATATGCAGTCTTTTTTTTTTTT